>JAIVFI010000040.1:0-476666 GCA_025558095.1 Hyaloraphidium curvatum
CACCTCGGGGCCGAGGACGTACCTGGTCAACAACGAGTACACCATCGCCGGTCGGTAGCGCGTTTCCTGGTCGTTTGAGGATGCCTTCTCACACCTTCATCTCCCTTCGCGGCAGACATGATGCTCTTCGGCTGGCTGAACGGGCAGAAGAACAACGCCAAGGCCTTCAGCTTCCTCTCCCTCGACAAGTACCCGAACGTGTGGGCTTGGATCGACCGCCTGGCGGCGCGGCCTGGCGTGCAGCGCGGGATTAAGGTGGCGGCCGCCCCGCCGCCCCCGTCGAGCTAAGCGGCGGCAATACCGACCAGTCAGGAGTGTAGTTCCGTTACTTTGACCCTAAAATCCGATGGTAAATCTACATCGCTCGAAAACTAGCTGTGGATCGTGCGCCACAGGAACGCGGTCGCGGCTGCCGTGGCCGCCGAAGAGACGAGGTTGACGGCCTCGTTGGAGAGGAGCGGGTACCCACAGACCACGACGAACGGGCCGCCACCTGCGCTCCCCGGTGCCGTCTGCGCCGCGAGCATTTCCGGGTGGAACCCGCCGTCCTCGACGACCGCGTCCGCGGGCAGGGCCGCAGTTACCTTGCCGGTCGAGGGCTGGTACCACGTGCGCTGGAGGGTCGCGCCGAGGAACGAGTCCACGAGCGAGCCGAAAAGCCCTGCGCCGGCCATCAGCGGCACCACGATGGAGGGAATCGGGCGGCCGCCGACGAATCCAAGGGCGCGTCCCGTGGTGCCGATGCCGAGGGCGAAGACTCCGACGAACGCCCCGCCTCCTGCAGAGCACAACAGGCCCCATGAGGAGACGCCCCCGTTGGTCCCGCGGGGCACCTTCCCCATCGTGGTGACGAGCCGCGGGGAGTCGGAAGAGAGGATCCCGAGTTCTGAAGCCCAGGTATCGCCGCAAACGCAAGCGAACGACCCCAGGTATGCCAGCACGGCCGCGTCCCTATCGTCGACGCCGGTAGTGGCGAACCCGATGCCGGCATCTTCCCGGTCCAGTTTCGCGAAAAGATAGGCAGCACACGCTGCCCCCACGCCGGCGGTGCATAGGACCTGCATTGCACCCCGGCGAGACTTGTGCGCCTCGAGGTCCCACCGCTCCTTGTCCGCCTCGTGGTACCGCGTCGCCGCGGTCCCGGTGAAACAAAACGCGAGCAGGACGCTGCCCAGCGCCGGAGAGCACGTCATGGTGAGGCTGCCGACGCCAAAGGCCGCCGCGGCGCCGGACGCGCTGAGGCTGCCCCGGTTGAGCCCGCGCCGCGCGATCGACGCGCCCGAGTCTGGTTCACTGATTCCAGGTCGCGCGGCGAATGGTCACTGATTCCAGGTCGTTCGGCTGCTGGTATTGCTCCCCCCGGCGCTACCTGCCATGTAGCTTTGCCGCGGAGCGGCCCGCGAGCGCCAGCGAGCCCCGCGCCAGCGGGCACGTACCCGGCCGCCGCAGGCAGGCACGTTCCCGCCGCATGGAGGCACGTTCCCCGCCGCTATTTGATATGCGAGCGAAGCGAGCGGTCTGGGCGAGGGGCGAAGCCCCGAGCTACAGGGCAGCAGGCTACAATAACTTTTCGCGGGCAGTTCTTTCCCCCGTGGACGCCCGCCGGCGGCGCGCGGGATTCGGACGTTGAGATGCATACGCACGCTTTTCATGCAATAAAACCCGTTGGGAAATGCATGGGTAGTGAGATCCCCTGCGGGGGGGCTTCCGGGCCGGTGGGGGCCAGACGCGGGCTGGAGCGCGCACCCAACACCCCCTAGCCCAAAACCGGCGCCCCGTCCACCTGGGCGGGTTCCGGAGGCGGCGGACACCACCGCGGTGACGGCGCGCGCGTTCCTGTGCGGCGGCGGCGCGGCGCGGCGGCGGGACGAGGCGCGGTGGGGGCAACCCGGCGCCGCTCCACGTCGGACCTCCTCACGCGCTGCACACCTCGGCGCCCCTCCCGCGCAGCCACGGTCGACGGCGGTGGACAGCGGGGCACGCCAGCTCCGGGTTGCCGATCTTGACCGGAAACCGGACCCGTTCACACACTTTTCCGACGCTCCGGCCTCCGAGTGCCCGGCTAGGCAAAGATCTATCCCTCTGCAAGCTGGACAGTGAAAACATTCGCCAAATCTAACGAATTGGCTTCTCTAGCAGCCCTCGGCGCTGCCCAGCCAAATCCAGGCCTGGGCCAGACCCGCCACGCCGGTTGCGGAAAGAGTTTGGGAGGGTGCCGACGACGGCACGCACGCCGAGATGGAGTCCGGGAGCGTCCATCGTTTGCTCGGATACAGCAAGCAGGTGGGATGGGATCGGTGAGCGGAGGTAAACAGGGCGACGCGTCCCGCACAGCCGACGCGCCCCTCCCGGGCGTCGCCGAGCGTATGGGAACCTCCATAACGAGGGCACCGGCACCCGATGATGCGCTCGACGAATCCGTCCTGCCGACGGAACTGCTGCTGCAGGTGCTCGAGACCCTCGCGGACCGCGGCTGCAAGCGCACCCTCGCCGAGGCCTCCCTGGCCTGCAAATCGCTGTTCGCCGCCGGACTGCCGCTCCTGCACCGCGATGTGGTGGTCAGCAAAGGGGGAATCCCGTTCGAGGCCGTCCCGGGGCTGTTTGATGGGGAGGGCACCGGCCGAACAGCCGTCCGGCGCCGCGCGCTGAAGGACCTGACGGTCCTCGGCCAGGCACCCGACGCGGACAAAACAAACGAACGCTTCTCCGAGATCCTGTACGCGCTCCTCGCTGGCGGTGTGCGGCGGGCGCCCCTCGTCGACCCCGGCCTCTTCGAGGTCGCCGCCGTCATCAGGGCCGCCCAGGCCCTCCCGGGGCATTTCGGGGTCGATGTCGCCGACCTCGCCGCCGGATCCTTCCAGCACCCGTTTCCCGCCTTCCTCCCCGACCCTAAACCCCCGCCCGCCACCGTGCGCCTCTGCGTCCCCGAGGACAGCGTGTTGGGCATCGCGGGAGCGGGAACCGCCGCGCCGAACCTGGTCCGGGTGCGGATGGGGTACATCGGGCCGGCAGGGCTGGCGCTGCAGCTCGACAACTTCCCCGCGCTCCGGGGTGTGCTGACGTCGGTCAAGACCAACGCCGAGGATTTGCAGGCGACGCTGGAGCTCGGGATGCCGCTGGAATCGCTGCATGTCGCGGGAGGGACCAGGGCTGGAGGTGGTCGAGTTCTTCAACCCCCACCTGACGCTGAACGGCTCGGACCGGGAAAGGATGCGGGCCAAGCTGGTCAGATTGGGACCAGGGTGCACTTCATCCTCGTTAGCTTCTTGTGGAAGGACGTGGACCACGAGGAGCTCTCGTTCTGGCGCTCCGTGCCCGGATTCTCGGCGGTGTATGTCGATCCGCCGGACGACCATCAGGGCAACAATGAGGATGAAGGGGGGGGAGAACGGAGGGGAAGGGGATGCGGTTGCACCGGACGCCACAGGGCCAGATGGCGGTGGATTCGTTGCAGAGGGCGTGTGAACATGCTATCGGTCTCCCATAGCCATAATCCCTCCGCGCCACCATTACCCAACACATATCACGCCCGCCCGTCCGGCTGGTCCGCAACCTCCTGGTACGCTCCCGTCCCAAGCGACGCCAACCTCCTGCATCCGAACTGCTTCAATAGTCCTTGCGTACGACAGCCCCCGACCGCACCCACCCTTTCGCCGTGAACAGGGCCAGGAACACGAGACCGTTGAGGAGCTGGATCGCGCCGAGTGCGAGCTCGCCGTACGTTCCGCGCAAATACAGCACCACGGAGCCCAGCAGGACCGCGTGCACCAGGATCCCGCCGAGGATCAGCACCGCCGCGTCCGACCGCGACACGAGCCCCTCGGCGAGGAACCTCCGAATCACATACAAGGACGCCGGGAAAAAGATGAGCAGGGACGTCACGAGCCCGGGATTGTACATGGCGGAAGTGCCAATGGAGATCAGGCCGCGGAACGCGCCCGCGGTGTGCGCGACCGCGTTGACCGCCGCGACGCCGTAGACAGACAGTGCGATCCGCGGGTTCCTGGGCGCCAAGACGATGGCGATCGCGGCCGAGCCCCACACCGAGCCGACGTTGACGGCGGTGAAGAATGAAGCCGGGATCGGACATCTCGGCGGCGCGTCCAGCCCGAGGGTGCGGCACATCGCGGCGGGGAAGTCGGTGCCGTACTCCTCGGCTTGGTGCAACTGATACGCCGCGAGGGCGGCCCACGCGGCCGCACGGGGGTCGAGCGGGGCGGAGAGGGAGAGCGTGCGGCGGGGGATGCCGAGCGAGGCGGGGGAGACGGCGAGGAGGCCGAGGATGGCGGGGGCGCAGACGGCGCCGAAGATAAACCAGTTGCGGTCGATGAGATTGCCCTGCATCGCGCGTTCGGGGCGGCGGCAGACGCGTCAATCTTGGTCGGCTGTTCACCGATTGCGTTCTCTGGGGACAGGGCTTCGCTTTTCGTGTATGTTGTGTCAGTGGACGCAACTCGAGTTTGGCGGCGCCGCGCGCGTCGATCGATCGTGACCGCGTGGCGAATCCCTGCCAAACAATGGGGCCCCGGCGCCGTCGGAGACTGGCCGGCGGCCCGTCGAAGCCTTCCGAGCCCAGCGTAACACCGCATGCGTCCGCGGACGAGGTCGCTCTGCCGCCGGAACTGCTATTTCTGGTGCTGGAAGTGCTCGCCTCGCGCGGCTGGAAAATCAGCCTCCTCGAAACTTCTCTGTGCTGCAAGGCGCTGTACGCGGTCGGTTTGCCTCTCCTGTACCGAGTGATTGTCGTCGGCCGGGGCGGCGTGCCGTTTGGCGAGCTTGGTGCTCTTTTCGGATCGCCCTCCAGCGGCACCGAGCTGCAGCAGGTTCGGCTCGGCGCGGTGCGGGACCTAACGATCGTCGGCGCTGGCCCCGAGCCGACGGGCGACAACGGAACGGCCCTGGTCTCCCTCCTCGCCCGCGCCCGACGGGCCACCCTCGACGAGCCGGGGATGAACGAGGTCGTGGCGTTTGCCCAGGCCGCCAGCAACCGGCCCGGCCGCATCGGTGCCGACCTGCTCGTGCTTCGGGACCGCGAGCTGTACCCCGCCCTGCCCCCGGATCCGCAACCGGCGGAAGCCACGGTCCGCCTGCGCGTGTCGGACGACGCGAGGCTTGGCCTGGCCGCCGTGGGCGTCGCGGCGCCCAGCCTCGCGCGGATCCGCATCGAGTTCCCGGGCGGTGCGGAGCTGGCGGATAGCTTTGAGCGCTCGGATTTCCTGAAGAGCAAGGTCACGGCGGTGAGGACGCCCTCGGAGGAGCTCGGATCGGTGCTGGCGCTGGGGATGCCGCTGGACACGATCAACATCTCGGGGTGGGGCCTTCCCGATGGGACCACGGTCGACACGCTCAGAGTGCGCGGGATTCGGTGCCTCAGGGTTGCTCTCCTGGAGACGAGCGCTCTGTTGGACCTGAAGGGGCCGGGTCTCGAAGTCATCCAGTTCTTCAACCCAATATCTGACCTGGTCTCGAAAGCAGAGCGCGAAGGGGTGCGCGAAAAGCTAACCAGCTACGGCGTGCGAATCCATTTCATATTCGCCAGCGGGTTTTGGAAGGAGAATTGGGAAGCCGACGGCATCGGGGAGGAGGAGTTTGCGTTCTGGCGCACGGTTGGCGGGTTTTCCTTTCAGGTTTTCGATTCGTCTGACCCGGAGGGGGCCGAGGAGGACGCCGACGAGGAAGCTGCGGGAGAGGGAGACGGCGTAGAGCCCGACGACGCCGATGGCGGGGACAATGCTCCTGCCGGGGGCGAGGTCGGGGAATAGACGAACAACGTCCACCCATTTGGATTTTTCAGCATCCCCATTAGACCGTTTTGCTGCAGGCGTGCCAATTCTAGTGTGTCAACGTTACGGCAGCCGAGCACGCCCCAGGACGCAGAGGCCAGACCCGGGGCCGCCGTCCCACCTTCCTCGGCCGTAACCATGGGACCGCGCCGCAGTCCTCGGCTGGCTCTCGGCGCGCCGAACCGGTCCGAACACGGTGCAAAGCCGCCTGCGGCCGTCGACGAGGTGGCGCTGCCGCCGGAGCTCCTGTTCCTGGTGCTGGAGGTCCTCGGTAGATGTGGGTGGAAAAGGAGCCTGCTCGAGGCCTCCCTGTGCTGCAAGGCGCTATACTCCGTCGGTCTGCCGCTGCTCTACCGAAGTATTGTCATTGGACGAGGCGGAATCGCCTTCGAGGCTCTTGGCGCTCTCTTCCTGGACTCCGAGGACGACGCGTCGGAAGGAATCCGCATGGACGCCGTGCGGGACCTGACTGTGACCGGGCCGGCGCCGCAGTCGCTGCTCGAATCGGACTACTTACACGCCCTGACCGCGTTGCTCGCGAAAGTCGGCACGGCCACGCTCAGGACCCCGGGCATGGTCGAGCTTGTCGCCTTCATCAACGCCGCGGCGGCCAGCCCCTCCCGGATCGGAGCCGACGTCCTGACGGAAAGCTCCTGGGCATGCGGACAGTTCTGCGCCGTGTTCCCGCCCGATCCCTCGCCTCCGCAAGCCACCGTCTGCTTCCAGGTTTGGGAGGCGGAGCACAGGTTCGTCCTCGCCGCGCTCGAGATGGCGTCGCACAACCTCGCCGGGGTGCGCCTCTCGCACGCCAACGTGTCGCGCCTGGAGGGGATCCTGGACGGCAATCTGGCCCTCAGGAACGCGGTGGTCGCCGCCACCACCACCTCGAGGCGCCTCGAGGCAGCACTGGCGCTTGGGCTGCCGCTGCGTGGCTCCAGGTCACGGGCGGGACATCGTTGCCCGACATTTTCGAGACCCTCCGGCGCAAGGGCATCAGGAGCGCGCGGGTGGCGCTCGTGGGAACGAATTCGTTGCTCCATCTGGAAGGACCCGGTCTCGATGTTGTCGAGTTCTTCAACCCCATTCCCAAGCTGGCCACCGTCGGGGACCGGGAGAGGGCCCGAAGGAAGCTTGCAGCATTCGGGACTCGGGTGAAATTCATCGTGGCAGATTACGTCGTGCGGGAGAGGTGGAGCACAAAGGGTGCTGCGGACGAGCTTGCGTTCTGGCGCACCGTGGACGGCTTTTCCTGGCACGTCTTCACGGACGATATGTACAAGGAGGAAGGAGGTAGCTAAAAAGATGCCGAAAGAAAGAGTTTGGAAGGGTAACAGCCCGTCGACGAGCAGGCGCCCCACAAGGTGGCACTGTCACCGATACGGCAGGTACATCCACCTCTCCCTCGGATCGTCCTTGAACGGCCACACCACGATGTGCGCCGCGAACGCCCCGACGGTGCACCCCAGCACCCCCGCCATCACCCTCGCCGCAAACTCCGGCCCCGCGAACCCCGCGCGCGAGTTGAACCCCGACAGCGACGCCTTCATCGACACGGCGCCGGGCACGACGAACTGCAGCGCGACGTAGACGACGACAAAGGCCGAGCGCCGCGTGAACCGCGCGTAGAGGAAGCCCGGGAGGGAGCCGCCGAAGGTGGAGAGCAGGACGACGAGGCCGAAGCCGTTGGTGCCGGCGTGCTGGATCCACGGGATGCGCTGCAGGCCTACCCAGAGGGCGAATGCGACGCCGGCGGGGGGGATGGAGAGGAGGTAGTGCGACGGGAAGGTGCACTCCATCATGGCGCAGTGCAGGGCGGCGACGAAGGGGAAGAGGAGGAGGTAGTAAAGCGGGTCGACGGCCGCGGGGACGCAGTCGTTGGTGGGGAGGACCGGGAGGGGGAGGAAGTTGGCGAGCAGGAGGCCGGCGTCTAGGCCGAAGCCCATCAGGATCACGAGACCGACCGACTGGATGAGCCGCGAGGCGCCGGCCGAGGCCGAGTGCGTGATAAGTTCCATGACCGAGAGCACGAGCGGCAGGCCCGGGATCAGCCAGACGATGCCGGCGAGGCCGAGGGTGCCGAAGCACACGCCGGGGAAGAGGCCGGTGCCGACGATGACGGCCGCGAGGAAGCCGACGATCACGCACGTGAAGAGCTCGAAGAGGTAGCCGAACAGCGGGTTGGTCTTGTCCTTGACCAGCTGCAGCACCCCGGGCACCATCCCCAGGGGGAACGCGAGCAGCGCGGCGATCCACGGGCCGTCAAAGAACATGATGGCCATTCCCGCCGAGATGAGTGGCACGAACAGCAGGTTCTTGGTGAGCGGGTCCCACAGCGGCGGCAGCGCGGCGATCCGGAACAGCTCTTCCTCGAGCGTCTGAACCATCACCAGCTCGTCCTCCAGAGGCTGCGGTGGCGGCGTGGGGAGTTCCGCGAGCTCGAAGTCGCCCATTGCGGGGATGGTGCCCTCCGTGCGACGCCTCGTCCGTATGGCGGGCGGGTTGTCCCCCGCCGGGTGCGCCCTCGCCGACCCCTGCAGCGCCCCCGCCCCGGGCGGCTCCCCGGCCGGTGCCGGCCCGCGCTTGGCGCCGAACATAAGCTGCGAATAGGCATCGGTGACCAGATCGAGCTTGCGCAGGTCGAACCCGCGCTCGAGCTTGATGAAGCGCGCGGAGCCCGTGTCGCGCGACTCGGAGTAGTCGAGCAGCCCGGGCGGCGTTAAGGGCGCCGGGTCGAGGAACCGCACGAAGAGGACGTCGGAGCTCGCGGGAAACGTCTCGAGCGGGACGCCCAGCAGCTGGCTGGCGTGCTCGACCGTGTCGCTGGAAGGGGACGGGCGAATCAGCGGAAGGCGAGGGCGGCGGGGGGCGGCCCACCTGTTGCGGTGCAGCGACGCACCGTACTCGTAGTGCAGCTTCGTGAGCTCCAGGAGGAGGCGGCGCTTGCGGGCGACGAGCTGGTCGCTCATAGCGGTGGGCATTTCTTCGGGACGCGGATTTGCCCCCGCCCGCGCCGCCAAACAGGACCCGGGGCTCGGCGCGGGCAAACTCGGCAAGAGAGGCGTCACACACAGCAGGTGTAATTTGCCGAGTAAGGTTACGGTGATCACCCAAAGACAGGGCCCGAAAGCCGTCTACAGCGAGGCCGCACCCTCTGGCGGCCTGAACAAGTATGGCACCTCGACAAACGCCCCCTCCCTCGCCAGCCCCATCTCCTTGAGCTTCTTCCTGATCAATCCCAGCTGCTCCTTACCCCAGTACATCTCCCCGTCCACCCAGAACGACGGGATCCCCCAGATCCCCCTTTCGTGCGCCGTGCGGAGCACCCCCTCCAGCTCCTTCGGGCCGTCCCCGCGCGCGTAGGCAAGGAAGGCCGCGGCGTCGCCCTGGTCGCGGGTGCATTTCGCGACGAGCGCCGAGATGGCGGCCGGATCCTCGAGGTTGAGCTTGCGCTTCCACGTGAGCTCGAACGCCTCGTCGACAAAGGCGTCCTGCGCCCACCGCCCCCGCGTCTCGCAAAACAGGATGGCCAGGCAGGTCAGCGTCGAGTCCCACACCTTTTCCTGCCCGTAGATGGTGATCCCCCTGAGCTGGCCGAGGCGGCGGATGTCGGCGTACCCCACGAGCAGGTTGGCCCGCTGCTGCTCCGTGCGGGGCTTGGTCACCGCCGCGGCGGGCTTGCCCGGGTCGGGCTTGACGTCCTCGCCGTGGATCGACCCGATGTCCATGTCGAAGGGCAGCGTGCGCACGCGCACGTCGAACTCGCGCTCCAGCGCGCGGGCGGGCTCGACGCCGAGGAACGCGTGCGGGCTCTTGATGTCGAGGTAGAGAACGATGGTGAGGCGGGCGGGGCGCGGGGTTCGCGAGTTGGCGTTGTAGGCGGCGAGGAGCTGCTGCCTGGTGGGGCCGCCGGGCATGCCGGGGGCGTCGGGGGCGACGGTGCGGTGGCCGGGGGACCAGGTGAAGGGAACGTCGGGCACCACGTCGGGGCGCCTGCGGGCGGCGCCGGCGAGCTCGAGCTGCAGGCGCGCCATCGAGAGGCCTTCGAAGGAGAGCGAGTCCACCTTGCCGACCCGCCACGTGCACGGGCGCACCGCGGCGCCGGGCATCACGTCGCTGCCCCGGATGGGACCCTCGGCCTCTGCCATGATGCGGGAGACGGCGCCGGGAGGGGGAGACACGCCGCACGCCTTTTCCAGGAGGCCCTCGGCCACGGCCGGGTTCCCGACGTCCACCGACGCGTCCACATACGCGGAAAAGCCGAGAGCGACGTAGGCGAGCGCCTGCGCCGGCGTGCCCCGCGTGCGGACGTGCCGCAGCCCCGCCAGCAGCGCGCGCGAGGACCGCGCCCTCTCGGCAAACACCGCGGCCGGCACCCGCAGCCCCTGCACCGCCGCGACCCTCTCGTAGTTGCGCACCTTGTGTGCGCGCGTGCGGTCGCGGATCGGCGTGGGCTCGGCGGGCGGGGAGAGGTCTCCCGCGGGTGCCTCCCACTCGACCACGACGAGCGGCGCCGCGTAGTCCTGCGGGACCGCGTGCGCGGGGCCGTCGGCGTGGAAGGAGAGGAAGCAGTCGCTGGACTTGAAGTCGACCGCGGCGAGGAGCACGGGGGCGGCCATCTCGGTCGCGAGTGTGGGTCGGCGGTTGGTTGGGGTTGGTCGGAGGCGTCGTCAGGGAAATGCGGAATTGAGAGCCCCGGTGGTTTCGGCGCGCACCCGATTCGGCACGTACTCCTCCGTCTCCTCCACCAAAGCAAGCCACGATCGGCCCCCGACATTTCTACCCGCGACGGCGCCCGGGCGCATCACCCCGCCCTCGTGACCTCCGGCCGTCTCCACCCCCCCGACCTCGCCTCCTCCCGCGGCAGGTACAGCCTCAACGCCACCCAGAACTTCCCCCCCGGCGCCGGCAGCCAGTTGCACCTCCTGTCCTCCCCGGGGTCGGCGTGCTGCATCGCGATCGTGAGCCCGCCGTCGTCGTCCTTCTTCAGGTCGGGCAGCATGGGGGAGTTGATCAGGTACCGTTCCAGGGGGTTGGCGTACAGCAGGCTCTCGGGGAGGGTGTACATTGTCAGGCTCCAGAAGGCGTCCACGGGCGGCAGCCCCCCCGGCGGGAACCTGATGGCGTGCCGCCCCGCCGACCCGTCGAGCGGGTCCCCGGCGGCGTCGGAAAAGTACGTCAGGTACAGCGCCTCCTCGACCGAGTTGCCGTAGATCCCGATGCACGCCCCCGCGAAGCGCTTCAGGTGGTCGTCGGCCAGGTGCTCCCGCGTGCCGAACAGCGCGGCGCTGGTGATCTCGCCCGTGTCGATCTTCCCGGCCTTGAATCGGTCGAAGTCGGCCCAGGCATCGGCCATGCCCTGCGAGACGGCGTCGCGGATCCCGGGGGCTAGCGCGGCGGCGCCGAACGGCTTGCCGGGGACGATCCCGAGCCGTTCGAACCGCGCGCGGAGATCCACCTCCGAGGGATGCGCCGGCGCGTATCCCAGCACGAACGCCAGCTGCGTGAAGAACTCGGGCGAGCTCTTCTGCGCCTCGCGGTCCAGCGGCTCCGGGAACTCCAGGGCCGGCGGCGCCGCCGGCGCCTCCGTGCCCAGGAACGCCGACAGCGGCCGCACGCGGTACCCGGCCTGCACCGCCTTGACCGCGTCCATGTCGTCGGGCCCGAAGAGCTGCGTGCGGTACACCGCGAAGCAGAGCCCCGTCTCGCAGCGGATCACTTTCCCGACGCCTTCGGGGGTGTCCCCCTTCCACCCGGGACCGGCAACCATGTAGTTCCCCCCCTCGGACCCCGTGGCGCGGCTTCCGAGGTAGTCGAAGTTGTGCGTGTAGGCGTCGATCAGCTGCACGGAATAGTACCTCCCCGCCCCGACCCTGGGCACCGTCAGCACCACCGGCTCGGCGCGCAGGTCCAGCCCGGCGAACGAGTACGGCGTGTCCGCGTTGGGCGTCTGTACCGCGGTGTCGGCGGGGGTGTACACCCGCGCGGCGGAGGCGATGGAGTTGAAGGGGCACTTGTACTCGGGGCCGTCCCGCGAGACGAAGTAGGCGTGCTGGATCCGCAGGCTGTCCACGAGGGGGAAGCCGTAGAGGTAGGCCTCGCGGGCGATGGCGCGGGCTTCGGCGGGCGTGAGCGGCGGGGGCATGGCGGTGGACTGGGGTGCGTTGCGGGGGCGGTCGTTCGGGGATCGCGGCGCGGCGGCAATGCCCTGCCCTGAAGACCCTTTGGCTGCCAAGCACTCGCACGGGTCCATATCGGCGCAAGGGACGCTCGCTCTCGAACACCGAAGACATGTTTTTCAAACGAAGGTATCGCTGCACAAGAGGGCGCCGGCGCGGATGGCGGCCGGCCGCCTGCCGATACCCCGCAACTCCTGCAGTGGGGCCCGCGAACCCCCCAAAACACATCACCAGACGCAAGACCTGCCACCGCACCCATCCATGCACCACACGTCGCTTCCAACGCCGCCCCTCCGCGGCCCGGCGGCGGACGTTGAAAGCCAATCCTCCTCCCGTCCCTGACCCCCTGCCCGCCCGGCGGTCCATCACGCGGCGCCCAGCGCGATCCCCGCGCCCGCCCAATCGTCCTCGGTCCACGGCGAGGCGAGCAGGAAGCCGTCCCCCCGCATGCCGGGCGGGGTGATTGGCGAAGGCGGCGCGGGCGCGGGGTCCTGCATGGCCGCGGGGGCATGTTGGGCGAAGAAGGGGCCCAGGGGCGGCAGGGGGCTGATGTCCCGGTAGGCCGGACGGGGCCAGGGAGATGACGAGGGGGGCTGCGGCATGAAGAGGAAGGCGAGATGGCCCGGCTGGGGCGCGGCGGGGGGTGTGGCGGGGGGCGACGGCAGCGGCGCGGGCGGGGCCGTGCGCAGGGGAGAGAGGAACACCGGCGGCAGCGTGAAGCGCAGGGGGGCGGCGGACGGCGGCGGGGCGGCCAGCGGCAGCGTGACGCGTGTGGGGAACGAGGCGGGCGAGAGCGCCGGCGCGGGCGGGGCGCGGGGGCCGCGGCAGGCGGCGCACGGCCTCCGGGGAAGGCCGTCGAGGCGCCTGCGGGCGCACTGCCGGCTGCGGGGAGACGAATCAGCACTCGCGGTCTCCGGGCGACGCCGCCACGCACCAGCGCCGCGCGGGGCCGGGGCTGCCCGGGGACCGCGGGGCTGACTCCATGTTGCTCCGTGCGCGGCCTGCGGGGCTGCAGCTGGCTGCGGCGAACGCGCGATTGCGGGACGGCGACGGGCGGCGAGATTCGGGTTGCCGAACCATACCGCCCGCCAGCCCGCCGCGTGCGGACCGGCCTGGACCGCGTACCCTTCCCCACTTGTCCCCTTCCCCCAGCGCCGAGCATCAAATGGCCGCCCAGCACTGGTAAGGAACGATGGCGGGCCGAATAGGTTCGGGTGGGCGCCGGGCGATGCGCGGTGTGCAATGGCCAAGGCCCGTCACCGGACACCGCCCTCGGCCCACTCGGCCCGCCCGTCCCGCGCCGGGGAGGAATCGGATCGCCGTCCGAAGGTTCACCGAAGCGCAGTCGCCGGGTCCGATTCTCGTGCGAATGGCGAACGCCGCGCCGGCGCCGGCCGGCGGGGCAGACCGGCTGGACCCGCGCCGTGCCCGACCCGCGGTCCGCGCGACCCGGTTCGCAAAGCTACAAGACGCCCATCGGGGTCGAAAGCCGCGCCGCGTACTATGCGGGATGGCGGACAAGGCAAAGGCGGCTTCTTGGGCTTCGTCAAGGGGAGATCGGTCCCTACCGGAGGCTGACGCCGGCCGATGCCAACACCGACCTCCGGGCCCCGCCCGCATCCTTCCCCGCGCGTTTGTCTCCATCAGGAATATCCTGTGCAGGTGCCTTGTCTCCCCCTTTTGTGGTCTTTATTGCGGACGGATGCGCGGGTCGCGCGGCGATGCGATTCCGCGGTGCCGCGCGCGGCTCAACTCCGGGTCCTGGAGGCGGGGACCGGCCGGCAAATAGCGTCGCCGGGAAGCCCACCGATAGGCTTCGTAGCTGTGCCCCGTGCGCTGCGGCAGCGCCTGAAAGCAGCTCGATTCTTCAGAAGGAGTCCGAGGAAAGGGGAGAGGACATGGCCTGCCTGTCGTGGTGCGCACCCCGCCCGCCCGCCCGCTCTTGGCCGGCCGGTGCTGACGTCCCACGCAGCCGCAAGCTCAAGCGCAAGTGCGCCGACCGCGGCGGCCCGTGCCTGCGGTGCCGGCGCAAGGGCCTCGAGTGCTCCGCCGGGCGCCGCCCACCCCCCGCGTCGTCGTCGGCGGAGGAGACGCGGCCCGACGGCGCGCAGCAGGCGACGCCGCTGCCGCCCGCGGACCTCGCCGGCGCGCTGCGGCTGCTCTTCGCGCACCCCGTGTTCCCCGTCGTTTTCCCGACCGTCGTCTCCCTCCCCTCCCCCGCGCCGGCCCCCTTCCCCGCCGCCGCACCGGCGGACCCGGCCCCGGCGCTCCGCTCGCCCTCCGCCGCCTCGGAAGAGACACTGTACGACGACCCGTGGGCGCCCTTCCTGAAGGCGGAGGAGGCGCTGCACCGCCGCGCAAAGGGCAAGGGGCCCGTGCCGGCGATGCGGAGGGGCGAGGACCCGTTCCTGTTCCCCGCGGCGGCGGATGGCCAGGAGGAGGAGGCGGGGTGGTGGGGAACGGTGCCGTGGGACGGCGTGGAGATGGGCGGCGCAAGGGGCTAGGAGGGGGGGACAAGGCGGACGGTGGAAGTCAAGGAGCGCCCTGGTGCCGGCTCCGCGTGGCATGCGGGGCCGGGAGGGACGCAATCCGGGCCTTTGGACAGCTGGCACGCGCGACCGCTATTCCGGTCGGATGGCATAGCTAGTGTATGCAGCGGCAGCGCGGCGACCGCGGCAACGAGAAGACATCGATTCCGCCCTCGATCCCACCGACCTTCTTCCCACCGTTCGCGGGCTCCGCAACGATATCGCCGCGGGGCTTGATCCCCAGTCGGCGAGACGGATCCGCGCCTTCCACGAACGCCATCCACGTAGCGTATACTCAACACATCCCAACTTCCGTCCAAACCGCTCCCCGCTTCTTGGCGGCCCATTCCCCATCCACACGCCGGTTTCCCCCGGCGCGCCCGGCGATCCCCCCGGGCGATGCAATTCTTCGGCCGCCGGACGGATAATCCGGTCGGTGGTCGCGGGAGGAGAAAGCCCCCGCCACCGCGACCAACGTGGGGACGCAGCGGGAGGTGCGATGGCGCCTTCGGACGCTTTGGAAGGGGGACGAGGGGTAGGTGGGTGGGCGCCCCTGGTGCAGCAGGGGTTTTGGAGATGGGGAGCGACGACGCAGTGAGGACCGGGCTCGCGACGGGCGCACCGTCGCACCACCGCACGATACCCGGCGGCACGTCTCGGCGCATCAGTCCCATCCGTCGGGACCCCGCGGCGGATTCGTCGCGGCGTCGGGGTCGGGGTCGGGGTCGGGGTCGGGACAGTTGGCGAGTCACATGCACCGCCCCAAGTGCCCCGTAGCCGGCGATCGCCCGTTTTCCGCGGGTCCGGGAACCAGATGGGGCAGCGGACCGGGCGGCAAACTCCCTAACGGTCCGGGTGTTCAACTTGGGGGCCGTTCGGACCCCGGATGGCGGCGGGCAAGCCCGCTCGCCGCCCGTCGGCGAGGCGGGAAACGCGGACGGGGGTCGGACGGCGCCGTGGCGTGCGTGCCGCCCGGATCGGACGCGCGGGATAGATAGTGGGGGGTGCCGCAATGCAGGTGGCACGGGCGGCGCGGGGCGGCGAGGGCCCGGAGTCGGCGCGATCGGACCAGGAGCTTGGGACAGGGGGGAGTGGATGGGTCGGGTGACCGCGCGACGACGCGCTGCGTCCCTTCCAGCCAGCGGATGTTTCGTGGGCCGATGGGGCGGGGCAATGTGCCGAAGTGGATCGGCCACAGCGGCCGCGGCCGTGCGCAAGGGCACTTGCGGTTCGGCGACGTTCGGGTCTGGAGCTCGGAGCACAGCATGGCCGCCTATTCCGAACGAGAGTCGACGGCGGGCCGGAAGCGCAGGGACGGCTGCCGGAGGGGCGCCGGGAGCAACGGCTGGGCGGGTGGCCACCATTTGAGGCGGTCCGGAGGGCGATGCATGGCTTGGCGACGGGCGGAATACGCCTCGGCCAGTTGGTGCAAAAAAAGTCTGGGACCCGAATGGCCGGCTTCTTCCCCAATCGACCATCATCCATCGCCAAACCTCCAGGAGCCTCCCCGGCAGGAAGAACGCGTCCGCCGCGCCGCGCCAGCGAACGAAAATGGCACCCTGGTAAGCACCGTCAGCGGCGGGCGGACGGGCAGCGCTGACGCGCCCGCACAAACAGCGCCGGCTGCCGCCTCATGATCCGGCTCGGCCCCACGCGCGAGAAGTGCGGCCGCTGCAAGGCCAAGGCACGGCTGCGGCAGGAACAGCGCGCGCAGGCACGCGCGGCGAGGCCCGCCCCGCCCGCGCCGGCCGTGCCCCGTATCTCCTTCCCCACCGTCGTCGCGCTGCCCTCCCGACCCCCGGCCGCCCCCCTCCCCGCGTCGGCCGCCCCTCCGCCGCCACCGCGCGGCACCGTCGCCCCCCGGAGTACCCGCGGCGAGGCCTATCCGACGCCCCGCACGCCCCCTTCGCCGGGGTCGCCGCCCCTCCCGCTCGACGAGCTGTTCCCCCGAACAGCGGCCCACCTGCCCGACGCCAGGCCGGCGAAACGGCCCCGAGGCGCCGCCATGGCGCTCCATGCACCGCTGGAATGGACCTTCCTCGCGTGGAACCCTCCACACGGCCCTTCGGCGGACCCGCTGCCATCACCTCCCGCCGAGGATCCCCCCTCCCTCCCCCTCCCTCCCGTGGCCCTGTTCCCCCCCGCACCCGAGGACCTCCCCCCCGCCCTCTCCCTCCCGTTCGCAGCACCCGCGCTGCCCGCCCTGCCGGAGGACGCGCTCCGCGCCGCCGACGCGTACCTCCTCTCGTTCCTCGCGGCCCGCACGGAACAGGCCGCCGCGTGGGACGGGGTGATGCGCGGGGACGGGTACCTCTTCGCGGGAACGGGCGCCGGGGAGGAGGAGTGGGTCGCGACGGGGGCAGCGTGACCGGCCCCCCCACCCCCGGAGGCGGTACGGGTCCGGCAGGTTGGACGACGGCGCGAGCGCTGCGCGGGCGCGGCGCGGGGAACAGGGCGACGCATGGCGCAGGATGGGCGGCGGGAACGCCGTGTTGTTCCCATGGGGAAGGTGTATACCGCGGAGCGCGAGAACGGGGACATGCCACGTCAGGCCGGAATCCGCCGTCCTCCCCCCGCTCCGCGCTCTTATCTGCTTTTCCCTTCATTCGATCCCGTCCGCCCCGTTTCAGGCGTCCCTCCCGTTCGGCTCGGGCCCGCCGCGGACCTCCAATCCTTCGCGGGACGTCAAACCGCCCGCTGACCCTCCCGCGCATGTCCGCCCCCCGATCACCGTCCCGATGCACTCCTCCCCAACCAATCGCCCGTTCGGGCACCCGGGATACGGTCCGGCCGGGCCTCCCCGGACCGGCACGCGGGGCGGCCGCCCGCCACCGCACCGCGCCGTCCCCTTTTCCCCGCCCCATCCTCCGGCGGGCCACCATCCCGGCAATTTCACGGGGATTCCCAAACCCAGCAAACAAGGACGACGGCGTCGGAGGGGCCAAACGCGCGTGGATCGGGCGTCGGACGGCTTCCGTCGGAGCGGGCGCGGGCGGACGCCGACGGCGGCGGATCCGATCGGAACCGGATGCACCCGTCGCGTTTGTATACCGAATGCGAATGCGGAGCCGTATGGACGGGACAAAGTGATGCGCGCGGCGCCGGGGAGGTGGGGCGGCCGCGGTACGGCCGTGCGCCGCGCGCGTCCCCGCCATCCTGCCGGGCCGCGGCCGCACCGGAGCCCCGCTCGATGCCATCCGATGGCATCCGAAGCCCGGAAGCCGGGCGGCCGGGGTCGCTTGCCGCCGCGGAGGGTTGGGGACCGGCGCGTGGGACGGGAGGGGTCGCCAGACGTCGGGAAGGGGCGGGGCATGCAAACCCGTCGTGTTCATCACGTTCCGGATAGCGGCACCTCCGTTTCGCGCCTTTGCTGGGAAGCAATGTCCGGTCGGGACGGCGGAGGCGGGGGACGGCGGTCGGCGAGGCGGGCAGAACGATGGCCGCGTTAGGGTCCCCGGGCAGAGGGCGGCTGGTGGTGCGCGGTGGCCGTCGCACGCGAACCAAGGGGAGCGCAAGGATTTGCCGGGTCCGCGTGGGACGGGGGAGTGCGAGCCGGCGGACGTTTCGTGATGGTGGTTTTGCCCCGGGTGGACGGAATCGGAGGCGGTTGATCCATTTCCAGTTGTTTTTTCATCGGCGGCCGAAGCTGTGCTCATCCGTTTCGGGCACTTTGCCGACCGCCGGCCACCGGCCGTGCTGACGGTCCGATCCGTTCTGCACCTTTGCCCACCCGCCGACCTCCTGCGAGCCCGTGCTACCACCCGGGGCGGAGAACAAGTGCGTGGTCCGCCGGGGTCCGTGCGCAACGCCAGCCAACGAGGGACGCACATCTGGACTCCGCGGCCGCCTTCCGTCCGCCTCCCTCCGACACGCGACAGGCCCGCCCCCGCCCGCCCGCCCCCGCGATGAAGCAGCGCGCTTTGCCCCGCGCGCGCCGGCACGCCGCGGCGCCCGCCCCGCCGCCCGCCATCGCCTTCCCGCGCGTCGTCGTCATCCCCGGCCTGGCCGCCCTCGTCCCCGGCCCGGCCCCGAACCGGGCGGCCCCGCAGACCGTAGGGGAGCCCGCGCCCGCCTCCGTGGCGCAGCACACCGCCCCGCTGCTCTCCCCCGCCTCCGACTCCCCCCCGCCCGCCCTCCCCTCCCCCACAACACACCCCGGCCCCGCCGACGCCGACCGCATCGCAGACATGTACGCCTCGTTCCTGCGCGCGCAGCACGCCCCCCTCTCCGCGCCCCCGGCCGGCATCTGGGCCCTCGAGGGGGCGCACCGCCGCGCGGCCTCGGCAGCGGACGACGGGCTCTCCCTCTCCTCCTTCGACACCGCGAGCCACTCCTCCGCGGACCCCTTCCTCGCGTGGCCGTCGCCCGATCCGGATGTCCCCGGCTCCCCGAACGCGGGGCCGGACGGCGTCCCCGGCGCGCGGGACGGCGGCGCGGCGGACGGGCTGGACGCGTTCCTCGCCGACTTTTCCCTCGGCCATGCGCTCGCGCGGGGTTGGTCGGGCGCGCTGGAGGGCCTGTGAGTCACGGCGGACTGCGGGGATCGGACGACCCGGTGGGGGGGGCGGTCTTTGGATGCCGTCCCGCGGGAGGGGAGGCGGGAAAACGTGGGCATGGAAAGTGGTGGGATACCTATGTCATTTGTAACATTGGAGATGGACGATTGGTGCCGATCGAGCCCGTGGCTCGACCTCTGCCCGCGGCCGGATCGTCCCGTTTCCTGGCTCCCGCGCCCGCCCCGAACCGGCCGGGACCTTCGGATCGGACATCCATCGAGCTGCTCCGACGGTCGGGAGCGCCGGCGCGCGCATCGGCCGCCCGGTGCGAAACCGGATCTCGAGGGCGGTGCCCGGCGGGGAGGCGGACGCGGGGTAGGGGGTGGCGGACCCCCCGGATCGCGCATGGCCCGCCACCGGCACGCTCGCGGGATTGCATTCGCTGTCCATTGATCCGCAATCCACCGTAACCGAGGCGGGGGGCTGCAGATGCCGGCGCGGGTGGGTGTCCCCGGCCGCCGCCAGATTTGCCGCCCCCCGCATCGGCCACTGGCTGGACCGCATACCGCAGGCCACGCCGCCCCCGCGCCTCGACGTTCCGACGCCGGCCACCGACCGCGGTGCCCATCCGACCCGAGCGCGCACGGCGAACCCGCTCCGAGCCGCGATTCGCCGCGGCCGCCCGTCTCCCGGAGACGCGGGGTGCGGTCCGGAACGCCGACGTAGGTCGTTCCGATCCCGATCCCAGCCGCGCGCAGATCGAACGCCCCACTGCCCTGTGCCTTGCGCCCCCCGCACGCACCGGACGATGCCCAAGTCGCCCGCCCGCCGCGCGCCCCGCGGGTCGCGCGCCGGCCACGCCGTGCGCCGCCGGGCCGCGACCCCGCCACACGGCGCCGCGCGCAGCATCGCGGGGATCACCTTCCCCCTGCGCGTCTCCCTCCCGCTGCCCCCCTCGTTCCCCTCCTCTTCCTCCCACCCTCCTCACCTCACCTCGCCTCCGCACTCGCCCGGCGCGACCGACCCCCTCCCGGACCCCATCGTGCCCCCCGGGGACCCATCGGCGCTCGCCACGGCCCTCGACTCGCGCTTCGCCCTCTCCCTGCTCGCCTCCTCCTCCTCCCTCGACGCATCGGTGCTGGGCTTCGTCCCGGACCCCGTCGTCCCCGCGCCCTCCTTCGTCTGCCTGTCCCCCACCCCCTCCTCCTCCTCCTCCTCCGACCAACCCCCGGCGGAAGTCCGCCGCACGGGGTCGGATTCCACCCTCCGCTCGCCCAGCCCGCGCTCCGGGTCCCCGGGGGGCGGCGACCCGTTCGGGTTCGGGTTCGGGTTCGGGTGGCAGGGCGGGGAGGGCGACGACGGGGTGGATTGGGACGCGCTGCTGGCGTGCGACTGGACGCTCGCCCCCGCGGGGCAGGACAGCGGGGGCGCGGAGCTGTTCGACGTCGGGAGCTGGGTGGGTGCGCGGTGATGTGGGGGGCTTGATGTCGGGCGGGAAGGGACGGGGATCAGGGTGTGATCGGGATCTGGGGGGCCCAGGAGGGGGCGTGGGTGCGGAGAGGGCGGGTGTGAAGATCTGTGTCCGCTCGTCAACCTGTTCTACCCGTTCCGTGGCCAAGTGTGTGGCCTGTTCGGTGCGGTCTCCCACGGCGTCCTCCAGGCTTCCGGTTTCCGCGCCTTCCACCGCCCTCTGCCCCCCGAAGCCGAGCCCGGTATCGGGGCACAAAGTAGGCGCGGACACGCATTTATATCCCGTAACATCGCGGACGGGGGCGGACCCTCCCCCGGACCCCGGGGTGTGGCGAAGCAGGGGCGGTCGCGGTGCCCGTTACATCGTCGTGGGGCGGCGACCCGTCCCTCCAGCGCGACCAAGGCCGCGCAGCGTAACGTAAAGCGGAACCTGGGCTCGCTCATGGAGAACGGCGATCGCATCGCGTCTTCTGTCCCCACGGGCATCACGTGCCCTCCCCCCCGCCCCGCGGGCCCTGCTCCCCCCGCCGTCCTCCTCATCGATCGACCCTGTTTTTCCCGTGGATTGGCGGGGGATCGATCGACGGGGGGCGGGGGCCTCGGCCGGCCGTGTGCGGAGCATCTGCGATCCCGACCCCAGGAAACGGCCCGCAATCTCCCACCTCTTCCCAACTCCGAACCCCGCGACCTCCTCCTTCCCGCCCGGGACAAAATGGCCTGCGTGAGTCCTCCCCCTCCCCATCGGGACGGCGCGGCGCAAGCTGACCCGCGGACCGCAGTCGGCCTGCCGCAGGAACAAGCGCCGGTGCGACGGCGACGGCCTCTCGGCGTGCGCGCGGTGCCGCATGCGCGGGATACCGTGCGACGTGACGGCGCCCCCCGAACCGAGGCGGGACAGGACGAGGGAGAGGGAGAGGGAGCGGGAGAGGAGGAGGAGGATGGAGGGCGGGGAGGGGGCCAGCCCCGCGTCGTCGGCCTCGTCCGGGGCTTCCCAGGTCTCCCTATCCCGCCCACCGGCCTCGTACCCTTTCGCGCCCCGCCCCGCGGCTCCCCCCGCCGCCGCGTCCCGGGAACCGCTCCCCCTCGCGGGGCTCCCGCCGGGCGCGCGGATCGTGTGCTGCGACCTCGGCGCGGGGCCGGTGTGGGTGGTGCTGGCGCCCGGGACAGCGACGGTGGCGCATGCCGATCCGGGGGCGCGGGAGGAACGGTGGGCGGAGGAGGAAGCGGATGAGGAGGAGGAGGAGTTCGAGGAACGGGAGGGGGAGGGGGACGAGCAGCCGGGGCTGGCGAGGGACGCGGACCCGTACGTCGGGTGGGCGCTCGCGGATGCGGAGGAATGGGACGCGGCGGCGGAATGGGGGTGATCGGCCCCCGAGCGGCGCGGGACTCTGGCTTTGGGGATCGGGCGCCGCACGGCACGGCGCGTTGACTTGGGCGGGGCTGTGGGTCGGATCGGCGCGGGCGGCCGCGTTTGGAGCGCGGGGAGCGCGACGTAACCTTACCATGTTGGCATTCTCACCGTTGTAAACTTGGCTCGAGGGACGAATTTGGCTTCGGGGTTCCGGGCTCGCCGCCGGGGACGGCCTGGGAAGCCTCGCGACCCTGGCAGGCTTGTCTTCAAAAAGAGACAATATCGGGGACAGAAAAGCGATTGTCACGCCGCATACATTAGCCGTTCCCGCGCGAGGGTGGTTTCGGCGGCCCGACCCCCGTTGCATCCGGCATCGCCCTTTCTTTGTGTGAAGTTCATATCCGCAGCACCAACGTCGGCCCGCACATCCCGGACCGAGCACCCATCCCGCCGTCTCCGCATGCGCACCAACTGGAGATGACCCTGCGCGCGTTCCGCGGGTCTGGAAGCGACGATCGCGGCCGACGACCGGGGGTACTCCAGCCACGGCGGCTGGTCTCGCTGACGCCCGGCCGCGCGCGTTCCCCGGCC
Source organism: Hyaloraphidium curvatum (assembly GCA_025558095.1). NCBI lineage: Eukaryota > Fungi > Monoblepharomycota > Hyaloraphidiomycetes > Hyaloraphidiales > Hyaloraphidiaceae > Hyaloraphidium > Hyaloraphidium curvatum. The sequence goes on from JAIVFI010000040.1 coordinate 22,396, forward strand.
GGTTGCGCACAGAACACCGGGCCGTCCCGCAGGAAGCTTCCCCAGAGCTTTTTGATGGACCTGCGGGGTGGCCGACGGGCGGATGTCGGGGGGAACGGGCCCGTTCCGCGGGCTTGGGACGCCGGCTGCGAGGCTCCGAGGACCCCCGGCAATCCCAGCCGCCCCCGGGCATGGTGCGAGCACCAAAGCCAAATCTCCGCGCGTCTCACAGCCATTCCCCGCTCAGGCAACCCCCGCGCGCCCCTCGGCGCACCATGGACCCGCTCCCCGACCCGTCCCGCGCCCCCGCCCGCGCCGGCCCCGCGCCCGCTGCGCCGCAACCCGCGGTGCTCGCACCAACCCCGGGCGGCCCCCCTCGCATCTCTCCGCCCCCGCAGGCATTATTCATCCCCGCCCCCGGCCCGATCCCCGCCCCCGCGCCCGGCCGCCCCCGCCACGCGCACGCGGCCGCGATCCCGGCGGAGCACTACTCCCGCGGGGGTGCGGAGCGGTTCCGCTGCGTCGTGGGCGGGAGGCTGTTCGACCTCGATGCCGCGCTGGGCGCGGCAGAGGTGCGCGAGGGCGAGATGCGGCGGTGGGCGCACTACGCGCGGCCGCTGCGGGAGGGGCCGGGAAAGGAGGGCTCGAGGGGGCGGTTCGAGGTGCGTCCGGTGCTGCGGCGCCCGTAATGCATGCATGTGCTCATGCGCGCCGCGTGGCAGCACGAGTTCAACGTGCAGCTGTGCAAGCTGGTCACCCTGAACCCCTGGCTCGCCGGCGAGGACCGCGGCATCCGGAGCCGCATCGTCGAAGCGTACCGCAACAGCCACCCTGCCGGGCTGTTTGCGAGCCGCCGCGCCAAGCAGCGCATCCGGCGCGACCGGACGCGGTCCGCGGGCGCATCGATCGCGGGCAGCGCGGCGTCGAGCGCGTCGAGCAGCCCGACCATGGCGTGGGCCCATGCTACGTGGCCGCCGGTGCCGTGCATGCATCCCGATACGGTGGTGGGCAGCGCGCCGGCGATGCTGGTGTTTGGCCCGCCTCCTCCGACCGCGCTCGCCGGTGCGCCGGCCTCCCCGCCGGCCGCGCGTTCGCCCCCTTGCGTCACCGTGCCCTGGACGATGCACCGCGCGGTGCCCATCCCTCCGAACCGATCCCCTTCGCTGGACATGCTCGCCGCCGTCGCGCTCGGGACTGATCGCCCTCCGGACTCGCGCGCACAGTGACTTTGCACCCTCATTCAATCGACCGCATGCCGCACGCACCCATACCCAATGTAGTTTGCCACCGCCGTAGCACCCCATAGCATTCCCTGTAGATAGCAAGTTGATTAGCCAACCGTGTCCGTCTGTGCCGCGAGACCGCAGCTGTCAGACTGTGCCATGGGGGTGAATCGTGCGCAGGGGCGTAGAGGACCATGTCGGCACGGGGGCAGAAAACAAGCATCTCGTTGGTTCCCAATTCATGGATGTCGCACCCCTGGTCCCTGTCCGAACATCCGGGACCCACGGCGGGCGGCTTCTACTCGAGGGCTCTTTGAGGTCGGGCCCTGCGGCCGCCGCCCACTCCCACTCCCCAACCGCCTTCGTTCCGACCGCCGCCAACCCCTCCGAAGCACCTCGGGCCCCGCCGACCGCTACTCTGCCCATGGCGTCAGGCGCCGACGATCCCGTGCTCGCCGCGGGCGCCGACGTCGCGGAGCGCGTGGCGGACGCGATCCCCGCCGTGCCGGACGCGTCGCCCGACGGCGACCCGCTCCCCGCGACGGTCGACAAGATCGCGCTGGGCCAACTGGAGAACCCGCCGGTGCCGCCGGGCGCGTTCGTGCCGTACGTCGACGTGGAGCAGCCGAAGCGGCGCGGGACGTACGTGCTCGGGGAGCTGGACGTGACGAAGGAGCGGGAGCCGTTCCCGCTGCCGCCGCCGCCGCGGTCTCGGGACGGGCAGGCGCTGCGGTCGCGGCTGCGGCTGTTTGCGCCCAACCCGCTGGCCGCGGAGAGCGCGTTCGCGACGACGGACGAAGGACGCGCCCTGCTCGACGAGCTCATGGCCAAGAACGACGGACAGAAGTTCGACCCGCTGCCGACTTTCAAGTAGTGCGTTTGCGGCGCGCAGGGCTCTCCCAGGGGCCGGGGCTGACCTCCCGCCGGCAGCATGATGGGCCGCCGCTGGGAACGGTTCAAGAGCGGCGAGTACGCCGCCAGCAAGACCGCGTCGCGGCTTTGGACGCTCTTCTTCATCTTCATCGGCCTCCTGTTCGTGGTCACGGCCATCATCAACCTGATCACCTCCCAGCGGGGCCAGGAAATCGACCAGGAAGCGGCCCAGGTGGCCATCTCCCAATGGGTCTTTGGCGTCGTCATCGTCATCATCCTGCCGTGGTTCTTGATGGGGCGCAATGTGGGGCTCTCGCGGTATCCCGCGGTGGCGTAGAGGTTTTGACGACGCTCCACAATTGCAGACCAGCTCGTTCGTCAAGTTCATCTTCCTCACGATCGACGTCTACGCCCTCTGCACCTTCATCATCAACCTCGTCTTCCTGAAGCGCGGCATCCCGGCCTCGGAATGGTCGAGCAACGCCGAGTACAAGCAGGCGACGACCGCGCTGGGCATCACCGCCCTCGTCCTCATCCTGCTCTCGCTCATCAACTGGCTGCTCCTCACCAAGATCTTCCCCTGGGCCCTGGAATCGGGCAAGATCGACGACCGCACGGCGACCTGGATCTGGGGCATCAAGCCCGCGCCGGACATGCCCCGCTGGACCTACACCTACCGCATCTCCGAGGCCGGGACCTTCGGCTCCCTGCAGACCCGCACCTTCACGTACAGGGGCCAGGTGCACCCGGCGAGCGGCCGCGCGCACGGGCTCGGGGAATGGCTCGACGACTCGGCGCGGGGCGAGTCGCTCATCGGCTTCTTCCGCGACGGCGTGCCCCTGGCGCCCTTCAGCTCCACCATCTACGCCTCGGGGTCGGCGTTCACGGCCACCCGCATCGGGCTGTACAGGAACAACGGGGCGGCGTGGAACGCGGGGCAGCTCAGCCCGCGGCGGGACCCCAACGGCGCGGCGGTCGGCGTGGCGGGGGTCGAGGTGTCGATCGCGGGGGCGTTCCAGAAGACGCTGCCCGAGGCGAGGATGGTCATGGAGCCGGCGTACGTGTCGCCCGAGAGCGAGAAGATGATGATGGAGCATATGGGGCAGGAGCTCAAGGCGGTGGCGAGCGACGAGTGCGTCTGTGGGTGTCTTGAGGGCGAGCTGGCGCCAGATCGGGCCATGCTGAAGCAGCGAACGGCGTTGCAGGCTACATTCATGGCCTGTGGAACACGTGCGAGACCGCCTTGGACGAGATTGGGTTGGTCTTGCCGGGTCGACACCGTCAGCAAAGCCACTGACCCGCGATCTCCAGGCAATTCAGGGCGCTGGGCGGCTATCCCAAGACGATCAAGTGGTTCGTCTTCGACTGGCCGGCCGGGCTGTACCCGTGGGCCTCCTTCTTCACCGTGCGCAGGATGAGCAAGGACCGGGGGGTGAAGGAGGACCTGCGGGACTTTGTCAAGCTCCTGACGAGGCAGGGGTTCCGCAAGTTCCACTTCATCGGGCATTCGTGGGTCTTGAGCCTGTTTGCGCCGTTCTTTTGCCGGAAAATGTGATCAATCGCTGCCAACAGGATGGGCTGCCGCATCACGTGCCACTTGACCGAGTTCATCGGCGAGCTCTTCCAACCTCTTCCAGAATCCGGAATCCCGGTCGACACCTCCCTCCCCATATGCTCGACGATCACGCTCATCCACGGCGAGATGGATCTGGTCGATGTGTGGCCGCTCGGGCACGCAGGCCGCCAGAGAGCTCGCTGATGCCCCTCTCCTCTCCAGTTCATCACCATCAAGTTCCCCATCCTCCGCCAATATTGCCCCGTCATCACCTCGTACACCGACGCGGCCGACCAGGCCCTCGACCTCGCTGAGCTCCTCACGGGCCGCCTGATGATGGGCAAGAACCCCGAGGCCTACTTCGTGGACCCGCTGTCGCGCAACGTCGGCGTCGGTTCCGCCTTCGACATCACGCAGGAGGCGCGGATCGAGCTCCAGGAGCTCGTGAAGCTCGACGGCGGGATTCCCGGGGCGCTGCCGGCCGGCGTGCTGGAGACCGCGCGGACCATGCACCGGACGGCGAGCGAGGCGGCCGCTTCCGCTTCGGGCGACGGCCACGTCTCCATCCCCATGGACGATCTCGTCGCGGCCAGCGCGTCCGCAGCGCCGGCCACGTCGGCGGCGCCGGGTGACGAGCCCCAGTTCCGGCGCAACACCAAGTACGCCTCGGTGTCCTCGCTCAAGGAACCGCACGTCAAGATGTGGCTCGACCTGGACGTGATCGACAACTCCTTCCTCGACACCAACGCGTCCGCCGTGCGGCACAGCATCTTCGTGAGTCTTTTGATGCCGAACCGGGGCGAGCTTCCCCTGAATCTCCGCGCTCGCAGGTGCTGAACCGGAGCCTCATCGACGACATATCAGAGATCATCCTGAAGGGCCACCGCGCCGCGCAGCGGAGCCAACGCCTGATCCGCAGGACGGGAAACCTGTTCTACTTCCTCTGCGCGCCGTCCTTCGTCAGCATCTAGTGCAAATGGGCAGAGCCAAGAGAGGATATTCCCGGCGGCTTTGGGCACGGCTTTGTGTGCGGAAGCGTGAAGAATATGAGTTGAAGATACCCTAATCTCTGTCGCGAATACAGGCTGACTTCAGCTCACCCCACCGTGCGGAGAGACAGGCCGTCCAACCCCATCGAACCCGTGCTCCAGAAAGCAGCACCGACCGGCATCCCCCGTATCTACCCTAGTTCTAGAACGGAATACCCGCGGCCCGGATCGCCGTCACTCCTCTCCCGAGCTCCCCGGACCGACCAGCGGGATCTCGACCAGATCCTCCCGCGCCTGGAGCCCCTCTGCCGAACATCCGCGCGTCAGCCCGTCCCTCCACCCCCGCCCCGCACGGAACCCACCGATCTCCTTGACCGACAGCCCCGCCAGCGACCCCTCCAGCCCCCTCTCCACCGCCCCCCTCGCCCTGCTCTGGTCCACCATCCCCTTGAACACCCTGTGCAGCTCCCTGATCCACAGCCCCCAGCTGTCGGCCATGGTTCCGAGCCAGTTCAGGCACGTGAGCACGTCCTGCTCCGCGTCCTGGATCAGCGACGCGTAGCCGTCGGCGGCCTCGCTGCCCGGGGGGGAGCGCGCGAGCAGCTCGCGGTACCGGTTCTGGATCGCCAGGTGGAGGCAGCCGATCCGGAAGGCGGTGTTGACGTAGCCGATGCCGCAGTACATGAGGGAGGGGTTGTAGGCCATGATGTTGTCGAGGTTGCGCGTGTAAAGGATCGCCTGTGGGTAGCATTGTGTCAGTACTTGTTTTGCACCGGCCGACACAGCGACCCACGTCCGAAAGGCTGCTCGTGAACTTCTCCCCCAACCACCACTCGTCCACGATCCTGTGCATCTCCGTCACCGGCAGCACCCCGAAGCTCGTGTCCAGCTCCAGCCTCAGCGCGCGCATCTGCACCATGTTGAGTATCGGCAGGAAGCAGTAGCCCCAGTGCCCCGCCTCGGCGTGGTAGTAGGGCGCGACCTCCGAGACCTCGGCGCGCTCCTCGGCCGCGCGGTAAGGGGCGGGGAGCATCTCCATGCTGTCGGCGATGGTACGCCGCAGGCGCTCGAGGATGGCGTGGAGCTCCGCCGCCTGCGGGGAGGAGGAGGGGGGTGGCAGCGTGGACGGGCTTAGCCCGTGGGCCTTGAGGCGCTCCAGGAGGTCGTCCACCTCCTCCCGCAGCGCCCAGAAGCACACCGTGGCGGTGACCTCGCCGAACACGGGGGCCAGCTTGATCAGCGCGGCGGCGCGGTCGGGGTCGGAGGGGTCCATTTCGATCCAGGAGGTGTAGTCGGTGATGCGGAGCGGCGAGGGCGGGTAGGCGTCGGGTTCGAAGTCGTCGCGCGCCGAGAGCACGTCCCACACGCGGAAGGGACACTGCATCCGCACGTCGTTGCAGTCGCGGTAGGTCATGTTGGTCGCGCTGTGGCTGACCGAGCGAGCGAAGCTGTCCCAGAACATCAGCAGTCCGGACCAAGTTACCTTCAAGGAACGACGCACCTGCCAAGCATCACCAGTTGGAACGTCACCCTCCTCCTCTGCTCCCTCTCGATCCACTCTGCCACCCTATCCTCCCTCGACCCCAGTATCGGCCCGGCCGGCTCCCTGTCCATCTTCCACCTCCTCACCAGCGCAAACGCCACCCCGTACATCCCCCTGCCGAGCTTCCCCATCCCCGCCTGGATGCACCACGTCGCGAGCAGCACGAGCCCCACCAGCGCCTCCATCTTCCACCGCGGCACCCTGTCCGGCCCCCCGGGCGGCGGCGGCGGCCCCGCGGCCTCGTTGTAAAGCTGCACCACGTGTCCCCTGCACAGGGCAAACAGCTCGCCCTCGAGGCGGCCGCGGTTGTCGCGGACGGAGGGGTGCAGCGCCCAGATGGCGCCGTTGAGGAGGACCGAGGCCAGGAGGAGCGGGTGCGCGGAGGGGTAGGTGCGTACGAATGTGTGGGGGTGCACGATGGGGAGCATGGGGTGGTAGCGGTCGAAGTAGAGGGCAAAGAGCTCGAACATGGCGGCTGGCGGGCAGCGGAGCGGTCAGCGCGGTGGTCGCGAATAAGGGCGGGGAGGAACTCACGGTCCTCGAGCCAGGTGGCCTTGCCGAAGCGCGGGCCGAGTAGGTTCCATCCTGTGCGGATGGGCGGCTCGGCGGGCACCTCGGACCTGGCCTCGGCGACCGAGACGAAGTCGTCAAAGTCCATCTCCATAGACGCCCCCGACGACGCGGGGGGCAGGTGGATCTTGCCCGGCCACCTGCGCGCCAGAAAGTCCGCCATGCGGTCCGCCGGCGGCGCGTCCGAGGGGGGCGAGGGGGTGTTGGGGTGCTCGGGGCCCGAGAGGCCAAATGCCGATGCGGGGACGGAAGGGAAGGAGTAGGTCACAGGGTGCTGCCCCGCCGCGAAGCCGACGAGGTCCAGCTGCTGCGACGGGCTGGGTATGGAGACCGAGGAGGCGGAGGAAGGGGAGCCGAGCGCGTTCGGGGCCATGAGGCCGGCCGTGGCCAGGCTGGGGGTTCCGCGGGCCGACTTGATCGAGCCGTCGCCCGTGGTGCTGGACGGGACCGAGTCGGTCCCTTCCACGAGCTCGAAATCGTCCCCCGAAGAGGGCGAGTCGTCCGAGTCCTCATCCGACTCATCGCCCGAGCCCGACTCGCCCGGGCGGGCCCTGGAGCGTTTCCGACGGCCGGAGTTGGAAGGCTGGCTGGAGGCCTGCCTCGGGGTGTTGGTTTTGCGGTCCACAAAGACGCACACGAGGCCTCTGCAGGGCGGGAGGCCGTTGGGGCGGGGCGGCAGGCGGAGGAAGGTGGTGTCAGCGGTTGCCAGAAGGAGCGATACGCCGGGAAACGCGGCCGCCAGAATATTCCATCGCGTGCGAAGATATTCCGGCGGCTCTGGAGCGCGATGGAGCCCCCTCGACACGGCGATGGCGGCCGCCCGGCACGGCCGCCCCCTGCAGTCCCCGTCGACGGCCCCCGCCCCCCCACGCGACGCACCTCGTGCGGCACATCTCGCAGGCGTCTTTTCCGTCCTCGGGGCCCTCGCAGAAGCGCTTCGAGGCCCTGCAGTTGACGCAGGCGATCTTGCGGCGCTCCGGCTTGGGCAGCGGGTCACGGTGCAGCGGGCCCTGGGTCGCGGCCCTCTGCGGCGCGCCGTCGTACACGCACACGACGCCCTTCAGCTTGCAGCGGCCGCACATCGGCAGCGCGGTGTCGCAGAAGCGGCGGTCGTCGTGGCAGCTGCGGCACGCGCGCTTCTTCGTGCGCGGCGGCCCCGCGGCCGCCCCGCGCCCGCCGCCCGCCGCTCCGCCGTCCGCGGCCGCCGCAGACATCGCTGCCGCCGCCCGCCGCGCGCGTGCTTCGCTCGTTCCGACTCGACGCCGCCGAAAGCCCTTACGATCGCCGATGGCGCTTCGCCCGCAACGCCGCTCGCGTCGGCCCGCCCGATCGCGCCTCGGAGTTGCTGGCCGCGCGCTCGCCGGCCTCGTTCCCGGGTGTCCGGCAGCGGAGGGTCTCCCGTGCCGCCAGGGTCGCTGTGCGGTTCGGGACGGGATGCCGCGGGCCGCAGGTCTGGGCCGGCCGACAGCCGGAACAAACACCGCCCACAGCTCGCCGGGGCAGCCGCCGCACCCGCAGCCCTCGCGTTGGTCGGACGGCCTTCAATCGCCTTCGTTAGCTCCGCAGCCAGGCTCCCCGTGCGCATCCGCCGCAACTGGCAACCGGAGCAATTTAGTCTCCGCCACACCATAGATCCAGGCCAAGAACCCGTTGCGGCACGCAGTTTCCGCCGAGCCGAACCGCGTCCCGATCCCAGCCCCGCCGTCCGCGTCGCCGCCCCCAGGACGCTGGGATGCGGAGGCATCGCCGATCCGATCCTGTTCTGCTGGGGGCGAAACGGCGCCGTCACCGTGCCCTTGCATCCGGCCGCCCGATCGTCGGGGTCTGTCGTCCGCTTCGGGCGACGTTTCTCCGACTCCCGCCCACTCCATTTGTCTCCCCCCTCCGCGGCCGATAGCCGTGCATACTGTTCACGGCAGCTGCGCGGGCGCAAATCATGCGGAAGGGACCGCTTACGCGGCGCGTTCCAGGGTCTCCCGCTGGATCCCGCCTTCCATACCGGGCGGGATTGCATCGCCGCACCGCCATGCCCTCGCGAATATTCGCCATCGGGCTGCCCCGCGTACTGGCGCCAGGGCTGCGTGCGGGGACACATCACCGCGGGACCGACAGTGCGATGCGGCCGCAGCTCCTCGGACTTCGCGGTCGCCCGGGAGGCCGCCGCCGCTTCGGGGCAGCTGTAACGGGCGGCGTCGAAAACAGCGTGGCGCAGCGCCACGTCCTGTATGCCGACTCAGCTGGCGCGGCGGGACAACCGGTGGAACCCCCATGCCCGCAAAGGCCGTCAGCCCAGGGCCCCCACGAACAGTGCCGTCTGAAACATGGCCTCGTATTCCTCCGGAGCGGCGACCTCCACCTCGAACATCATGGTCGTGAAACCCTCACCGGACGCGAGGTACTCCTTGCGCGCTTCCTCGTCCTGCCAAGGTTCCTCGGGGTCCCACAGGTGCGCCCAGAAGCGGATATCGTCCCGGGCTTCCTCAGACATCCAGCGCTGGCAATGGAAGCCGACGTCCACGATGAACTTCACTTTGGTGCCGAACGCCAGCAGCCTCTGACGCCGCGCCGCACGTCCTTCGACAGGGAGCGTCGGCAGCGGGTTGAAAAGCTCGATCTCCTCCAGCCCCGCGCCGGCGACCTGCGCCACGGCCCCGGTGGGAAACAGCGCCAGGCGGAGCTACTTGACCCCTGCCAGCCTCGCCATCTCGAGCACCCCGCCCTCCTTGCCGGCGTAGGGCCCGTACACGTGCACCTTGCGCACGGCCTCCATCAGTCGCCGCTGCTGGGGCGGGACGGCGCGGCGGTGCATGTACATGTCCCATGCCTCCGGCCTGATTCTCGGCACGGTGCCTTTGCGATCTTCTCTTGAACCGATTTACACGCTCACTCCTGGAAGAACTTGACGATCCCGCGGGCCACCTCGCCCTTGCGCAGCGCCTCAAAGCCCTCGTTGATGCTGTCCAACGTGTACACCTTGCTCACGAGCTCGTCAAGCATGACTTTCTTTTGCTGGTAGAGGTCCAGGATGCGGATCATGTCCAAAGCAGGCCGGGCGCTGCCGTAGAACGAGCCCTTGAGGATCTTCTCCTGCATCGAGAGCTGGAACGTCGGGATGGAGGCCGTCATCGTGATCGCTGGGCGGATGGGACGTCAGCCGAACATTCCCCGGCGCCGGCACAAACACCCACGGCTCACGCCGACCTCGACCGCCGTCCCGCCGACCCTGATCGCCTGGAAGCACTGCTCGAGGACCTTGCCGAGGCCGATGGCGTCGAACGCGTAGTCGGCCCCCGCGCCGCCCGTGAGCTCGCGGATCCTGGCCACCGCGTCCTCCTTGCCGCCGTCGATCACGTGGGTGGCGCCGAATTGCTTGGCTGTGGGTTGAACCGCGATTACTTACGCCAGAAATAGTGAAATGTCGCGAAGGACCCACCGTACTCGAGCTTCTGCGGCAGAAGGTCGACGCCGATGATCTTGCCCGCCGAGAGCATCCTCGCGCCCTGGATGATGTTGAGTCCCACGCCGCCGCAACCAAAGACGACGACCGACGAGCCCGGCTCTGGAGGCGGCGAATCAGCGAGGCAAGGATGGGCTCCACGGCGCATACCGACCGACTTTGGCCGTGTTCATGGCGGCACCGACGCCAGTCATGACGGAGCAGCCGACAAGTGCGGCGCGGTCCAGGGGGATCGACTTGTCGATGGGGAGCAGCTGTTCCTGGTCTGGTGCCCGGGTCAGTACTGTACGACGAACTCGTGGCGTGGTGAGGCACTGACCAATGACAGCATACTCGCCGTAGCACGCGAGCCCGGCCATGTGGAGGCTGAGCAGGAACATGATCAGGCGACGAATCCGGTGCGACGCCGAAAAGGACCCCACCAGGACGCCCCCGACTTGGCCAGCTTCGCCCGCCTCGTCCCGTCGAGCAGCGTCCCCGGCGCCCTCCCGTTGTGTCCTTGGCAAATCATAGGCCGCCCCGTCTGGCATTCCCCGCACCGTCCGCACGCGTGCTTGAAGAGGAGAACGACGTGGTCGCCTTCCTTGACGCGGGTCACGGCGGAGCCCGTCTTGACGATCACACCGCTGCCCTCATGGCCGAGGATATGAGGGTCGGTTTCGGGGGTGACGGCCCAGTCGCCCTTGATGATGTGCTCGTCGGAGAGGCAGATCCCGGCGGTCGCGACCCGCACGAGGCACTCGGTCGCTGCCGGAACGGGTCAGCGCCCCCATCACCTCGCCGACCGCGCGCACCCACGCTTGGGCTCGTCCAGCTCGATGTCGACGACTTGCAGCGGCGTCTTGTAGGCCGTCAAGACGGCGGCGCGGCATTTGAACGGAAAGGTGAGCTCGTCGCCCTTGGGCGTCGGCGCCGTCGAGGTGACCACGGGGGCGGCGTCTCCGGACGGCATTTTTGAGCGCGAGGTCGAGGGAGACGGCGGACAGATGCCTAGCGAGGGTGTAGACGGGCGTCGACAGTGAGAGGATGGGGGACAGACGTGGCAAAGCTCCGCAAAGGCTCAATGGTGCTTCGTACCCCAACGGGCCTACGGACAGGGACATCAAGCAGCATTCACAATGATGCGGATTCAGCTGCGTGGCACGCTAGTGGCCGGCGTGGAGCGCGTCGTGCTCCGCATCCACAAGTCTGCGCCGAGTCACAATTCCGACCACCTTCCCCGACGCGTAGCTGTCCACGACGATCATGTGCCGAAGCTTTAGGTTGCGGAAGGTGGCAAAGGCCTTGGACACCGACATGGTCGAGGGGACGCACGTCGGGGAGGGGTTCATGATTGTCGAGAGGTTCACGGGGAGATCGTCGAGCGTCGGATCTGCGGAGAACGGCCTTCAACGATTCCGCGGGTCCTCGATGTGCTGCGGCACCGACCTGCGGATGCGAGGATCGACTCGAGCCTCTCGCGCAGAACCAACCCGAGGACCCGCCCATGCCCGTCGACGAGCGGGAAGCCGCAGCGTTTCGGCACCTCCGACAGCGCGGTCTTGATCTCGCCCCGCGTCGGAGCAATCCCGACCAGCACCCGCACGGGCCGCGACATGATGGCGGAAACAGGCTCTCGCGCCATGATGTCCTTGGCGTCGGGCGCCGGTTCGACGGGCAGGTACGGGATCCGGCGGTTGTGGATCTCCATGTGGTAGAGCGAGTGGCCCAGAGCGTTGCCTGTGATGGTGGCCACCGTCACGACCACGAGGATCGCCGGCAGGTGGGTGAGCTCGAAAGTCGTTTCAATCGCGATCAGCGCGACCGTGATGCTCATCCGCGACGTCCCCGCGAACAGCGCGGACATGCCGAGCATCGCGTACACCCCCGGATCCACGAGCGTTATCCCGGCTTGCTCCTTCAGGACGTTGACGCCGAGGGCGCACAGGCGTCCGAAGGAGGCGCCCACGATCAAGTTCGGAATCACGAGATCCGTGGGAAGGCAGACGCCGTTGACGAGCATCGAAAGGCAGAGGTAGACGGCGAAAAAGGCGAAGAGGACCTGCCAATCAAAGACGTTGTATACCCCGCGGAGGAGCAGGTTCTGGATGACCCGCTCAGGAAACTCCCACAGGAGGGAGCGCATTTGCCAGGCGCAAATGACGTTCTCCCCCGTCTCGGGATCGACCACCGCCCCCATTTTGATGTACGGCAGCGAGGTGCTCTCGGCAAGTTCCTGGAGAGTCGTTGCGTTGAAGGGGTCAAAAAAGTAGGTGCCGTTGCTGGGCATGCTGGGGCAGATCGAGAGCGACACGGAATCGAACGTCGAGATGACCATCTGCCAGAACGTGCGCGGCCCTTCAATGGTCGAACTTCACCACCTCGGATACGGATCTAGCTCACCGTGAAGATATTGGCGTCCATGTCGTCCGGGATGCAGACGTTCTCGCCTGTGCTCGTCTTGTCGATGAAGAGGTGACACCTGGGGTTAATTGATGTCGTTGGAGGCACCACGCGCGTGTCGCAGAGGACGGTGCACGCCCCGCGCTGCGTGTCCACGTGATTCAGTGCGTGGCGAAGCGGCGTGCAGGTATCAAATGCCAGGGGCAAGAAGACGACAAAGGCCATCGAGACCAGCGTGACGAGGACGAGGTCCAAGAGAGCGCGACCGGGCCACGCTGGCCACGTCCACTTGATGCGGAACGTCCTGATCTTGGTGACGGCCACGTTGTAGCAGTGTCCCGCGATGCCGGCAAACAGGCCCATGGCGGCCCAGAGCAGCACGTCAACATACTCCGTGCGGACGAAACACGACGCGTTGACCGTGAAGATGGAGAAGGAATGCGGGTTGAGCCAATCAAGCTTGTTCAGGAAGCTCAGCATCAGAAAGGCCCACGTCCCGACCAGCAGTGCCTTTGCAATGAAGCTGGGCTCAAAGTGGGTGATGGCCTCCTCCAGAGCAAAGGTCACGCCGGCTAGCGGGCTCCAGAACGCCGAGCTGATGGCGGCGCAGGCGCCGAGCGTCGTAAAGTCCAGAGTATGTTTGTGCAGCTCCGCGTGCCGTACCTCGTCCACCTCGTCCTTGCTGACGCTGCGGCGGAAAAGGGTCTGAAGCCCCGGATTGTGGCGGTCCTTATCCGGCTCTTCCGTGTAGAAGAAAGGAGGTCCCCAGAGAAAGAACGTCATCAGGTACGCCATGATGCTTCCGATGTGGATTATCGGTCCGTCGAAGCCACTGAATAGCCCGCTCGCCACGATGCCGATGGCGCCGGCGATCTTCAGGATCAATGTCGAGAACTGGAAGGCACCCAGCTGTAGATCCCCGTTGAGCAGCGCAATCACTTCCGGCATGCCGGCTCCCGCCGCGACGGGCTTCAGAAAGGCAATGAAGACGGCCGCTGGGAGCGTGAACAGCAGGGAAGTCCCGACGGCGGCAAAGTACGCCGCCGCAAAGTTCGGTTTGTTCAGTTGGCCCCAGACCTGGACGGTCTTGGGCTCCAACAAGGCGAACGACGGTTTCGAGACAGAGTAGTAGCCTTCGATGCCCAGCAAACGCTCCATGAGCTCAAAACGCCAATCGAAACCCGCCTCCGACGCGTAGAAGACAAACTTGTAGACGCACGACACCAGCGTGCCCAGGAAGATGATGACGAGGTAGCGCCCAAAGTCCTTGAGCCTCCTCTGCCACGCTATGCTTCTGGCGCTGGGCCGCGTCCGAATGGAGGAAACCGCGGAGGCCTGCCGCGAAGGCAGCGCTTCCTTTCCGTCCTGGAGCGAGCCATCGTCGTCCGGCAGGTCGAAACGGACGCCCTGCTCCGTCTCCTCCCCGTCGTCGTTCCCCGCGAGAGTGTCAGGTGACAACAGTCCACCGCTCCTGGCCGGTAGAGGCGGGACGGTGTCTGGCCCGGGGGCAGCAGTCGGAGTGCGTCCTCCACGCCTGCCGACAGCGGAGCGGAAGTATAGGTCGGGTTCTGAAGACGATGCCAGGCCCGGTGAGGTTGCGCCCTCGCGATGCCCCGGAGCGGCCCACCTTCGAGGTCGAGGGACTCGACGAGCTCGTAGTCAAACTCCAAGGAGCGGGCCTCCGCGTAGCTCCGCTTCAGGTCCTCCTTCAGCTGGCGCAACCGCAGGCGCGGGGAGCGCCGGGGTCGCGAGGCGTCTCCCGCACCGGGCTCTCCTCCATCCCCTTCCGCCGGCTCCGGAATAGGCACCGCTTCTTCGAGCGCATCCTGCTTATGTTCGCCCGGTTCGTCCGTGCCGGCCATCGGTTGGCACGCGCCGGCAAGATGCCCGCGGAACCTCGGCGAGGCGGGGCCCCCCAAAAGGGCCCGCGCGCGGCCCACGCGTCGCCGCAGCCAGATGACGAACTGGAACGATTGTGAGGCAGAGCAAGACAGTTCACCTATCATATCAATAGAAGCACCATGTCTAGATGACGAACAACACGATTGCCGGGGCAAAGTCAATGCTCAGCCGGTTCCCCTTGGCACCGACTCCGGTATGCGAAGGGAGCCGCCCACAGGTCTAGAAATCAAGGAAACTTGGGTCTAGAAATCAAGAAAACTTGGAGATCGGCACCCTTGCCATCCATCCAACCTGCGGAAGCGATGCCACGAGGGTCTCGGGCCAGCGAGGCCACAGGTCCTGCAGGTATTCACCCCTCTTCATGTCCTGGTACCCCCTCCCATTGTACTTTTCGATCGCCCTTTCTACTTTCAGGGTCGGCGTGAAGAGGTTCTTGACGTAAAGGGCGCGGAACGTGTGCTCCGGGAACAGGACCCGGATGCGAGATCCATCAAAAAAGTTCATGACGCACGAGACGTGGTACGTGAGCACAAACGCGGTGGCGGTCATTTCGCGCGGAACGCAGAGGTCGATCGTGGCGGACCCCTTGGTGCCCTTTTTCCGCCACTTTGTGTGCTTGAACTGCCCCGCTTCGTGGATCTTACGCTCGATGTATGCCTGCACTGGGCCGTCCTCATAGATATCGTCGTCCATGAAGTACGAAGGTGTGTGTTCCTCGAAGACTTCGTATCCAAGGCACTCGAGGTAGCTCTCGAAATGCTTGGAGGTCATCTTCGGCACGACCACATCGAGGTCGCCTGGTGCCCACTTCCCCGGTCGCACAATGGAGAGCGCGGTCGAGCCGCCGACAATCGCACCGTGCGCGCGAAGCTCGTCGCAGAAGCGCTTCGGGTCCGGGACGTACTTGGCCAAGGCGCGCGTGATGCGGCGTGACAAGTGGTCATCCAGCTCCGCGTGGAACCTCCGCGACACACGGCCCAGCACGGCAACGTCCAGCAGGCTGAGCATCGAGGCAACGCGGTCCAGAATGCCCGTCACGAGCAGGGTTTCGGCGCGGGTCGGAGAAAGAGGGTGCGCTTCAAGTTGGCACTCCAGAGCAATGGATGTCTTGCTCCAAACGTTGGCCGAGACCTCCTGGAAAAGGTTATCGAAAACAATGACCTCGTCTCCACGGGAAAGAAGATGGCGCGACGCCGTTCTGAATTCGGGATGCCAAGGATACTTCTCGCTCGGCGCAACCGTCTCGGCGCGGAACGAGAGCTCAACTTCGTCCTCGTGGCACATGTCAAATGCGTAGGACAAGACAAAGAGCTGCGTCGCGTTGTCGAGGAACGGAGAGACCTCCGCTTTGACGAATCCCGTTGGCACGATTGGCAGGAGAGGCGCAAAGGAGAGCCTGAAGGATCGACAACGCCTGGCTTCAGGAAGCTCCCGATCCGATTTCCAAAATCACTTGGGACAACGCCGCCCTCATCGCTCCCAAGACCGCGAAGGAACTGGGCATTTACGACCAGATCGTCGAGCCCGAGCCCTTGTCCGAGGCGGTTCCATTCGTCGTTCCGGTTGAGGGCAAGTTCGCCAAGGTCGGTCCGGATGGAGAAGGTGAGAACCGCAAACAGCGGATGATCGCCGTCACTGTGAACGGCAAGACTCTGGAAATCCCGGTTGTCATTTCCTTCGGTCAGGCCGAATACGTCCCGCAAGGCGAATTCCAGCCCGCGACGGCACGGTAGATGCCGCGCGCGTACTTTTCCCGCACTGAGGCAGAGAAGACGGCGCGCCCCACTAGCTCGTCGAAGGTCACTGGGGGGAGCGTGTGCTCCCATGCCGCGGGGTTGCGCAGGCGGGCACACGGGCCGAGGTCGAGGCTGAACGCGTAGCCCGCCACCGGAGAGAGCGCGCTCGACATCGCGGACAGTCGGGCTCAGACCGCTTCGCCAACTATAGCTTGCTTTCGTTGCCCACTGCCTCTTTGACCGCCCCCCTGGCCACCATCGCGTCGATCTCGCCGTCCGCGTACCCGAGCCACCGCAGGACCGCCCTCGAATCCTCCCCCGTCTTCCTCGCCCGCCTCGGCCGCACCTTCTCCATGCCCACGACCTCGACCGGCGTCGTCACCGTCTCGCTCTTGACCTCCTCCTCCTCCCCGGGCTGGTATTCCACCACCGCCCCGGCGAACCGCGCCTGCGGATCCTCCGCGGCCTCCTCGAGGCTCGGGATCTTTGCGTGCGTGACCCCGTTCGCGAGGAGGCGCCCGCACGCCTCTTCGCGGGTGAAGCGGGCGAACGCGGCGTCGAGGTGCGCGATCAGGTCCCGCCTGTTCGCGGTGCGGAGCTGGGGGTCCGCGAAACGTGGGTCGGCAGACAGGTCGGGGATGGAGAGCGCGCGGCACAGGCGCGGGATCTCGTCGGGGTTGACGGCGGTCAGATACAGCCTGGCGGGACCTGTCGTCAGTACGTTTGGTAGCGACGACTTGCGCGGCAGACGGCGCGATATTTGCACACACCATTTTCCATCGCCGCAAGGGTAGCTGTTGATCAGCGGCACCGGAGATTCCACCCTCGAGTTGGGAGGGGGCGGATTCTCGACTTTGCTCAGGCTGTTGAACACCATGTAGCTGAAGCCGTAGAGCGCGGTCCCAAGCAAGCTCGTCCTCGCCAACCCTCCGAGCCCCGTGGCCTCCCGCCGGAACAGCGCGCACATGATCGACGCGAACAGGGCCATCCCCGTCGTGTGGTCGCCGAGCCCGGCCGGACACGGCGCCGGCGGGCCGTCCCGGAAAGGTTTGGTCCAGTCCTGCAGGCCCGATCGGGCCCAGAAGGCCGTCGTCTCGAAGCCCGTCCTGTCCGCTTCCGGGCCGGACTCGCCGTACCCCGAGACCGAGCCGTACACCAGCCTGGGGTTGATCCTGCTCAGGGTTTCGAACGAGATGCCGAGCTTGTCGCGGACGCCGGGGAGCATGTTGCAGACGAACACGTCGGCCGCCCGGACGAGCCGGTGCAGCGCGTCGCGGCCCTCGGGGGTCGCGAGGTCCAAGGCCAGCGACTCCTTGGTGCGGTTGTCGAGCTTGTACCCCCACGAATCGCCCCAGCTGGTCAGCCTGCGGTACCTGTAGCGCACAGACGTCGTCAATGGCGCTCTTGACGTGCCGCTCGCGTGCGCGCCCACGGATCCCCTCCCAAGGGCTCTATCTTGACGACGCGCGCCCCGAGGTCCGCGAAGAACGTGGCGGCCGACGGGCCGGCGATGAAGGACGCGCAGTCGACGACGATGAGCCGGCGGAACGGGTTGCCGTCCGACGCCATCGCGGGTTCGTCGAAGGCGAGGCGCGGCAACGGGGATGGCGGGGAGCTTCCAAGGACGTTCCACAGGAACTGTCTCCCAGGGTCCCCTTCCCACCGCGGCCATCTCCAACCGGACTACCCCTGGATCTCCGGGAATGATGCATTGATACACATGCACACACTATCCCTTACCGTCCCTTGTAGACGAAGATGTCTTCTCAAAGACCTCAATTATAGCTTCACCACGGTGAAATCCCTTCGCGGCAGCAAGTCGACTCGACCGCCCCGATTCCCGATTCCCCGCACGAAAGATGCCGTGAAATGCCGCCTCCGCTCCGCATCGGCATCGCGGGGTTAGGCGCCGTCGGCTTCCCCGTCGCACTGCGGCTGCTCGCGGCCCCCGGCATCCCCGGCCTCTCCCTCGCGGCGATCGCGTCGCGCAACCCCGGCTCGTCCCTGGCGCGCCTGGCGGACCGCGGCGCGTCCGTCGAGGGCGTGAAGAGCGTGCCGGTGGCGGAGCTCGCGGACCACGCGGACGTGGTGGTGGAGTGCCTCCCGCCGGGCATGTTCGCCGAGGCCGCGAGGGCGTGCCTGGAGAGGGGCAAGACGTTCGTCCCGCTGAGCGTGGGCCAGCTGCTTTCGTGGGCCCTAACCGCACCTGCACCGGCTGGCCGGCTCGTGGTGACGCGTTTCCGTGCCAGGCACCCCGACCTCGTCGACCTCGCCGCCTCCCGCCGCGCCCGCATCGTCGTCCCCACCGGCGCCCTCCTCGCCCTCGACGCCGTCCGCGCCGCCGCGCAGGGCACCATCCGGAGCGTCCGCATGGTCACGCGCAAGCCGCCCGCTGGGCTGGCGGGGGCGCCGTACCTCGTGGAGCGCGGGATCGACCTGGCGGGCCTGGCGGAGCCGAGGAAGGTTTTCGACGGGACGGCGAGGGAGGGGGCGAGGGGGTTCCCGGCCAACGTGAACATCGCCGCCGCGCTGTCGCTGGCCGGCATCGGGCCGGACCGCACGATGCTGGAGATATGGGTTGGTGTCCCTTAGGCCATGTTCTCCCGCCGCCAGACGCTGAATCCGTTTCCGCCAGGCCGACCCGACCATCGCCCGGAACACGCACAAGGTGACCGTCGAATCCGACGCCGCAAAGTTCGAGGTCTCCATCGAGTCCGTCCCCTCCCCCGAGGTGCGTCCCGCCCGCGCGGACCCTGGTCGGGCGTGACCCGCCGCCGCAGAACCCACGCACGGGCCTCCTGACGCCGCTGAGCGTGATTGCGTGCCTCAAGGGGATGGTGGACACGCTGCGGGTCGGCACATGACGGACGCGGCGCGGGCCCGGGCCGATCTCCAGCTCCTTCCTGTCTCCTGGCCGACGGGCGGGCAAACAAAACACGCAGGCAAACCGCCCCGTCCCCGATCCGCCCGTCCAGCGTCCGCCGCGGTCCCGACGCCGCCCCCCCTTCCCCCACCCCCGATCACACCTTGCCCCCCTCCGCCCCCGCCCCCGCCCTGTCCAAAATCTCCGCCAGCCCCTCCTTCCCCAGCGCCTCCTCCAACCACCCGTCCCCCAGCGCCCTCTTCGCATCCCACCTCTCCCTCGTGCTCAGCGTCAAACACCCTTTGACGAACCCCCTCATCCCCTCGCCCACCCCCTTCCACTCTGGCTCCGCGAAAGGGACCCCGGCCACGATCCGCGCCCGGATATCGCCCCAGTCCCTCGCCGGCGGGTACGCGAACGGCCCGTGCCCGCACGCGCACGCGTACACGAGGCAGCCGAGCGACCAGACGTCGGCCTTGGGGCCGTAGGGCAGGTCCGAGAGGATCTCGGGGGCCATGGAGGAGGGGGTGCCGGCGGGGGCGGTGAGGAGGCCGTGGGAGGGGCGGCGGGAGGGCGGTGGTGGGTGGCCGGGGGCGGGGATGGGGGTGATGGTGTCCGCCGGGGTGGGGAGGTGGGGTTCCGGCGGGGGGGAGGAGGGCGGGGCGCCGACGGTCGGCTGCTGCAGGGCGGGGCGAGGGGGGGTGGGGCGGCCGGCGAGCGCGCCGGCGGTGTCCGTTTCCCGCCTCTCGAGCGCCCTGCCCGCCGGCGGGAGGCGCACCTGGTCCGCGACGCCCCAGTCGCCCAGCACCGCCGACGCGGGCTCCCCCGTCGCGCGGAACAGGCAGTTCTCGGGCTTCACGTCGCGGTGCACGATGCCCAGGGAGTGCGCCCGCACCAAGGCGGAGAGCAGGCACGCTGCGACGGCGGCGGATTCGCGCTCCGTCAGCAGCGGCTTGGCCTTGTCCCGCGGCAGGGAGGCGCGCTCGTCCAGCAGCGCGCGGAGCGTGCCCCCGCGGGCGAACGGGAACACCATCACGAACTCCTCCGGCGTCTCGAACGCGTCCAGCAGCGGCAGCACGTGCGGGTGGCCCGCGAGGCGGTAGTTGAACGCCGTCTCCCTCAGCGCGTCCTCCAGCGCCCTCTCCACCACGGTGGGGCCCCACAGCGCCGCGGTGATCTGCCACGGCTTGGCGTGGATCTTGAGCGCGACGCGGTCGGCGGTGGGCAGGTGCACGGCGAGCGCGACGCGCGACTGGGCGCCGTACGCGAGCGTGCCGAGCTCGCGGAACTCCTTGCGGCGGCGGGCGTTGCTGATCGGCAAGGGGGCGACGACGATCAGCGGGATCCGGGCGCCGGCGCGCGGGAGCCCACCGCTCCAGGTACGACGGGCCCTGCTGCGGCACCGCGACCGGCGACCGCGGCGACACCGCGCCCTCCACGGGGCTGCCGAGCGGCCCCGAGCCCGGCCGGCCCCCGAACAGCCCCAGGATCGGCGCCAGCAGCGGGCTCGCGGGTTTCTCCCCCGGCGGCCCCTCGGCCGCGCCGTTGGCCTCGCCGCCCGGGGACGGCAGCGGCACCCCGATGTCGACCACCTCCAGCGCCGCGGGGTCGCTCGACGGTCGGCCCTCGGCTTCCTCCGGCGTCATCATCGCAGCTCGCGGGGCGGGGTGGGGACGATGGCCGATCAGGGACCCGGTCCGGTCCGTGGGCGGTGCAGCGTGACTCAAGGGGTCCCCCATCCATCCGCGGCCGGGGCGCGGGGCGGAGTGCGGGCGGGAAAGGCGCGCGAGGATGGAATGGGGAGGATGGGGGGGATGGGTGGGGAAGGGTGGCCCGGCGGCCGGGGGTTCGGGCGATCGGATGGGCGGTGAGTGGTGGGGACCCCGCACACGGCCGGCGGGCGAGGAGGCGGGGCGGATCGGCGGGCGGGGTGCGGTGCCGACCGGTCGGCGGTGACAACTGGTGGGCGCCGAGATGGGATGGATGGCCCCCCGCGCGGGGCGGGAGATGCCGCTGTGGCCTTGCGCCGGATGGATGAGGCGCGTCGGCGGGCGGGGGTGCTGAGGCCGCGGGGGCCGGCATCCCCCCGGCGGAGCGCCCGATGCGGGGCCGGCGGGCGGAGCGGAGGCGTTGCCGCCCCGTTCCGACGCGGCCGAGGGACATCGATCGGTTGGGGACAGGCGGGTGCGGCATTTTGCCAGCTGGAGACTGTTCTGGAACCGCCCGAGCCCGGAGGGGCCGCCGACCACTCACCCGCGGCCGCCGGGCGCAGAGATGCCGGACCGCCGCGCGGCCGCGCGCTCGCCGGCGTCGCCCGCCGCGCCGTACGGCTCGCCGGGGTCGGCGTACGGCACGCCCGCGCCGGCCACGCCTCCCGCCGCGCCGTCGCCCGCCGAGCCGCCCTCCCCCCGCCCGGCGTGGGGCGTCGACATGACGCTGGCGCTGTACCGCGCGCTGATCGACCACCTCGACGTGGCCGTGCTCGTCGCAGACGACTCGGCAAACTACCTCGAGGCAAACGAGGCCGCGTGCAGGCTGTTCCGCCGCGGCAGGGACGGCATCGTCGGCCACCACCTCTCCGAGTTCGTCGTCGACGGCACGCTCGAGTCAGTCAACGCGCAGTGGCGCGTGTTCCTGCGCGACGGCGTGCAGTCGGGCGTGTTCCCGCTCAAGCTGGCCCCCGGCATCGAGGTGCTCGCCTCGTTCAACGCCCGCGCAAACGTGCTGCCCGGCCTGCACTGCTCCTTCCTCAACGCCGTCGAGCGGCCGCCGTCGGGCCCGGACGTGCTGACCCTGTGCGCGTGGACCCACAGGGTGTCGTGGAAGGGCGGCTGGGTCAGCCTGGAGCAGTACCTCAGGGAGGCGCACGGCGTCAGCGTGTCGCACGGCATGTGCCCCGAGGCGTTCGACGCCATCATGGGGGGCGCCCAGCCCAAGTGACCCGGGGGGAAGGTTCCCCCGACAGGGACCCCTCCCCAATCCCCTCCCTCGGACTCTTCCTTCTTCTGCCGCGGCCGCGTGCCCGGCACCACGCTCGGACCTAGGACAGTCGACACATAGCACTTTTGCGCGCCGCGTAATCGGACTCGGGCGGTTGGTGGTGGATGGCGGGGGCGGACGGGACGGTCCCCGTGTAGATGGGCGGCCGGCGGGAGCAATCGAGAGCGGAACAGGATGCTTTGCCGGGGGGTCCTTTCGTGATCAGCGTCCGCGGTTGTTCCTTGCTTTCCGTGTCGGTCGATGGGCGGGGATCGGCCCCGTCGGGACCAGCCTGCCGTTCGCCACCGCCCCGGCCCGTCCCGTCCGATCCCGCCGTGCCCCTTCCCTCCCAGCCTGCCCGCCGCGATGTCGCAGCCGTCCATCGTCGCCGCCCTGGACTTCAAGTCCAGCGAGAGCTACCTCGCCTTCCACGCCCGCGGCGCCGCGCACGCCGTCGCGCGCGACTATGTCGCCGAGCTGGTCCCGCTGGAGTGGGAGGACAAGGCGAGCCTCCTGCCGC
The DNA here is from genome assembly GCA_025558095.1 of Hyaloraphidium curvatum. Lineage (NCBI taxonomy): Eukaryota > Fungi > Monoblepharomycota > Hyaloraphidiomycetes > Hyaloraphidiales > Hyaloraphidiaceae > Hyaloraphidium > Hyaloraphidium curvatum. Next base: position 44,967 of record JAIVFI010000040.1, read on the forward strand.
CCGGGGACGGCGCATCGGCGATCGAAAAGAGGACGCACGCGTACGCGGTCGGGAACTACGAGCGGTACCGCGCGCTGCACGGTCTCCCGGCGCCCGCCTCGGCATTCGGCGAGCACGCGCGGCCGACCCGCGCGCTCCTCGCCGGCCTCCGCGTCGCCCGCCGCAGGGGCGCCGCCGCCGCGCTGCGCTACATCGCCGCGGCGTTCGATGCCTACGCCGACCCCGACGCCGACATCGAGCTCCCCGCCGGCGTGGAGGCGCTGCTCAACAGGAGCGGGGTCGCGGCCCCGCCGGGCTCCGTCTCGCACGCCCTGGCCGAAGCCGGCGAGGCCCCGATCCGCGCCACCGACGTGCTCGACGCCTCCCTCGTCCTCCGCCCGCCGAGCTTCCGCGTGGGCAGCGTGGCGAGCGTGGACCACTTCGGCCTCTCCATGGCGCGGCTCCACTTGGAGCTCGCCGGCGCGAAGAAGCGCAGGCCGGACGTGGTGCCGGACGTACCCTGCCTCGGCCCATCGTCCCACCTGCCCCCGGACGCACCCGGCATGCCCCTCGGCCCCACCCGCCGCGCCCTCCTCGCCGCCTACGACGCGCACTCCCTCCGCCCGGAACACCCCACCCCGGAAACGGCGGTCGACATGTACGTCGACGTCAAGTCCCCCCACGCGTACCTCGCCGTCGACATCTTCCGCTCCCTCGAGCGGGACTTCCGCGTGCGGCTGCGCACCCGCCCGTTCGACATCGCGCTGGACCGGATCTACGGCGACGCCGTGTCCGCCCCCGTGCCCAAGCCCGGATCCAAGGTTCCCCCGCCCACCTCCAACCGCGCGCGGCACCAAGGGAGGCCGCAGCGCACCGAGGCGCAGTGGAAGAACGTCAAGTGGACGTACGCGGACCTCCGCCGCCTGGCGGGGCTCAGGGGGATCACCGTGTTCGGGCAGGAGAAGGTGTGGGATTCGCGGCTGGCGATCATGGCCGTCGCGTTTTCGGAGCGGTACGGGCGGAGGGCGCAGGACCGGTACGTGGACGAGGCGTACCGGCGCACGTGGAGGCGGGAGCTGGATCTGGAGGACGCGGGGGCGATCGCGGACTTGGTCGCGTGGGCGGCGGGACGGCCGGATGCAAGGGAGGCGTTCCTCGCGTACGCCGCGCCGGACGGGCCGGGCTGGTCCGAGCTCGCCGCCGTTCAGGCCGAGGCGGAGGGGTTGGGGATCTGGGGCGTGCCGGCGTTCGTCGTGGGTGGGGAGATGTACTGGGGCAAGGACCAGGTCCCGCTGGTCAGGAAGAAGCTGCTGGAGATGGGGCTGGCGAGGCACGGGGGGGTCGGGGCGGAGGTGCCGTACCTGTGGCGGCCGGCGGAGGAGGAAGGGGGAAAGGGGAAGCTGTGATTGGGTGTGCGTGGGAATCTGGAGGGGCGGGAGACGGGCCGGGCGGCGAAGCGGATAACGGAGGATGGGCGACGAGGGATCTTGCCTCGCGGTTCTTTTTTAAAGTGCAGTGCGATTGCAATCAAAGCTTACATGCTGGGCCGGGTACTTCTCCCGTTCCCCCTGCCCCCCTTTCCGCTCCCTCGCGAGTTCCCGTTGTTTCTACCGACCGGAATAGGCTGGTCTTCGTCCCCCGGCTTCGCATCTACTCCCAGTTGCCTCTCCCGCCGCTCTGCTGCGACTTCCCCGTGTCGCGAGTAGGTCCCTTTATCTTCTCCGGTCCCGCGAGCCCATCGTCGGGAGCGCTTCCCCCGCCTTCGTCGTCCCCCTCGGCGTCCCATTCGCCGTCCTCGCCGCCGTCCCCGTCTCCGCCCCCGCTCTTGATGTTCTGCTGCACCAGGCGATCCCGGATGTCGATGAACTTCTGCGGCACCTTGTTGCCAAAGTCCCGCGTCGGGGGGACCAGGGGCTCCGCCTCGATCTCGTCGAGCAGCAGCGCGACCGGGCCCTTGGCATCCGGATTCATGTCGTTGTCGAGGGGATCCTGGTTGGCCTCGCTGGCGAGGACATCGACGAGGTCGCCGACGAAGTCGTTTGTGCTGGGGCGGCCAAAGTTGAGGCGGGGACGCGGCTGGGTCGCGGCCTCGGTGATCCCCGAGTTTTCCTTGTTGTCGAACTTGGACGCTTCGATGCCGCCGCGGACGAGGTCGCCGAAAGTTATCTTCATCCGCTTGAAGAACGGAAGCTGGAGGAGCGTCATGGCGCCCGACACCCTGAAGGCAAGTGGGACGGGGTGAGACGACACACAGTATCAGGCGGCGTGCAGGACGCCAACGAACCGCTTCACCGGGTCCGGCTCGAGCATCTTGGTGAGCAGTTCGACGCACTCGTCGATCGACTGGTCCGAGGTACCGAGCATATGCATGTACGTTCGGAAGAAGTTGAAGTCCATTGGCTTGGTGTAGTCGGGCTCGTAGCTGCGAGCCGGAAAACCAGTTAGCAGGCCAGCAGAGACAAGGAATCGGTCCAGATGGAGCCGCTCACGCACGCACCGACTCATTCCTTTGACGTGGGGGAATGGACCATACTTCGCCTTGACGGCAGCATAGCCAGTGAACAGGCTTTGAGGATCACATAAGCACACCTTCACGAAACGTGACGACCGCACCCACTCGTAGATCGTCATTCCGAGGGCAAAAGAGTCGATGGGCTTTCCGTAGACTGCGCCCGGATTTTCGCGCATGATCTGCTGCCGCCTGGAGCGAAGTTGCAAATCAGGGCATCCGTCGTGTTCACGTGCGCCTACCAGCCGGGCATCTCCTGCGCGAATTCGCCCTTGACCCGGTTTCTAATCGTGGCAATCTCGTTGGGCGTCAGTTTCTTCGAAGGCAACTTCTCCGCGTTGGCGGCAACGGCCGCGTCGTAGGCGACCTTCTTCTCGGCACGCTTCTCGGCGAGGAGCCGCTCGAAGATGGAGATTACGGCGTCGTTCTGAAGGGTCGAAATACGGCGCTGGACGCGGGGAAGGTGAGGTTCCGTCGCACACCGGTGCGCGGACGACACCGCGTTCGTACCCACGGCTTCCTGCAGCTCCGGTGCCCTGTAGGACGGATTGTCGAGCTGCAGATGCATTTTCCCGGGGATTAACAGCCGCTCCTTGTAGTTGTATACCTTCCCCTTCAACTCGGGCGCGTTCTGGGGAGTAAATGCCACCGATCCGAGGTTGCTGAGAATGTCCTGGTGTACATAGAGTCAACTCGAGTCCCAGTCATGCCCGTAATGACCCGCTCACATCCCAGATCACTTTCGGATCGTTCTTGATTGCCAGACCGAAATCAGTGAGGCGAATGTGTCCGTCCGCCCCGACAAGAAACTGCTCCATCTTGATGTCGCGGTGGAGGTAGCCTTTCGAATGCAGCATGGCAAGGGCGACGATCATCTCGCCCACAATCATGCGAGAGTTGACCGAGTCCAGGTCCAGAGCCCCTTTGTAACGCTTCTCCATCACGGATTCGAGAGACCCTTCGTGTGCGAGGTTCAGGAAGATCTTCACGTCGGGGCCCTTGTTCGCCGTCGGTCCCGTGATCTGTGAGCCCAAGTACCGGACCTGAAGGCAAGAAACCGCGCGCAAGCGGCGTCAGTCTCCATGACCGCGCCGCGACGCCCGCGACCCACCATGAACGGCAGCCCGTTCACGTCGTCCATGACTTCGATCTCGTACTTCAGCATGCCGAACTGCTTCGCGGCCACTTCGGGATCATTGTCGAACACCGCGTCCTTGATGATGATGGCCGGTTGCCTTCCACGTGCCGCCCCCATGACCTTGAGGGGCTTGGCCCGGTAGATGACGGCCTGGCTCTTGGTGAGCTCCTCCGTCTTCCACGCCGACATAGTGAGGAGGTCCCTCCTGAGCATGCGGACCTGGGCCCGGTCGAGGAAGTCTGTCTCGAAAGGCTTGAGGGCCACGAGGAACCGGTCCGGGCGCCGCGCGGGGGCCGAAGGAGCGTTGTTCTGCCCATTGTTCTGCCCGTTGTTGTTCGCATTGTTGTTGTTGTTGTTCCCCGGGCGCTTGATGTTCTTTCGGTTCGAAGCGTTGCCGGGCCGGCGCCGGCCATTGGCCTCCGTCGCCGCGGTTTGGTCGAGGAGCAGGAGCAGAACCAGCGCCAGCGCCAGCCCCGTAAAAAGCGCGCGGCGCGCGACGAGGCGCATCGACGCGTCCGACGCCATTGGGCCGACGGGAGCCTCGAGCTCTGGTCCTGTCGGGAAGGCGGGCGCGCGGCCACGGTGGGTCCAGCCCCGTCAAACTCAGAGCCGACGAGGCCGTTTCAGCGTTCAATGATCGGGCATACCGATCCAAAAAACAGGGAAACACTTTCTTCGAAGGCATGAAGTTGCACCTAGCTTTGTAGCCCCTAAAGAGCTGTCGGCGTTTCCTCACGGTCTAGCGCGCCCAAGCCAGAGCGCGGGGCACAAATCGGGAGATGATCGCTATGTTCTTGCCGGTGCTGCTGCTACAGGCCGGTACCGGCGGCTCGATCATGCAGTGGTGCGCGGGGCACGAGGTCTCGATCGGGTTCCTGCCCAACTACCTCCATCTTGCCTTGCTTGGCGATGAGCGGGGCAAGGATCTGGCGCTGGCGTTGGTGGAGTGCGTCGAGGAGATAGAGCGGAGAGAGCAGGGAGATTCTAAGATGTAGTCTAATGGAGCGGATCCATGTGGAGGCATTCCAGTCTTTGGCAGGCATGGGCTTCACTCGGAGTCGCCGGCGCAGCGCGCGGGCACCGGCACAGCTCCGGCCCCGGCCCCACGGGCTCTCCGTCTTTTTGGCCATCCAGAAGCGAAGCAGCTAGTGCTTCGGCACTAGAAGAATCTGACAGAAGGTGGCGCCGGCAAGCGACCAATGCCATCGCGTCTATCGGAAGATCCGATCGACGTTTCCGCCCGGCCGCGCCCGTTGTCTCCGTCTCCGGCCCCATCCGGCCCATCAAGGATCCGATTCCTGGATTCCATGGCTCCCGCGCCGCCCGGCGACGGCGACACTCGGGTCATCGCATCGACCGGCCCGTCCGATCGATTGTGAGCCCGAGCCCGCCGTCTCCGCCCGTGACGCGGCGGCCATCTGATCCAGCCAAGTCCAGCCCGAATGGTCTGTCGGTGACGGTGGGACCGCAGAGCGCAAAAAGGGACGGCGGGGTTGGCCGGCCCTCGATCGCGGTGCTGATTCCACCGTCCCCGAGGCCTCCCTGCAACTGGTGAAGCGCCCCTGTTCGTCACACGCGCCCGTCCGCTGCTGGCTCTTCGCTTTGACAGCGGCTCCTGCTCTTCATCTCATCGATGGCGCGCGGCCGTCGACGAGTCGATGCAGCGCCGCTGTCTTCCGCGCCTGCCCGCCGTTTCATTGCCGTTGGGAGAAGCCACCTCGGTTGTCCTTCCGCCGTGGCCCAGCGGTCCTCCGGCGACGGCGAGCTGCAACGTACGAGAACACCGATCGTCGCCGGGATCGCCGACGAAGATCGATCTGCCCGGAAGATCGCCGTCATCTCCGTTCGGCTTTACGCCTCCGCCCCGTCCGGCTGACCTCTCCGCTCCTTGCGCGGTGCCTGCGGTTTCCTCCCGGGCCGGTGTCGCAGCTCCCTAGATCGATCCGGCGACGGCGGCAACGTACAGCGCCAAATGAACGGCTTCTGCAGTCCAGCCGTTGCCGCGGAACGCCGCGGTCTCCGGCCCCTCGGTCCGGCGGGGAGGCGTAAGAAGCCCGGAGGGTCGGTCGCGTCCCGTCCCGAACGCGGTCCCGCCGACAGCAGCCCTACACCCAGAGGGATTGATGGGTATACTTGTCCGCCCATCACCGCGAAGCATCGAGCGGCTGTCTGCGAGTCGGGAACGGGTGATGACGTGGAGCTGAAACGCGGGACCGCGGGCCGGGAGCCAGGTTGAGGCGCTGCCAGCAAACTCGGGAACGAGTCCTATCCCAAAGAAGTCCCGGAAGCTGTCCGACGCCTGCTTATACGACTCCATCGCGGCCTCGATGGCGGTACCGTCCGCACCGGAGCCCAACTCGTGCCGCAGTTTCTCGAGGGCGACAACCCTCTCGGCCGTTACGGTTCGCATGGCGTTCAGGAAGCGGTCCTCGGGACTCGGCTGCGCGGGGCCGGACGTTGCCGGCCCCGCTTGCATGCCGTTCCCGTCGGCCGCCATGCCGAGGGCACGCTGTCGAAGACAGCCCTCCGAATATGGCGTTCCAATAGGCCGGCTACTCCGCAAGACCTGCCCAAGCGCGATAAACAGAAAGGGACTGCGGACAAACAGACGGCGGGCAATTGACGACGGCCCGCAGGACAGCCTGCAGGAGGTAGAAGCATGGCTTCGGACGCGCTGCTTCCTGCCCGGCTCTCCGACCCCGAGCTCCTCGCGCTGCTTCCCGCGGAGCCGCCGCGTGGAGTACCGCCGCCGTGGGAACCGCCAGTGGAAACCGACCCCGCGGCCGCGGCGCGCCGTGCGTCGCCGCTGACGCCTGCTGAGCTAAAGGTCGCGTTCCCGCCGTCGTCGGGGCTCCGTTTGCTTGCGGAAATTGCCGTCGCACTGCGGCCGTACGCGCGGCTGCCGTCTTCCCCGCGCTGGCCGTTACGTGGGTGTACGGCGAGCAGGTCTTTGGCGTGCGGCAGCGGGCGTTCGCGACTGCCGCGAAAGTTTTTGAGTTTGCGTGCGTCCTGGTACTGCTCGCAGCAACGGGCTTCATGGTGCGCGAACTGGAGCCCGCCGGCGGTGGTTTGGACCCCGAAACAAAAGGGAAGGGAGCGGAGCCCGTCATGGATGACGATGTCATGGCACCTCTCGCACGATGGTTCCAACTGATTGCGACCCGCGGCGAAGCGGGGCGTGCAGACGGAGCGAATGGTGCCGACAGTGGTTCGAGTGTGACGCCTTCCACCTGGCCGCTGATTGCGCACGTCGATAGGGACCCCTTCTGCCCTTGTGTTGGGGCACCGTGCCTGGGCTCCCTGCCTCGGCGCACCGTCGCGTCCTTCGCAGCGTTCTGCGGCATCAATTTCTTCTTCTTAATGGGCACATACGTCATCCTGGCCAACTATACCCCCCTGTTTACCCTCGCTGCGGACACATGGACCCACGTTTGGAGTGCAGTCGCCTGCACCTTGGTGATTCTTCTGCAGGCATCGTACCAGCTCCTTGCCCAGTTGACGTTCGCGCGGAACGACTCCTCACTGCAGGCCACGAGCCTCGAGACGCGTCTCCAAGTCCGCGCCTTCCGCCTCGCCCTGGGCTCCCTCGTCAGCCGCTTTCGGCAAGCCGAGCTTTTCGCCACCGACCTACCTCCCGAATCGCTGCCGATCCCTGCGGACGCTGAGCTCCACGTCGTGCTGTTCCGCGCCCTCGCCCCCACATGGCGGTTCCGTGCCGCCTACCACGGCGTGCTGCACGCCCTCATCGTTGGCCTCTTTTTCCACCACCTACTTTCTTCCGTCTTCTACCTGGTCGGCGGAGCGTGCCTGCCCGCGTATGAGCTGATGGCCTTGGGCTACTACCTCTGCTTCGTGTTCCTGCAGCTCGGCAACCTTGTCCGGAGCAACGCCAAGCTCGACGCGGTCGCGCGGTTGTTTGCCCAGGCCCGCGCCGAGCTCCGCCTGCTCCGGATCCGCCTCGGGCCCGCGGGCGGGCCGCTGCGGGACCGCGCCGCGGACGCGATCGCGGCGCTTTCGACCGCGCTCGAGGGCGGCGCGGACATGCGCGCCACGTTCCTGCGCGTGCCGGTGTCGGTGGGGCTCATACGGACCGCCGCAGCGTCGCTGCTGACCGTCGGGCTGGCGGCGTTCGGGCTGCTGCGTGGGGCGGGGGTGTACGTGACGGTGCAGAATGTGTGCTGGGCGACGTGAGGGGCAGGTGCATGGGATCTTCCGGATCGTGACGGCATTGCATTGCAATAGCGATGCGAAGAACTCAACAACCACCTCGTCTGGCTTGTCATCACCTGGCCTCCGACCCCAGACTGGGGACTCCACCTTTCCGGGATCGCGACGGGGCCTGTTCCGTAGATCGCCACGGGGAGGGTCTTGATCCTCGAGTTGGAAATCTCGGCAACAGACGTAGGAACCACTTTCACCGTCGTGGTTGCCGGTGAGGGTCAGATTTTCTGACGGTCTGCAGCGGGCTGGAGCTGTTCAAGCAAGAGCGCGGGAGCCGATTTTCTCACTAGTTCAGATGCCGCCGACGGCTTCCGGACAGCACTTCGCCGGACCTGGGCCTCGAGGCAAGGCATCCTTACCGATAGTCGGGACCCTTTCTTTTGAAAGGATTGAGTCCGTGGCATCAGGAAGAAGATGCTCCGCTCCCATTGTCGTGCTCGTGCTGGATGGTCGGTGGGAGAGGCGGTGTTGCGCACCAGCCATCCACGGCGGCAATGCCGGCGGGAAATGCCCTCGGCGGCATCTCGCGACGCGCATCCCGCCCCTCCGACAGGTCCTGCTCCGGTCTACCGTCCACCATGGTGACGCGAATACCTCCAGTGTCGACGTTCTCGACCGACCCGCCGCTCTCCGGCTTCGTGGCGCCGGGTTTCGAGGCCGTGCGGGAGCGCTTCCTCGCGCAGCTCCGTGCCGCTCCGGGAAGCCTTTACGAGCAGCTGGGCGCCTCTTTCGCCGCCTTTCACCGGGGCCGATGCGTGGTCTGCCTCTTCGGAGGGTGCGGAGCGCCGGCCGAAGTCGCTGCGCGGCCTCTGACGGTCCCGCTTGCAGATGGGAGGACCAGAGCCGGACAAGGCCCTTCGGCCCGGAAACACTCACCGTCATCATGTCCAACAGCAAGACGATCACCGGGATTGCGGCCGTCAAGATGATTTCGGAGGGGAGGCTGCGGTGGGACACGCCCGTCGCGGAGCTGTGGCCCGAGTTCCGGACGGGCCACAAGGAGGGTGTGACGGTTCGGGACATTCTCGAGCACCAGGGCGGCGTCGGATGGATGGTGCGGGCTTCCTTTCCTGCTTCTGCCCCTCTTTGATGTTCTTTGTGCCGCTAGGACAGGGAACACATTCCGACTATTGACGAGGCGAGGGACCTTGACCGGATGGCGGCCAAGATCGCAGGCCAGCCGCACAATTTCGGCGGCAAGCTGGTCAAGTCCTATCACGGGATCTCTGGTGGCTGGTTTCTCAATGGTTCGCGGTTCCGCGGCTCGGCACGGACTGCAGTGCTGACTCCCCGGATTTGCAGAGGTATTCCGGCGGGCGCACCCCGAAAGAAAGACCCTCGGCGAGATTCTTCTGGGCGAGATCAACGCTAAGCTCGGGATCGAAATCTACTGCGGCCTTCCCTCCGCCCTCCAGAGCCGAGTCTGCCGCGTGGTGATGGCTCCTTCGATGCTCTCCCCTCCCTCTCACCCCATTCCCGCCGAGGACGGCGACCCTTGCACCATCATCTTGAACCCGGAACACGAGGAGAAATCTCTCACGAGGAGCTTCTACACCGGCATCCGCGACATTCCTCCGGAACCGGCGAACGAAAGGACCATTGCCAACAGCCGGCGCGCGCTCGAAGTCGAGACGCCCAGCGGCTTTTTGGTTTCGAACGCCTACAGCATGGCAGCATTGGCGAGCACCATGAGTCGGAAAGGGGAAGGATGGCTCGCGGATGAACGGACGTGGGAAGAAGCCCACACCTTGGAGCACCGGAATCTGGGTGAGCTCCTCGCCCGCAGCTGAGACTTTCACCCACTTACCTGTCCTCTTGCAGACCAACGCGACACGGTCATAGGAACACCGATCCGGACAACGTGGGCCGGCTTCATGTTGTCTGATCCAGGTGTCGCGATTCCCGGATGGGGCGTGGACTGGGTGACCGGCCGGCGGCGGACTGTCGTTCCCGAGGCCCGGAGACCGGGATGGGAATGGACCGGCTGGGCCGGCACCGGCGGCTCGATAATGCAGTGGTGCGCGGGGCACGAGGTCTCGATCGGGTTCCTGCCCAACTACCTCCATCTTGCCTTGCTCGGCGACGAGCGGGGCAAGGATCTGGCTTTGGCGCTGGTGGAGTGCGTCGAGGAGATAGAGCGGAGAGAGCAGGGAGATTCTAAGATGTAGTCTAATGGAGCGGATCCACGTGGCACGGCGCGGGGGTTTCGGTGCGGCTCGTCCGTCGACCCCGCGGGCAGGTTCTACCCGGGCCAGCTGCCGGACGGGATCCTGCCGGGGCACGCCAAGTGGTTCTACCGGGGGTGCGCGACCGATGCGGCGCCGGTGAGGTGTCCGCAGCGGCCGCTGAAGGCGTACGAGGGGTTCGGGCCGGACCACACGGCGTGTCCAGAGGGCAACGGGCTCTGGTGTGCGTACTAGAAACTGTACTGCGGGGATGCAAAGACATGGTTGACGGTGCGAGCTGTCCGCGGGCCAAGAATCCCGTGTCCCGGCGGCCGGTCAACCCGGGCACACGCTCCCCAGCGCCACCGCGACCCCGAACCCCCTCGCGGCCCCCCACGCCGCGAACGCCACGGTGGCCAGCGACACCAGCAGCGCCCTCAGGCTCCCGTAGCCGACCTCGAACCCCAGGAACTTGCGCCGCGCCTGCAACGATTCGGCCACGCACCGCGCGAGGAACCCCGCGTGCGCGGCGAGGTGCGCCGCGGGGGGGAGCTGCGGCGCGTTGGGGGGCTGCGCGAGGACGAGGAGCTCCCCGATTTCGGAGAGGGCGAGGGAGTAGAGCTCCCCCGCGAGGGCGATCTCGCGGTTGGCCGCGGCGGCGGACCACAGGTCCACGAGGAGGTGCGCGAGGTAGTAGGCGAGGAAGGCGACGGTCCATGCGGGGACGCAGCCGCCGATGGCCTGCGGGGAACGGTGGGGCGGTCAGTGGGCGTCGCGGCATTGTGGTAGGGAGGCGGCCCACGATGCTGAGGGCCACCAAGGCGGCGTAGAGGCCGATGAAGACGGGGAAGATGTGGGAAAGGCTGAAGAAGGCAAACTCGAGGCGCCAGCGGGGGCGCAGCTCGGCGTGGAACTGCATGTAGGGTTCCGCGGTGCCCCAGAGGTCGCCGGAAGCGGGGAAGGGTGCCTTGTCGACGATAGCGCGGCGCGCGCGGGCGAGGAGGGCGCCGAGGGCGCGGCGGAGGAGACGCCGGCGGACGCGGCCCTCGATCTTGACGAGGGTAAAGTCGGCCTGCTGGACGGTGAAGGGCTCCAGAGCCACGGTCGGGATGAGGGCACATGCGAGCACGGCCAGAAAAATGCTCCACCAGTGCGCCCATATCTCCGGCGCTGCAAACAGCGGCGTCCACAGGAGCATCACCCCCGCGACGGTGAACAGGGCCGCGTACAGGCACCTCACGGCGAGCCACTGCGCCGGTGCCGCGTCCAGCAGCCCGCCGCAGCATGCCGATCCGGAGCACGGGCACTCGTCGTCGCCCTCGTCGTGGCCGAGCAAGGTGCCGGGGAGGAGGCCCGAGCGGTCCGGCGGCCCGACGCAGCGGAACCAGGCGGGGAGCAGGGCGAGCTGCCGCAGGAAGCCGGTCGCCATGCGCCGTGCCCCGAGCGCCGGTCGGATCCAGAAGGAGACGAGCATGCGCATGTGGTTCAGCATGGCGACAAACGTGCCCAGCGCGCGGTTGAAGGCCATCTGCCCGCCGAGCCACACGAAGGGGTCCGCGGCGCACGCAAAGGCGAGCACCGCGAAGCCGCCCGCCAGCTGCCGCGTCGGGGTGGGCGGCGACAAAGGGAAGGCGAAGAGGGCGCAGGCGACGAGCGCGGCGGCCGATCCGTAGAGCAGCGCGTGGCGGAAGAAGATCGACGGCGGCGCCCACGACAGGCGGAGCGTGAGCGCCACCAGCCCGCGGAGGGGCCGCCACGGCGCGAGCGCGGCGAGCAGCCCCGCCTCGGTCGGCGGCGCGGCGCGCAGGGCTGCGGCGGGGTCGGCGGGGCGCGGCGCGTCCGACAGCGACTGCGGGGCTGGGCCCGGCAGGGGGAACGCGGCCGCCCAGTCTTCCGCGGAGAAGAAGCCGCGCTTGCTCGGCTCCGGGTCGAGAATGGCCGCCATTGGACCGCGTTGGGGGAAGGGGATGAGGGGAGTGGCGAGCACAGCCGCACAACACACACAGCCGATGATGCATTCCAGTCTTTGGCAGGCATGGGCTTCACTCGGAGTCGTCGGCGCAGCGCGCAGGCACCGGCACAGCTCCGGCCCCGGCCCCACGGTCTCCGTCTTTTTGGCCATCCAGAAGCGAAGCAGCTAGTGCTTCGGCACTAGAAGAATCTGACAGAAGGTGGCGCCGGCAAGCGACCAATGCCATCGCGTCTATCGGAAGATCCGATCGACGTTTCCGCCCGGCCGCGCCCGTGGTCTCCGTCTCCGGCCCCGTCCGGCCCTCAAGGATCCGATTCCTGGATTCCATGGCTCCCGCGCCGCCCGGCGACGGCGACACTCGGGTCATCGCATCGACCGGCCCGTCCGATCGATTGTGAGCCCGAGCCCGCCGTCTCCGCCCGTGACGCGGCGGCCATCTGATCCAGCCAATTCCAGCCCGAATGGTCTGTCGGTGACGGTGGGGCTCCACGGCGCAAAAAGGGACGGCGGGGTTGGCCCGTCCTCGATCACGGTGCCGATCCGACCGTCTCCAAGGCCTCCCTGCAACTGGTGAAGCATCCCCGTTCGTCACACGTGCCCGTCCGCTGCTGGCTCTTCGCTTCGACAGCGGCTCCTGCTCTTCATCTCATCGATGGCGCGCGGCCGTCGACGAGTCGATGCAGCGCCACTGTCTGCAGCGCCTGCCCGCCGTTGGTTCATCGCCGCTGGGAGAAGCCATATCGGTTGTCCCTCCGCCGTGGCCCAGCGGTCCTCCAGCGACGGCGAGTTTCCACGTATGAGACATCGATCGTCGGCGGGATTGCCGACGAATGCCCGGAAGATCGCCGTCTCCATTCGGCTTTACGCCTCCACTCCATTCGGCTTGCGCCTCGGGCCCGGCCACCATGCGTGCAGCTTCCGCCGCCGATCGGTGGCCGGGGAATGCCGCCGTCTCCGGGCCGCGCCGCCCTCCGGCTGGAAGGCGTAAGAAGCCCGGCCCCTCCTTCTCGTCCCGTCCCGAAAGCGGTCCCACCGACAGCTGCCCAAGGCAACCGTCTGGCGATGGGTATACTTGTCCACCACAACGCACCGGCGGCTGTCAGCGAGTCGGGAACGGGTGATGACGTGGAGCTGAAACGCGGGACCGCGGGCCGGGAGCCAGGTTGAGACGCTGCGAGCGAGCTGTTCGAGCCGAATAGATAAGCCGCGCATCTCGACGTGGTGGGGAAAGCGGCATGGTGAAGTGGAAGCCGGCGACGGTGGAGCGCTCGAAGTCCAGAAAAACGTCGGCGATGCGCGTCCGCCGACATCCCGGTGCCGCCCCGTCGTCTCCGTCCTGCAGGCCCTCGCGGGGGCGGACCTTGATGATGCGTCGGTCAATGCGGCGGCGGCACGCATCGGACGAGCACATCGACCGGGAATGCGATCGGATGCGTCCGCCCGCGCCCGCCGTCTTCGCCCCCGTCCCCGTCCAGTCCCCGAAAGGCTAGGTCGCTTTATCCTGTGGCTGCAGAGCCTTTCATCGGCGACGGCGGACTGCATCCTCGCATCGACCGGCGCGTCCGATCGATCGAGGCTCCGAGCCCGCCGTCTCCTTCCCGGCCGTGCCGCGGCTGTCGCGCATGGCTCATCCGGGGACGGTAGGCTTCCACGCACACCATTGCCGGCAAGGTTGCCCTGCGTCCATCGGTTGCCGGCACCGGGTCCCACCGTCCCCGCGGCCTCGCGAGGAGAAGCTGCGATGGCGGACGGCCAGCGACCAGTCGATGCGGACCCGCTGTCTCCCGCGCCTGCGTGCCGTTGGCGGGTCGGCGCAGAAGCCACCTCGGCTGACCGTGCGTCGTGGTTCGACGGTCCTCCAGCGACGGAGAACTTCAATGGACGGTCGTCGGCAGGATTGCCGCCGACGATCTGCCCCGAAGATCGCCGTCTCCGTCCGGCTCGCGCCTCCGCCCCGGCCGGCCAGCATGCGTGCAGTCCTGCGGCCCGGGCCGGTGTAAGCACAGTTCCCTAGCTAGTTCGATCCGGTGACGGCGGCGAGGCCGGGGAAATGCATCAACAGCTTCCGCCGTCGATCGGTTGCCGCGGAATGCCGCCGTCTCCGGCCCGCGCCGCCCTCGCGGGGAGGCGTGCCAAGCCCAGCGCGCCGCGCCGGTCGCGTCCCGTCCCGAAGCGGTCCCGCCGACAGCCGCCGAACCAACATTCCCAGAAGATGTGCAGAGTCGTCCGCCCATCACCGCGAAGCATCGGGCGGCTGTCTGCGTGTCCGGAGCGGGGATGACGTGGAGGTGAGGCGCGGGAGCGCGGGCCCAGCCCGAGCTGGGGCACCGGGAGCGGAGTATAGGAGCTGGATAGATGGTCTGCGAGTCCAGCCTATGGTCGTAAATGGGTCGCCCGGCGTCCTGTCCAGCCTTGCGTGGCAAGGGGCTGAAGTTAGAGTCGCGCGCTGTTTAGGGCGCTAAGGCCAAGTCCGCCACCGGAACTTCAGTCAGACGCGTCGATTCGAGTGCGCGCAGGCAGTCAAAATGGACTCCGACGCGCCCCAAAACGGCGGCTCAGGGCCACGCGGCCGCGGCGCCCCGCGCGGGCGGTTCCGCGGGCGGTTCCGCGTCCCGCGCGGCGAGCGGGGCGGCCGCTCCCAAGGCAGCAACGCGACTCAGCCCATCGAGGCGGCGGCCGCCGACCCGTTCTCCGCGGCGGGCTCGGAGGCCGTGCTCGACTTCTCGGCGCTGGCGGGCGTGCCGGCCGTGCGGACGCGCGCGTTCGTCGACATGCTGTCGGACGGCCAGGCCGCGGCGGACCCAGACGCAAGCTACCAGACATACGCCGATCCCGGCTATCCCGACGCGGCATACGCTCCCAGAGGCCGCGGGAGGGCCCGCGGGCGGGGCGGGCCCGGCGGCCCCCGCGCCCCGCGCGGCTCCTTCGACACCCCGATGCCCGCCCCGCCGCGCGACTTTGGCGCAGACCTTCGGGGACGCCTCCGCCCGCCGCGCTCCTCAGGCAGCATGCCGCAGTCGGCGGACACCGTGGACGCGTTCATGGACGCGCTGAGGAGCTCCGATGCGATGGACGACGACGGGCCTGAAGAAACACCCGGGCCGTCGGCGCAGCCGGGAGATCAGAAGGCACGGAGGAAGCAGCGGCCCGGCAAGCGCGACCGCGACCGCATGCGGGCCGAGGCACCCGCCGCTGGCAGCTCCTTCTCGTCGGCTGGCGCGGAACCATCGGGCGATGTGGAGATTGTCGGCGGATGGGCGGACGACCCCTCCCCGATCCCCGCCCCGCAGCCGTCGCACACACCCCTCCAGGCGGACCAGCCCTCGGACTCGGACGCCACGCTGGGCCTGCGCGTCGTACCCCGCGGCCGAGGCAGAGGCAGGGGCCGCGGAAGGGGCGGCGTGCCGGCGTACGAAGAGAGCGAGGCGAGCAGCAGCGCCCGCGAACCCGACTCGGACCGCGGCGGGAGGGGCAGGGGACGCGGAAGGCGCAGGGGCGCGGACGGGTTCGTGCCGAGGGGGCACGCAGGGAGGGGAGGGCATCACCGGGAGGCGGATCCGGCTGCCGAGCGGGGAGGCCGCCACCAAGAAAGAGGAGCCCACCACCACGAGCGGGGCAGCCACCACCGCGGTGCGCTCTCGCAGCTCACGCACGGCCGTGGCGGGCACCAGCACCACGAGCGGGGCGGGCACGCGCACCAGTCCGACCGCGGCGCGCACCGCGGCGCTCACCAGCAGCACGACCGCGGGCACACCCCCCACCGCGGCCGCGGCCGCCCCTCCCTCCCCCCCGACACCCCGCCGCCCTCCTCCGCCTCCCCGCGAGGGCGTGGCCGCGGCCGCGGCGGTTCCACCCCGTCGGGACTCGGCGCCCCGTCGCCCGGCCGCCGCCCCCCCTTCGACGAGCACCTCCCCGAGCCCGACCTCCGCCGCCTGCTCGCCACCGACCCCCTGTGCTTCTCCGCCGCGATCCGGCTGAACCGCCGCGCGCGCGACGAGGCGTTCGCCACGCCCCCTCCCGGCTTCCGCACGGGTGCCGCGCCCGGTGTGGACGTGCTGATCGCGGGGAGCAGGATGCGCAACCGCGCGATGGAGGGGGACGTGGTGGTTGTGCGGTTGTTGGATGGGGAGGAGAGGGAGAGGGAGGAGGGGAGGAGGGACAGGGGGAGGAGGGAGAGGGGGGAGGAGGACTCGCGGCGGAACGAGGTGGCGAGGGGGGAGGGCGTGCAATCCGGGGGCGAGAGCGATTCGGAGGATGGGGACGGGCAAGACGGGGGGAAGGAAGCCTACGTGAGGGTGGAGGACAGGCCCGAGTTCAGGAACCCGCTGGGGAGGGTGCTCGGCATCCTGGAGCAGAGGAGGCACCCCGTCGTCGGGAGGGTGGTTCTGGATCCGTTCGAGGAGGAGGGCAAGGAGAGGCCGAGGAAGGAGGGGGAATGGCCGAGGATGGTGTGGTTCAGGCCGGTGCGTCGAACTCGGGGCAAATGTGCGATCAGTCGCTGACTTTGCTTGGGGTCATGACGCAGACGGACAAGCGCGTGCCGCTGCTCGCGCTGCCCTCGGAGGACCTCCCGCCCGACACCATGCGCGCGCTCCTGACGCGGCAGGCCCCCGCCACCGGCCCCGACCCGCGCACGACGCTCTACACCGCCACCGTCTCGCGCTGGCCCGCCACCTCGCGCCACCCGTTCGGCCGGCTCGGCGGCGTGCTCGGCGAGATCGGCCAGCTCGAGGTCGAGTCCCGCGCGCTGCTCGTGGACCACGACGTGCGCACGGAGCCGTTCGGCGAGGCCGTGCTGGACTGCCTCCCCGCGACGCCGTGGTCGATCCCCGACGACGAGATCGCGCGGAGGTGGGACCTCCGCTCGGAGCGCGTGTTCTCGGTGGACCCGCCCACGGCCAAGGACCTCGACGACGCGCTCTCGGTCACCCCGATCCCCGGCCGGCCGGGCTGGTTCCGCGTGGGCGTGCACATCGCCGACGTCTCCTTCTTCGTCCCCGAATCCTCCGCTTTGGACGCCGAGGCGCGCGAGCGCGCGACGACGGTCTACCTCGTGCAGAGGGCGGTGCCGATGCTGCCCGCGCTGCTGTGCGAGGAGCTGTGCTCGCTCAACCCCGGCGTGGACAGGCTGGCGTTCAGCGTGCGGTGGACGATGGACGCCGCCGGGAACGTGGAAGGGCAGCCGGAGTTTGGGAGGAGCGTGATACGGAGCTGCGCCAAGCTCGCGTACGGGGACGCGCAGGAGGTGATCGAAGGGAGGGCTTGGGAGGGGGGGTACTGGAGCCCCGAGACGATGAAGCACCGCCCCCCTCCGCACGTCGAGGCGCCGCACACGTCGGAGCAGGTCGCCGAGGACATCAAGGCGCTGTGGGGGATGGCGAGGGAGCTGAGGAGGAGGAGGTACGAGGGCGGGGCGCTGTGGATGCAGAACGTCAAGCTGTGGTTCGCGCTGGACGACAGGGGGAATCCCGGGGGGGTGGGGGTCTACGTGCAGAAGGAGGCCAACAGGATGATTGAGGAGGTGGGTAGTGGGGCGGACTGGTCCGAGCGCTTTGAGATCTGACGGAAGCCTCTGTCCATTGACCCACAGTTCATGCTCCTCGCCAACATGGCCGTCGCGCAGCGCCTCGCCACCGTCTTCCCCGAGCACGCCCTGCTGCGCAACCACGGCGCGCCGCAGCAAAAGGCAATGACCAAGTTCCTCGAGCTCGCTGCGCGCCTCGGCCACCCCATGGACGCCTCCTCCGCCGGCGCGCTGCAGGCCTCGTTCGACGCCATCCCGGACGAGAACGTGCGCCTCACCCTGCGGCTCATGTGCATCAAGCCCATGCAGCGGGCAAAGTACTTCTGCACGGGGATGCTGGACGTGGACTACTGGGGCCACTACGCGCTCAACGTGCCGCTCTACACGCACTTCACGAGCCCCATCAGGCGGTACGCCGACCTCGTCGTGCACAGGGAGCTCGATCGGGGGCTGAAGCACGAGGGGTGGGACCTTCCCGAGACGGAGGTGCAGGCCATCGCGGACAACTGCAACCGAAGGAAAGGTGGGACATCGGCGGGTCGGGCTGGTCTCGGATCGCGGTTGACGCCTCGGCGTTTGGCAGAGGCGGCCAAGAACGCACAGGACGCGAGCCAGAAGCTCTACCTCTGCGCCTACCTCGCGCAGCGCCAGGCCGAGGACGGAGGCGCCCCTCTCCACGAGGAAGCCATGGTCGTCGACGTGGCCGAGCGCAGCTTCGACGTCATCGTGCCCCGCTACGGCCTCGAGAAGCGGGTTTGGCTCGAGGACAGCGTCGAGGGCGGCGAGGTCGTGGGGTCGGCGTACGACGCCGCGACGATGAGGCTCAAGGTCGCGTGGAGGAAGCTGGGCGCGGACCTGGGGGATTTTGTCCCACCGTCGCCGGGGCAGCAGAACGGGAAGCGCGGCAAGGGCATTGACAGACCCGGGCAGGGCAACCGCAAGAAAGACAAGGGTAGGGGCAGGGCGGAGCCTCTGCCCGAGGACGGCCCCGCGTCGCCGCGGCCGGAGCCTTCGATTGCCCGCATCGTCAAGGACATGGAGCAGCTGGCGGTCGACGAGTCGCCCGCGGACGGGAGCTCCTCCGGCTTCGAGTCGGACGTGTCGAGCGAGGGCGATGAGGCCGAATCAATCCGCACCCCGGAGAGGCTGGAGGTGCCCGTCGCCGCCGGCGAGTTGCCGGCGGACGAGATCCCGCCGACCCCGTTCCGCACGCCCGAAGGCGGCATGGATTCCAAGGTGCTGGAGGCTGTCAACGCCGTGGACCGGGAGTTTTCCGAGGTGGGTGGATTCTGGGACCTAAGTCTGCTTCTATTAACCTCTTTCCCTACCAGACGGAGGATGAGAAGGCCGCAAAGAATGCTCCTGCCGTCCCGACCATTGCAATTCCCACCCCCACTCCGCCTGCGGAGCCGGCCCCGACCACTGCTTCCCCGATCACGCCGGGGCGCCCGCAGCGCGTGATCCAGGAGATCGCCGTTTTCACCCGGCTGCTGGTGAAGCTGGAGGTGCTGATGAAGAAGTCGCCACCGGACATCAAGGTTCGTCTCGCGATTTCTACCTGCTGCGCGGAACTTGACGGTCGCCGGTCATTGACAGGCTTTTGCGGTGCACCCTACCACGGAAGCAGAGCTCCGGGCATCGGGACGTTTCGAGCCGTTGGTGGACGCCGCGGAAGCGGTCTCATTCCTTCGCTCGCAGACGGGTGGGGCGATCGCGGACAGCAGGCCTCACCCTGCCGGGGACGGCATGGTCGTGAGCAACGTCTACGCCGAGGGCGGGGACGAGCACTGAACGGGAAGGAGGAAGGTTTAGACTTGTACAGATCTTGGAAAAAGAGCTACCATGCTCAACAGCGGAAGTCTCGTTCAAGGCAAGCCCCTCTCCTGCTTCGCGACGGCGCTCAAGCCCTGAACGATGCAGGCTTCCGTCCCGGGGGTCATGAGGTGCCTCCAGGCCTTTCCCTCCTGCGAGAGGTAGAAAGACCAGAAGGATTCGGGAGACGCCCAGCGGTGGATGTGGAGCTGGCGAGGAGTCCATGCCCCTTCGACGACCAGGATCCGACCGTCGGAAGAGAGGACCGAGGCACCGATCTCCGCCACGTCGGCCTTTTCCTGGTGCTCGAAGAGCTTGGCCACGGCTTCCGCATCCAGGCCCGCGACGAAGTAGGTCGGTGTCTCCTCAAGGTTGAACGCGGGCGGGTCCGGGCCCCCCTGCACGAGCACCACTTCCGCGTCCGAGACCAACTGCCGGAGCGCTTTCCATTCCGCGTAGTCCGCGCTTTCGTACCAGGCGAAGAAGTCGTTCGACGAGGGCCACCGGTGCACCACGACGCGCTTGTCGACCGGCCACGACGAGTCCACGGCCTCGGGCGACCCGCCGGCCACGAGGAAGGAGCCGCCGGCCTTTGCTATCGTCGGCGCGTGGCCGATGGCGTAGCGCTTGAAGACCTCGGGGTCCCGGACCGCCACGCGCACCACCGAATAGCAGGGATGCTCCGTCCACCGCAGGCAGGCCTGCGCGGCCATCTCTGCGCGGCACGTCCAAGGAGACCGAGTAGCGCTCTGCTCGGTATGTGAAGCTGGCGCGGCGACCGGCGGCCTGCTCGGGAAGCCCGAACGTCGGAGATTCGCGCGGCCGGGTGGGAGGCACCGTCCGTACGTACGCCCGCGTGCGGTCCGCGTTCCCTTCCAATTCGGAACTCGCTGCCACGCAGGGCCGGACAGGACAACGAGCGGCGATTCCCGAGCACGCTGAGGCACGCAGACCGTCTATTTATCTCCAGCTGCTCGTTCCCGGCGCCGCAGCTTGGCTCCCGGCCCGCGGTCCCGCGCCTCACCTCCACGTCACCGCCCGCTCCGGATACGCAGACAGCCGCCCGGTGCTTCGCGGTGATGGTCGGCTGAGTCTGCTCATCACCTTTGAGGGCACGAAGAGGGTGGCTGTCGGCGGCAGCATTCCGGGACGGGACGCGACAGACGACGCCCCTCCATTCACCTCGCCGCAGTCAGGCACGGGCAGCAGACAGCGGCATCACCTGCAGTACATCGACGGCGGATGCTATCGATGTGTTTGCACGGGTCGCCGCCGTCGGAGGACCTCAAACTTGGGAAGCGGGGAAGCCTGCGCGGACAGAACTGCCGCCGGCGAGGGGCGGCGCGGAGGCGAAAGCCGGACGGAAACGCCCCGGCCTCGTCGTCGACAGCTTCTAACGCCGATGAGGAGATCGGAGGGTTCGCTGTTGCTGGACAACCCCCGATCGGGCCGGGCGGCGGGCAATTGGCAACCAAAGTGGCTTCTTCTATCGCTGGAGAACAAACGGCGGGCAGGCGCGGGAGACAACGGTGTCCCATCGGCTCTTGTCGATGGCCGTTAGCCATCAATGAGCTGAGCGGCTTCGCTAGTTGTCGCCCCGACGGGGTTCCGCCGGACGCGCACGTCTGACGCCGAGGGATGCTTCCTTCCGGCAAGGCCGCGGAGACGGTGGGGCGGGGACGGGCGATCGACAGCCCCGCACAGCAGGGCCTCGTGAGCCTTGCCGGAAGCCTGCCGTCCCAATACGGACTGTTCGGGCTCACTCCTTGCGGAATTCGATGGCACCGCAGCACGAAGGAGACGGCGGGCTCGGGGGGCACGATCGACCGGACGCGCCGGTCGATTGTAGCCTCGCAGCCCGCCATCGCCGCATGAAGCACCGCAGCGAGGTGATGGAGCATCCTTGATTTTGGTCGGGAATGGACGAGGACGGAGACGGCGGGTGCGGGCGGACGCATCTATCGGGTCGCCGATCGATGTGCTCGGGGCGCGTTCCGCCGCCACCAATGACCGGCACTGTCATGCACTACGGACTCCGCTGTAGAGGGGTTCAAGGCGGGGACGGTGGGGTCGGCGACGGAGCTGTCGGCGGTCACGGACCGCCGATAGTCCCCCAAGTCGTCCCGCCGTCGCAGGAACCGTCACGTCGCCTCGCATCAGCCTGCCACGCGAACATGCACAGCCCATCTGTTCTTCTCCCGCAGCTCGTTCTCGGCGTTGCAGCTGTGCTCGACCCGCGGTTCCAGCCCGCCTCAACTCAACGTCACCCTCGCTCCCGAGTCGCGCCGTTTGCCGTGGCCGTTTTCCAGCACTATCATGCACTAACGGACTCCGTAGTAGAGGACATGAAGGACGGAGACATTGGGGCTGACGCCGAGGCCGTCGGCGGGCGTGCCGCAGGCGGTTCCGAGCGAAGCCCTCTGTCGCCGGACCGTTCTTCGACTTCACATCGGTCTGCCACTCATCTACTCACACCACAACGCGCATTCAATCTATCTAGCTCCAGCTGATTGTTTCCGGCGCCGCAGCTCTGTTTCGGGCCATGGACAGTGCCTCACCTCCACGTCATGCCCGCTCCCGTCGACTCGCAGACAGCCGCGAGTCGGGCTCGTCCCCTCATAGGACGCGTCTGTTTGGATCCGTGGGCGGCAGAGAGCTGAGACAGCGGCAGACCCGGAGCTGCCTCCGGGCCCTGCGCCGGTCGCTTTTGGTTTGAATGTAGATAAGGAGCTGATTCTTGGGGCGTAGGGGGATTTCTAAGTCTACGGTGGGATTGCTAGCTCCTTATTACACACGACCTGAGCTCGTCGACTGAAGCTGCCGATGCAGCTGGCGGGTTGGACCGCTAGCTGTCACCCGGACCGTCCGGAACTTCTCGGTGCAATCGACCGCCAATTCTGGAACGAAGATGGCGGCCGCCCCAGGTGTCGAGTCAGCACCCGAACGCTTCGATCAGTCCCTGGACTCCACTTCAGCATGCTTATGCAATACGCGAGCTAGTATTGGAAACACGCACTTCCATCGCCGACATCACGTCCGCAGCTTCGACTCAACGCCCCACGGCTCTTTGCGGTACTCCAAGACGTAGTTTTCCCAGAACGGGTGCTTGAACATGACCTGCATCTCGTCGTCCGTTGACTGCCCTCTCCATTAGGATCTGTCTGCATCGGCAGCGGTCGCGAGAAGCTTACCGGGAAGAAGCCAAAGAGCTTGTACGATCCGTCTTTCCGGTAAACTGGCAGGAGCGGTAGGTAAGTCCGGCTCCGCCAGCAATTCACCACCCAACCACCTTTGTAGTACGACTTGACGCCCGGTGTCAGCATTGCCATCCCCTCGCCCGCCTTCGCTGACATCGCGGCGAACTTTGCCACGGCCTCCCGGGTGACGTCGATCGAAGCGATGTTGTCCCTCAGCATCCGGTCGAACAGCTGGACGACTGGAGCATGAATGAGCGAACCGGTCCGCAGAACGACTCCGAGGCCGGCTCACAGTAGTCCAAGCAGATCTCGCCGGCACGCTGAAAGGTGTCCGCGGGAATAGCCTGCGCGGAAGAGGACCAGAGAGGTGAGCTTCAAGCCGAAGACCCACAACAAGGAACACCCACGCCTCCAACCATAATGTAGTTGGGATACCCATCGATGTGCGTCCCCATGTAGTTCTGCGGCTCTCCTGCAGATCATCCGTCGAGAATAAGGAGGTGCGTTTCCGGCTTCGCGAGGTCCACCAACCGAGCTCGAAGAACTTCATCCGCATCTCTACGCCGCCCTTGCCCACGATCGGGAACATCCGCTTCAACGCCTCCATGCCTTGTGCCCATCCCGTGGCGTAGATGATCACGTCGACCTCCCGCTCGCGCACCTCGGCCGCGGGGTCCACGGGCGGCACCGGCGCCCCCGCCGGCACGGCGGACTTGATCGGGTCCTCGGTGTTGGAAACCACCGCCTTGTCCGTGATGCGGAGGAGCCGCTCGTGCACGAGGGTCACGTTGTCGCGCATCAGCGTCGGGTAGAAGACCGACGAGACGAGCACACGGCGGGCCCAAGGGGGGTAGGTCGGGGTGAGGATCTCGCGCATCTTGGGGTCCTTGATGTGCGCGTGCATGTTCTCGAGGACCATCTCGCGTGTGCGCTTGGACTGGGGGCTGTCCGCGCGGTACATGGCGCCCCACCTAGATCGGAAGGGCGTCAGCCTTGGAGCCCGAAATCAGGTCCGCGAAATGCCGGCCTCACCAGAGGTCGAAGAACTCCCGGTTGAACCTCCCCCTGTAGAACGCGTAGTCCATCGGGTTCTCGCGCCAAAACTTCTTCTGCTCCTCGGTGTAGGGCTCGTCGTTACGCGGAAGGATCCATTCGGGAGTACGGTGGTAAACATAGAGGTGTCCGCACTTGGGCGCGATCGTCTGCACGATCTGCATGCCCCTGTCAGCCGAAGGGATACCTGGATGAGCTACGAGATGTGTGGCCAACAGAGGCACTTACGCGGCTGCGCAACCAATCACGGCGACCCTCTTCCCAGTGAGGTCTGCAAGTTTCCATCAGACCGTATCAGCGAAGACTGTTTTGGCCCAGCTCACCGTAGTCCATGTCGTAGACGGAGGAGTGCATGACTTTGCCCTTGAAAGCTCCAAGCTACGAAGGCAGGGAATGAGTTTCGAGGCCATAAAAAGCACTCAAGGGACCACGAACCGGCTGGACGTCCTTGTTCCGCCGGTAGTAGGTCTCATCCTCGTTCCACCCTGCGCCAGGCACGTCCGGGAATCCGGGCTCGTTGGTGACCTTGTGGCAGTCCATCACGATGTGCGCCGTCACGTCCTCCTCCACGAACTCGTCCGAGTTCGGGCCGGCATACTTGGCCAGCTTCAGCCGCCACAGCTGCGCGGCCTCGTCCCAGACCATGGAGCGAACGGCGGTGTTGAATCGCGTGTAGCGGTACAAATCGTGCTTTTTCGCGACGCGGAGGATGTCTGCAGCCGCCGGGATCAGCGGTTGCGGCCCGGGAATGGTAGACGGGCCCACATTCCAGCAGCTCCTCCCGGAAAGGGTACGGGCGGCTCCAATCCGGGTTGGGCTCCCAACTCCATTGGTAGAGGACGGCGGGGATATCGCAGCTCAAGCCCGGATAGCGGACGTTCCACCAGGTGCCGCCGAAGTCTTCCGCCCGTTCCAGGATCTCGAAGTTGTAGTGACGCGACTTGTTCATGAGGTACCATGCCGCTTGAATACCGTTAACGCCGGCACCGATGATGATGACCTGTGGCCGGCAAGCCGAAAGGATGAGGAGCGCGAGGGACAGAGTGGGAGACATGAGCGACCTTGGGCCCGGTTTGCTCGACGGCGTGGCCGTTCGCGGCCTGTGCCGAGCCCGCAGAAGACGTTCCATTGACTCCATTGACCGCGGCCATTGCGCTTTCCGAGAACCGTGGCGCGATGCGGAGCTCAACGACGCCGTGGTGTTAGGCGCCGCGTCTTGCCTCAACCTCCCGCGCCGCGCGGAGTGGCGAAGCTGCGAGGTACAGATAAAAGTAGAGCAGATCACAAGAAGCATCGATTACAAAACGCTAAGGACATTCGGGTCCTTCGACGAACGTCAATTCGAGGGTCGGGCCGCGAAATGCGCCAAGGCATTCCTCCATCAGCGCCGGCACGTCATGACGGGCGAACCGGTCGACGCCGAACACGGCACGCTCCCCGATCCCCCTGAGAAGCACGGTGCCGCATCGCACAAACTTTGTCCGCAAGGGCGGGCAGAGCTTCTCGACGTCAATGTCCAGCATCATGATCGTGTGGTCGGGGAACGATTTGTCCTGGTCCTGCAGCCGGCTGGCCGTGTTGATGGCCGGGCTCATGGCGTGGATCGCTCTCACGCGGCCGCTGAAGTCCCGCCGCGGGACAAAGTGGGGCATTTTCTCGGCCAAAATCGCGTGAAGCATCCGGTCGAACTCGGCCAGGCGGCCGGTCGGATCCCGGTCCGGGACAAAGGGGTCGCCGACCTGCACATCCCCAGCGGCGAGCCCGATGCCCGTCTCGTGCCACCTCCCACTCGACTGCACCAATCCCTGTCGGCTCCACACCTCTGCGATCGCGTTCGTGAGGGAAATCAGGTCCAAGGCGCAGAGCACGGCGTGGTCCAGGCTCGGAAGCAGGGTGCGACCTTTGTCGTCCTTCTTCCCCAGCGTGAGGACCAGCAGTCCATCCCCAGTGTAGTTCAGGTAGTGGCAATCCCATCGTTCCAGCAGCTCGGTCACCTGGGAGAAGTAGGAGAAGCTCAGGAGGTCAAACACCTTGACCCCCCATCTTTCCGCGACGTTCCGCGACAGCTCCGTGAATCCCCTGATGTCCGTGATGAAGGTGGCCACGTCGTCGAACTCCATGGTCAGGACCCGTCTGTCTGCGCCCAGATGAAGGGGAAGGGCCGTCGGGTTCAGGAGCGACTTCATCTGCATCAGCAGGCCTTCGTACGCTTCCAGCAGCGCGGCCGTCGTTTCGCCTCCGGAGCTTGAAGCGGCGTCAAACACAGGACTGACCAGCTCCAGTTCGGGGTAGCGCGCGATGACCTGCCGAGCCCGTGCCCAGGCCTCCGACGCGTCGGCGTCACCGTTCGTTGTCGCCGGCGGCATTGTCCGCCACGCAAAGGCCCTCCGAGACTAGATGCGCTTAGAAATGTCGTCCAATCCCGAACAACGCCGAACCCTGACGTGGCCCGAATCCCCGTCCACCGCGACCCTTCCAATTGCGGGCCGCCGCTTCAAAGTGGATCCAGGGGTTGTTGCTTGTATATCGCCACGCTCATGCCACCTCTGCGCTCGAAGTGGGACGCTCTCCGGGTGACTGCGCGGTCTCGACGACGCTCCCGCCGCGGCTCGCCCTGCCCTGCCTAGCTGCAACAAACAATCGACATGGCAGCTCCGACCGCTCCCCAGCGCCAGCAGCAGCCATCGGCGTCGGCTGCGTACCTGATCCCGCTGCTGCCGCCGCAGGTCGCGGCGGTGGCGTTCCCGCGGGGCGCGGACTGGTCGGCGTCGCCGGTGCCTGCGGGGCTCTCGTCGGCGGCGTGCTTCGCGCACGCCGTCGCCAACTCGGAGCGGCGGCCGCTGAAGCCGTCGATGGGCACGCTGCCGATGCTCGGCTTCGCGACGATGTTTGGCGCCGCCGCGTATGTGCTGGCGCGCAGCGACACGGACAACGGGGCGTCGACCGCCACCGCCTGGAGCCTCACCTACTCGCTGCTCAACTTCGTGCCCTCGCTCCGCGCGTGGCGGACCAACAAACTCGCCGCCGCGATCGCTTTCCTGCCTTGGACGAACCTCTTTGTCTACGGGACGCGGACGGCCGCCTACCATCTCGGCTGAGGCGGCGTTCACCGCGACCTGAAGACCTCGAAATCTCTCCAAATCGGACCCAGTTGCGGGTATCCAGTCAAAACACATGAACTGCGTTTCATGACGACGTGTTTTCGAACGAGCGGACAACTGCCTACAAGCCAAAGGATTTCAACGTAGCGTCGACCTGCTGCGCGGTCCACTGCGCCATCTTTACCGGGAAATCCAGGCCACACCCGTCCATGGTGCAGTACGTGTACCGCACCGGCGTTACCGGGGCCGCCCGCAGCGCGTCGGTGGCATCGGTCTTGACGCCAAACATGAAAGTGTTGCCGAATTGCGCCTCGGGGCAGAGCTGCGGGTTCTGCTGGTAGTACGAGGAGGAGCAAACTTGCTCGCCGGTGATATTGGTCATGATGTGGTAGACCGGCGTGGCGTTGTCGAGGAAACCCTGCTGGAGGGTCTGCGAGTCGAGGAAGACGTTCGGGGCGACGGCGGCGACGGGGTTGGTGCGCTTAAGGTCCTGGATGCCCCTGTAACGGACGGAGCGTCAGATGAATTGAACGAGACCTTCAAACGCGGTGCCTCGTCCCCACCAGTACTGCTGCACCCAGGCTGGAGAAGGTGCGGGGTCAGTCAGGGCAGGTGCAAACCAGTCGCATGAGCCCGCCCACCATTCGGCTTCCTCAGCTGCGCCCTGAAGGAAGCGTAGTATTGCGGCGGGACGTAGTAGCTCGAGTTGGACTCGCCGGGGACGAAGATGCTCCTGCGGAGGCATGAGGCGTGCGCGCTGGTGAGCGACCCGAATCCGAGGCGCGGCACCGACGGCCCACATGAAGCCCCACGGCATCCCAAGCGAGTTCAGGATGTTGGCCAACGACGTCCTGCCCATCAGCTGCAAATTGGTGTATTTGACGACCTGCTCTGGCGTGTAGTTTCTGTAGGCGCCGTAGGCCTTGAACTCGATCCCGTCGGGCTGCAAGCCGCGCGGTAAGCCACCAAGGAAGCGCATCGAAGAAGAAGCGGGGATGGCCCACCGAAACATCCAACAGGCCCAACGACGCCACCTTGCCCGGCCTCAGCCTCGTGTAGCGGATCATGGGGTTCCCGCCGCCGCCCCAGGCCAGGAAGTTGAGCTTCTTGTCCCCGCCCTCGCCAATCTGCTCGAACAGCGAGTCGTCTGCGGCAAACAGCGCGGATCAATGATGCAGCTCGAGCTGCCGCCATTCGCAGGGACCCACAGTGCAGGTTCGCGGCGTTGGGGCTTTGAGGGTAATAGTAGAACTCGTTTGCGAGGAGGTTGCCGGACCACCCGAAGCCGGGCGGGTCGTACACGCACACCCGGCGGCCGAGACCGACCAGATACGTCTGGATGGGGTAGAAATCGACGGTTCCGTGCGCGCCGCTCGAGTCCATGAAGATGGTCGGGAGGGACGACGCGGGGCCCTCGCAGTAGCGGTGCAGCGGTCGGGTGCGGCCGTCGACGAGCGTGACAGTCTGGACCGTTCCCCTGCATGGGTGACGGGTATGTGAGGAAGATACTGGTCGGCGAAGCGTCATTCTGCCAAACCTCGGGGGGTAACTCGTGTTGAGGGCGGCCTGGATGCCGCCGTTGGCGAGCAACGCCAAGAAGAACACGTGAAGGAACCTCAGGAAGACGTTGAAGCCGGAAAGCGTGTTCCTGCCGCAGTTGGGCTTCTTGTCGAGCGACGACGCCCCCTTGGCGGTGGAATCGGCGATCCCGTTCTCGGCGGCGTTGGCGTAATCGCCGTTGATCCCGTTGGTACCGTTTGCGTAGTCGGCGGCACCACCTTCGACGACCTTTGGGTTCGCCTCCGCCGCGCTGGCGATGGCAGCTACGCCGAGCAGCACCTCCTTGCGTCTCCAGACGGTGAGGAACAGCCCGAGCCCGCAGAGGAACGAGTTGATGAGGAACCAGCCCATCGGAGCAAAGAGCTGCGCGGCACCCCAGCCACCGCAGGCTATGAGGGATGCGATTGCAACAAGCGTCCAGTAGATCAGGTCAAGGATGTAGAAGCCCTTGTTGCGGAACAGGTACGGCGTCTTGAGGTTGGTATACAGAATCTCGAGCCCCGTGATGAGGACCATGAAGGCAGCCCACATGGGAATCCACTGGTTGTATAGCTCGGAGGTCTGAATTCCAGCAAAGACTGCGATGGGGAGCGCTGAGCACGCGGACCCCAGTTGGACCTTGCGACGGGAGACCCACCGGCATAGACGGCGCCGCCTGCAGCGCCGACCACGAGCGCGCCATACGCGACCGCGGAGGCCCAGCGGAACCTGCCCCAGGGGTCGGGAGACGGCGAACCGGGGATGGTGGCGACCATGGCGTCGGGCGTCCCGGGAGCCGGCTCAGAGACGTTGGAGGCTCGGCCCGCGAATCGCTCCGGAATCGGCGGACCGGTCGCCGGGACGGAGCTGCGGAAGTGTTTTCAAGCTGCAGGCGCACTCGCAAGCGCTGCGGTCGCTATGCGGTGTTTCGGTGTGTGCTGGACCCGAGTGCGGTGGCCTGCGGAGAAATGGCCCTAGTGCGGCCTCGCGGTGAAAACTCCCCAGTAGCGCAGCTTTTCAGGGCCCAGGTTTGCGACAACGCTACACCCGCTGAGCAATCCATTCGATGCTATTAGAACGATCATGCCTCGTCCGCCGCCCGCTTCTCCAGCCAGCCGTCGATGATGGCGTTCACCTCGTCGGGCTTCTCGTACGCGACCCAGTGGCCGGCCCCCTTGATCTCCTGCAAAACGGCGGCACGCTCAGCTTGGCCTATCATGCAGCAGCGCCGATCACCCACGGTCATGGTCAGGTCCTTAATGTGCGCCCTCATGGGGTCGCTCTTGGCATCTTGCCAAAAGGGGTCGAATTCCGGGCCGATGAAGAGCGTGGGCACGTCGATGTTGTCGTCTGCGTGGTCAACGAACTCGTGGAAGCTCGGCTCGCCCATGCGGTACCACTTGGAGAGGGGTCGGGCGTGAATCAGCTTCCGCTGGTCGGCCGGGCTGCGCGGCCACGAACCTGCAGGGGCCCGCCGAGCCCGCCGATCGACTTGCTGAAGGAAATGTAGGCCTCCCGTTCCTTCTCCGACAGCAGCGCGGAGCGGGGCATGTTGACCGCCTTGGCGATCTCGATGATGCCCCGTTCGGGCGTGATGGCGGCGGCGCCCGCCTCGGCCCCGGGCCCGCCGGGCCGGAAAAAGGCGTCGATGAAGAGGTCCGTGTTGGCGTTCAGCTCCTCCTCCGCCTTGTCGGTGCAGAAGTACAGCTGGTAGTTGAGGATGGGCATGAGCTTGGCCAGCTGCTCCAGCGGGACGTAGACTTTTGCCGGCGGCAGGTACGGGATCGAAACCAGCACGAACTTGCTGATCCTCTCCTGGTGTAGAAGCGCGAACCGCTGCACCAGCACCGCCCCCCAGTCGTGGCCCACGACGATGGCCTTCTTGACCCCGGCGTGGTCCAGCAGCTCCGCGATGTCCTGAGCGGCCTTGCCGAGGCTATAGTGCGCGTCCCGGCCCGCCTTGTCCGCGGCCTTGGGGCGGGGTTCGCCCTTGTCTGCGGCGGCGGGATCAGCTCCTCCTTCCGAGGTTGCGAGGGAGGGGGACCCACTGTACCCCCGCGTGTTGGGTGCCAGCACCCGGTAGCCCTTCTCCACAAAGAACGGAATCTGATACCTGGGAAAGGCCGATCGCGTGAGCCAATCTGCCTCCGACAGAACCGCGGAGCCATAGAGCTCCCGGCACCGCCCCGGGAGGCGAGAACGGGGTCGAAGCGCACCTCCACATCATCCAAGACTCGGGAAACCCGTGCACAAAGATCATCGTATCCCTCTCCTCCCCCTCCGGTTTCGCGTCGACGTAGACTGTCCGTCCCGCGCGGGAAACCCGTCAGCGGGGAGACACCCCTTCCCGCGGCGGAGCGCGCACCCATGTCGATCCCATTGACCCGGGCGGTGGAGAGGGGGAAGGACGAAAGGTCGTCGGGGACGATTTTGCCCATTTTGGCGGGGATGCGGGGCGGGAGAGAGGGGGAGGTCAGGCTGTTTGTCGGGAGCGGCGGACGAGCGGAGTCCGGGGCCTCCTATTCACCCGGCCCCTGGAGGACGCCGACCGCTTGCTGGCACCTCCGATCCTGCTCGGGACAACACCGCAGGGACGTCCTATAATCTCTCCACCCTATCCTGGCCCCCTTTATCGCATCAGGTGCGCCGAACCCTCTCCCGCGCAGTCCCAGACCGGAAGCGCCCTTCTCGCACCTAGCTCCGCGATTCCGAAAAAAGCATGCGACATTCCCAACCAGAACAGACAATCCGAAACCGCCTGTGGCCCCAATCGGGGTTACCGGGCGCCAATCGTGCTGCGCGCCCTTGCGCGCCTCAGCCCCCCTTCCCTCCTTCCTTGCTTCGCCATTGAGCAGCAGCCATTTCCACCCCTTCCGGCTCCCACAAGGGAGCAGATGATCAATCCTCGTCCTCGGCCGCTGGTTTCCCCGCTACCCTCAGCTTGGGCGGCCGCGGCACCTCCTCCGGCAGCTCCTCCACCGGCACGCCGAGCTGGCCGGCCAGGCGGCGGACGTGCGAGCGCCAGTGCTGCGGTGGGGTGCGGTCGTCAGCCCGTGCGATGGGAAGGCGGGGGGCGGTGCGCACCTGGAGCATGTTGTCGTGCCGGTTGAAGGTGCTCTGGCACGCCGGCACCGGACACTGGTGGGGCTTGTCCTGCGTGTGCACCTATCGCGCGCATCAGCCCCCGTTTGCACACCGCACGGCGCAACAAAGACGCACCTTCTTGTGCCTGCCCAGGTACCCCGACGTGCCGAACACCTTGCCGCACACGTCGCACTCGTGCCCGCGCCGGCCGGACTTGCGGCGGCGGCGCCTGTCCTCGGACGAATCGGAGGACGGGTCGTCCGAGGGCGGGGGCGGGGGCAGGGAGATGCTGGGGCGCTTGGCGGGGCGGCGGTCGGGCTGCGGTGCGGGCGCGGATGCGGTGGGGGGGAGGTCCGGCAGGGATGCGGCGGATGCGCGGCGGGGGGGGTCGAACGACGCCGAGGGCACGCTGGGGGGGCTGCGGATCGCGGGGGGGAGCAGAGGCTGCGGGGCGTCGCTGCGCTGCGGGAAGGCCGGGGCGGCGGGGTCCCGCGGGGAGAACGTTGTGCGGGGGTTGGAGGGGGGAGATGGGAAGGAGGGGAAGGCGACGTCGCGGGGGGAGATGGTGAGCTGCGCCGGCTGCTGGGGCGCGAACCGCGCGGCCTGGGAGGGATGCCGCGCCACCTGTGCCGGGGCCGGTGCAGGTGCTGCAGGCTGCGGCTGCATCGCCGGGAACCCGAGCGCGGGGGCCTCGCGCGGCGACGGGAACCCGGGGAAGTTGGGCGCCGACACGTCGCGCGGCGACACGGAGGTGAGCTGCGGGACTGGCGCGCGCGGCTGCGCGGGGGGCGGGGCGGCGGCCTGGCCGTAGATGCCGTACGGGTCCGCGAAAGCCTGGGGAGGCATGGGCTGCGGGAAGCGGTAGGCCTGCGGGGCCGGAGGGGGGGCGGAGGGCATGGGGTTGTACTGCACGTTGCGCGGGGGGGCGCGGGCTGCGACGGGGTGTCAGCATGCAAAGGAGGCGCGCGCGCAATAGAGGATGCAACCCACGTTCCCAGTCCCAGGCCTCCCCGTCAAAGCCGTCGAGCATGCGGTCGTAGCTCGCCGCATAGTCCGAGAGCATCTGCTGCAGCCCCGACGACGAGCGCATCGCTGCGCGCTGCTGGTTGGCCACGAGCTGCTGGTTCGCCAGCAGCTGCTGCTGCTGCGCAAACTGCTGGTTTGCGTACTGCTGGCTCGCCAGCTGCTGGTTGGCGTAGTACTGCGCAGCCTGGGCCGCCTGCGCCGCCTGCACGGCCGCGGCCGCGGCTTGCTCCGCCAGCGTTTGGGTCCGCCCGGGCGCCGGGCCCTCGGGCCTGCCGTACTCGCCGGCCTCCGGGTCCTGCTCACGCACGGGCGGCGGCGTGGACTGATTGTACCACGAGCCCTCCTCCGAGGGAAAGTCCACGAGCCCGCCCATGGTCGAGGTGCTCTCGTTGCCGTCGCCGTTGCCCGCCGAGCCTGCGGACCCCGAGCCGGGGGACCCGCCCGCGGCGCGGAGGCCGACGGCGCCGGCGTCCGAGTCCGAGTCGCGGTCTCTTTTGGCGGCGCCCCTGCGCGCGTAGGGCGCGGCCGAGAAGGCGGCGAGGTTGCGCAGGTTCTCGTACGACGACGCGTAGGCGACGAAGTTTGGGTCGCTGGGCGGCAGGTAGTACGGGCCCAGCGAGCCCTGGGCGGCCAGCTGCGGCGGGATCTGCGGCAGCAGGGCGCCGGGCGAGGCGTGCTGCGCGCCGGGCGAGTTGCCGAGCGTGCCCGATGCGTTCGAGCCGGAGCCGGCGGTGCGCGCCAGCGAGGCGGTGTTCGAGCGCTCCGAGCGGCCCGAGTCCGTGCGGCCGCGCTCGAAGTCGGCGTCGTCGCGCGGCGAGCCCTTTGCGCCGCGCAGGTACGCGGTCAGGCTGCCGTCGGACGACGCCGCCTCGGACGGCGGGCCCTTCAGCGAGCCGGGCGACGCGGCCGGCGACGCGGCGGGCGAGCGCGCCCCGCCGCCGCCGAACGCGCCGTCGCGGCCGGCCATTGCGCTCTCAGCCGCGGGCGCGGGGCCGCTGCTCGCCGCGGGGCAGCCTGCTCGCCCCGGTGGTGGAGCGCTGCTGCCCTTGCGCTCGATGGGTGTTCCGTCGGTGGCGGTCGCCGCCCAAGCCGGCCGCTCCTCCCACCGGCTGCGATGCGACGGCCGCGGGCGGATTCGCGCGTGGAAATCCGCCCCCGGCGAGTCCGCGGGGTCCCTGCCGCGTCGTCGGAAAGAGATCTCGCCCGACCCGATCCGCCTGGCTGATGCCCACAACGAGGGTCGGCCGCCGATCTCGCCCTGCAGCGCACACCACGGCTCCCCGGGCACCGTTTGCCGGCGGTTCATTTCGTGCATGCCCCCGCGCGGCCCGCCGGCCCGGTCCCGCCCCGATCCGCTTGCGATTGGCGGTCCCCAACCCCGCCCGGTCTGCGAGAGATCTGACTCCACACACTTGCCGCCCGGCCTCGCAGCCCCGGCCCGCGAACCCGCCGGCACTGTTTTCCCCCGCGCTTCGCGCCCCTGGCCTCTCCCGATCGACGGGGCCCCCCCGGTCGCCCCCGTCGGGTGTGCGGGATCGGCGCCGGCTGTGCGGTCCCCTACAAACGGCCCCCGACCCTGACTCACCCTCCGAACCCCATCCTTCCCCGCCCGCGCTCCCCCGCCAGCCGATCCGAATCCGCAGGGCCGCACCGCCCGCCGCGCCGCACCGCACCGACTTGCCGACGGCCGCGCCGCCGCGGGTTTTCCCGCCCCGCCGATCCCCCACCCAAAAATTGCCGCCCGCCCGCGCGGAGCGGCGCACGGGGACCCCATCTGCCGCCCGGAAACCGGTGGATCGGGGGGACCGCACAATTTGCGCCTCTGCCGGGCGCATCGGCGTCTGGCGCTTGCCCGGGGCCGGGCGGACGCACCGGCATCCTCGTCGCCACAGCTTCCCGCCGCGCCACCGTCCGGCCGCGCGCTTTGTAACACGCTTCCCCTCGGGCAGAACCCCCCGGAACCGGCCGACGCCGCCCGCCGATTTCGTCCGATGCGGCAGGTTGATGCACACGGCGACGGTCTCGATCGCGATCATGGGAACGCTGGTTGCTCGGTAGTTTGCCGAGGTGAGCATGCGGCCCCGGCATGTGGCCGCGAGCTGGAAGTGCAGGCTGATGTAGAGCTCGTCAGCCAATGGGGGCAGCGGGGCGCCCCGCGAGGATGCCGCGGAGCAGCGATCGAGGAGGTCGGCGAGCTGAGGACTCTCGAACAGGATGTTGCCTAGAACGGTCGGTTCATTGCCCGCGCGTTGGCGGACAGGGGAAAGCAGCCAGCATGGAGTCCACGAGGCGCCTGCATGCCGCCCAGCCGCGGAAAAGTTCGGCCTCGCCCGGCACGCGGACTGCCCTTGCTCCGCTTGTCCACCGTCTCGGCCTTGTACGCCGCGACGCCGGGCAGGGTGAGAAGCGTGCCGTCCGCCGCGGCGCGGTCAATTTTCTCCCGTGCCAGCTCGACGATGCCTTCAAAGAGGCAGATTCTTTCCTGAAGCACGGACCGCTGCTTGACCCCGGCAAACGGTACCGCGCGGTCGACTGGCTGCTGCCGAACGGCAAGGAGCAGGGTGCGACCATCATCGCGGAGGCATGCTGCCACGACGCAGCGGTCCGATTCAATTCGAGCAGTCACTCTTCTGCACACCCCTAGAGACCCGAATCCACACTCGCTAGGTGAACATGAAAGTTGGCGCGCTGCCGAGTCGTCCATCTGGGCGATCGGGGTGGAGCCCAAGCAGCTGCGTTGGGAGCTCCGCCACGTCCACTTCCCGGCTGGCCGACAGCGTCACCGTATTGGAATTTGCAGATTCCGCACCAGAAGGATATCGGAAAATGCATGAGCACATGCTTGCAGGAAGATGCTTAGCCTCGGCCTGTGGTCTTGCCCCATCCACTTACACCTTTCTATCAAACCCTCTTGCTTCACAGGGCATGTCGTCCCCCAATCGCCGCGTATCGTGCTTGGCGTGCGCGAAGGTGCACCTCAAGTGCGACCGGGCACCCGGAGTCTGCGGGCGCTGCGCTTTCCGGGCGGACCATTGCGTCTACCCAAGCAACTCCGCGCCGCAGCCGGGCGGCCACCCCCGGCTGCCGTCCGCCGACGGATCACAGCCAGCTCTCAAAGACCTGCAGACGCCTTCCCCAGCCGTCGGCCTCCTCGCCTGCCGCCCTTTGGGAAATGGGGGACCCTCTTCCTCCAGAGATCACACCCCAACTGCTGCGCCCGCCTCCCCGCCCCTTTTCGGGGCGAGCCCCCCTGCAATTTACTCTCTCCCCTTTACTGGGCAGGCGTTGCCCGTCTCCCCGAGCCCCTTCTCGCTGCTCGCTCCGGATGGCGTGCCAAAAGTCTCCGTCGTCGCACATGATTCTTCAAGACATTCACTCTGTGCGCATCCGCACTCCGTGAAACATCGGCCTTCCCCCAATAACTCTCCTGTGGAACCAGGTTCTGGCTCGACTGCGCCGACGCCGAACACCCCTGCCTCCCCTGCCACCTCCTCGTTGCCGCCCAACATGCCCGGCCCGTGCACGACACCACCGGGTCCTTCCGACTCCCCCGACCGCATGTCGCTCGCATTCCTCCTCTCCTATGACTCGCCGCTCGGTTGCGGGCCTGGCGCGGGCTCGCTCGGCCCTTTGGGGCCCCAGGCGGGGACCGCCAAACAGCACGGAGCCGGCGGGACAGTGCACACCCGTTCCGCTCTTGACCCCGGAGGAGACACTCTGGCGCCGGATCGGATGGCGTCTGAACTCGGATAAATCGTCGGGGGAGTCATCCGAGAGGCTCGTCAGGGGAGTCATCCCAAAGGAGTCATCCCCAGCCGAGTAGCCAAGCCGCGGACGGCGAAGAGGGCTTTCGGCCCACTGCTGTTCCAAGCACAGACCGTTGGATGCCGCAGCACAATCAATTGCCCTGTTGGCCTGTTGGACGAAACCACCATCCGCACCAAGGACTGCTAGACGGAGGAGGTGGCAAGCCCGCACCTGATTTCGAGTTGGCCAGGGTTTAGGTTATGACGCATGGTGGCCCATCGCGCCACCTAGTCGAGTCACAACTGACCTGCCAACGGATTCCGGGAGTGCCCAACCGGGCAAACGTCGCGGGAAGTATCAGAGCAGCCAACCGTGTACACTGTGCGCGCCCTCGAGCCTTCGCGCGCCACATCGGACCGAAACGAACCCAGCGCGGCCCCGCCCCGCCAACGAGGGAGTGGGTCAGACCACGGCCCGACAAACAGAACAGACTGGGACGGCCAGGCGCATCGGAACGGCTTTTCGCGGCGATTTCCAGAAGCTCGACCGGGCAACCTCGGGCGCGGAGGCTTCGGCGCCGACGTGGGCCGCGTGAGACGGGACGCTGCTGTTCTCAGTAGCTGCGGCCGGCGGTGTCGGCGACGCGAACAGCGGGCCCTTCGACGTACGAGGACGCTATGGGGCCCGACCCGACGATCCTCCTGGCCCCGTGGCCAACGGCGCCCGAGACTCTGGCCGCACCGCGTTTCAACAACTCGCCGGGCAACGCAGCCCCGGACACCGGCCCCGAGGAGCCGTTCTCCCCCTCACCTGGGGTGTACGTGCATGTTTCGATCCCCATCACCGCCGTCGTCGGCCTCGTGCGCCACTTCTTCCGCACACACCCGCGCCTGCGCCTACTCCACGCGCGCCGCGTGTGCCGCGACTTTCCCCCGCGCCAGGCCGCGCTCTCGTGTCTCCTTCTGGACGCCGCGGGCAGCCTGGCACAGTCCATGGCCCGGGGCGACCCGGAACCGGCCCTGCAGGCGCACGTGCTGGACCCCGAGGGCCTCGAGATGCGGCTCTTTGCAGAGGCCGCGGGTGAGATCGAAGCGTGGCTGTTGGCAGACCCCGCGGAGAGAACTCCATTGGACGCCACCGAGTTCCTTGCGGCGCCCCTGATTATGCACGGGTGGGCCGAGCGGAGGGGGTTGTTCGACCTTGCCAAGACGCTGGAAGGTGTTTGTGCCTACGTCGCCGGGGTGGCCGTGGCCAGCGGCTCCACGTCGTCGTGGGAGACCGTCATGTGTTCGGCTCTTCGGGTCAGGAGCGTCGACGAGGTGCGGGCAGCTCCGCTGGCGCCCCATTGGGTTGCACTGTTGCGGGACGCGTGGACGGCGTACCACGAGTTCCAGGGGTGCCTCTTTGCGCTCGCCCGCATAGAAGCCGAGGCTGCGGCCCGCGACTCCCTGTCCACGAAGCGCGGCGACCCTACCGGACTCGATTTCCTCGTGGGGCACCTCCACACTATGCCTCCGGACGGCACGTGGCGCCTCTCCTTTCAGGACGCGTTCGACCCCAGGTTCGCGGACCATAGACCCTCTCACGTTGCTCCCCTCCTCGCCTGGATCGGCGTTGCTCCCCCCCGCCCGTCTCTCCCCGCACAGCTCTCCACCCCGGACGTCGCCTTCCTGCTTCTCGCGCGCACCCGCCTCCTCCTCGACGCTCTGCACGCCGCCGCCGCCTCCTCCTCCTCCTGCTTACCCTACCCCGATCTCGACGACTGCAACGAATCCAAATCAGGTGACGAGATGCACAGCAGTGCGTCCTTCACCTGCGACGTTGAACGGCGCCGCCGCGGGCTGCTCGTCTCCGTGCGGTCGCTCCACGCTCTGCTCGCCAATGAGGCGGAGGAATGCGCCCGCGCGGTTCTGGCCGGCGCTTGGATGGAGCTCGAGACACCGTGCGGGGAAGTGTTTATTCGAGGGAGGGTGCACGCCGGGTTCATCGAGGGGCTGGCAGACAAGGTTGCGTCCGCGGAGGGCGGCGGAGTGATGCTGGGCGAGGTTTGTTTCTCCTGCATGACGGGCGTGCGTTGGGCACCGGCGTGCTGACCGCAGACCCGCACGCAGATCCTCGAAGCGATTGCCGCCCTCCGTGCGCGATCGATTGCTACCCGCCGTCTCCCCGGCCCGCTGCATGGCCCCGCGCTGCTCTGCATCTCCCTCTTGCACGTATCTTTGCACCAGCGGGTGCTCGTCCGCGGCGGGCCGCCGGATGTGCACGCGACGGTGCTGCGGCAGCTTGCCGCGTGCGCGTCGCTGCTGCCCACGGACGGTGGGGACACGGTACTAGCGTGGGCCAAGGTGCTGGTGTCGGGCGTTCTCAAGAATGTGGGGTTGGGGGAAGCGGCTGGGGACGGGGGCTTGAGGACGGGGGAGGTGGCGGCCCTGCGCGAATGGTTGCGATGCATGTGATTGCGCGACGAGGACCATGTAACGGTCATAATTAAGTTCCTGCATAACCCAAACGTTCGGATTCTACGCTGCACAGCTACCTGCCGTACGCGATGATGGACGACCTCCTCGAGCGCGTGGCGCGACGCGGCGACGACGACTTCGATCTGGTGGTGCCGCAGTCGATCCTGATGCGCACCCAGCAGTTCTTTGAAGAGGACATTGACTCGCCCGATCACTTGCCCCCCCGCGCCGACGGTGGAGGAGCAATGCACATTTTAGCCCAGGCGCGTTCCGCTGGCCATGCAGGAAACGGGAACGCATGCCCCCGCGCGGCCCGCCGGCCCGGTCCCGCCCCGATCCGCTTGCGATTGGCGGTCCCCAACCCCGCCCGGTCTGCGAGAGATCTGACTCCACACACTTGCCGCCCGGCCTCGCAGCCCCGGCCCGCGAACCCGCCGGCACTGTTTCCCCCCGCGCTTCGCGCCCCTGGCCTCTCCCGATCGACGGGGGCCCCCCGGTCGCCCCCGTCGGGTGTGCGGGATCGGCGCCGGCTGTGCGGTCCCCTACAAACGGCCCCCGACCCTGACTCACCCTCCGAACCCCATCCTTCCCCGCCCGCGCTCCCCCGCCCGCCGATCCGAATCCGCAGGGCCGCACCGCCCGCCGCGCCGCACCGCACCGACTTGCCGACGGCCGCGCCGCCGCGTGTTTTCCCGCCCTGCCGATCCCCCACCCAAAAATTGCCGCCCGCCCGCGCGGAGCGGCGCACGGGGACCCCATCTGCGGCCCGGAAACCGGTGGATCGGGGGGACCGCACAATTTGCGCCTCTGCCGGGCGCATCGGCGTCTGGCGCTTGCCCGGGGCCGGGCGGACGCACCGGCATCCTCGTCGCCACAGCTTCCCGCCGCGCCACCGTCCGGCCGCGCGCTTTGCAACACGCTTCCCCTCGGGCAGAACCCCCCGGAACCGACCGACGCCGCCCGCCGATTTCGTCCGATGCGGCAGGTTGATGCACACGGCGACGGTCTCGATCGCGATCATGGGAACGATGGTTGCTCGGTAGTTTGCCGAGGTGAGCATGCGGCCCCGGCATGTGGCCGCGAGCTGGAAGTGCAGGCTGATGTAGAGCTCGTCAGCCAATGGGGGCAGCGGGGCGCCCCGCGAGGACGCCGCGGAGCAGCGATCGAGGAGGTCGGCGAGCTGAGGACTCTCGAACAGGATGTTGCCTAGAACGGTCGGTTCATTGCCCGCGCGTTGGCGGACAGGGG
The DNA here is from genome assembly GCA_025558095.1 of Hyaloraphidium curvatum. NCBI lineage: Eukaryota > Fungi > Monoblepharomycota > Hyaloraphidiomycetes > Hyaloraphidiales > Hyaloraphidiaceae > Hyaloraphidium > Hyaloraphidium curvatum. Next base: position 84,741 of record JAIVFI010000040.1, read on the forward strand.
AAAGCAGCCAGCATGGAGTCCACGAGGCGCCTGCATGCCGCCCAGCCGCGGAAAAGTTCGGCCTCGCCCGGCACGCGGACTGCCCTTGCTCCGCTTGTCCACCGTCTCGGCCTTGTACGCCGCGACGCCGGGCAGGGTGAGAAGCGTGCCGTCCGCCGCGGCGCGGTCAATTTTCTCCCGTGCCAGCTCGACGATGCCTTCAAAGAGGCAGATTCTTTCCTGAAGCACGGACCGCTGCTTGACCCCGGCAAACGGTACCGCGCGGTCGACTGGCTGCTGCCGAACGGCAAGGAGCAGGGTGCGACCATCATCGCGGAGGCATGCTGCCACGACGCAGCGGTCCGATTCAATTCGAGCAGTCACTCTTCTGCACACCCCTAGAGACCCGAATCCACACTCGCTAGGTGAACATGAAAGTTGGCGCGCTGCCGAGTCGTCCATCTGGGCGATCGGGGTGGGGCCCAAGCAGCTGCGTTGGGAGCTCCGCCACGTCCACTTCCCGGCTGGCCGACAGCGTCACCGTATTGGAATTTGCAGATTCCGCACCAGAAGGATATCGGAAAATGCATGAGCACATGCTTGCAGGAAGATGCTTAGCCTCGGCCTGTGGTCTTGCCCCATCCACTTACACCTTTCTATCAAACCCTCTTGCTTCACAGGGCATGTCGTCCCCCAATCGCCGCGTATCGTGCTTGGCGTGCGCGAAGGTGCACCTCAAGTGCGACCGGGCACCCGGAGTCTGCGGGCGCTGCGCTTTCCGGGCGGACCATTGCGTCTACCCAAGCAACTCCGCGCCGCAGCCGGGCGGCCACCCCCGGCTGCCGTCCGCCGACGGATCACAGCCAGCTCTCAAAGACCTGCAGACGCCTTCCCCAGCCGTCGGCCTCCTCGCCTGCTGCCCTTTGGGAAATGGGGGACCCTCTTCCTCCAGAGATCACACCCCAACTGCTGCGCCCGCCTCCCCGCCCCTTTTGGGGGCGAGCCCCCCTGCAATTTACTCTCTCCCCTTTACTGGGCAGGCGTTGCCCGTCTCCCCGAGCTCCTTCTCGCTGCTCGCTCCGGATGGCGTGCCAAAAGTCTCCGTCGTCGCACGTGATTCTTCAAGACATTCACTCTGTGCGCATCCGCACTCCGTGAAACATCGGCCTTCCCCCAATAACTCTCCTGTGGAACCAGGTTCTGGCTCGACTGCGCCGACGCCGAACACCTCTGCCTCCCCTGCCACCTCCTCGTTGCCGCCCAACATGCCCGGCCCGTGCACGACACCACCGGGAGCTTCCGGCTCCCCCGACCGCATGTCGCTCGCATTCCTCCTCTCCTATGACTACCCGCTCGGTTGCGGGCCTGGCGCGGGCTCGCTCGGCCCTTTGGGGCCCCAGGCGGGGACCGCCAAACAGCACCGAGCCGGCGGGACAGTGCACACCCGTTCCGCTCTTGACCCCGGAGGAGACACTCTGGCGCCGGATCGGATGGCGTCTGAACTCGGATGAATCGTCGGGGGAGTCATCCGAGAGGCTCGTCAGGGGAGTCATCCCAAAGGAGTCATCCCCAGCCGAGTAGCCAAGCCGCGGACGGCGAAGAGGGCTTTCGGCCCACTGCTGTTCCAAGCACAGACCGTTGGATGCCGCAGCACAATCAATTGCCCTGTTGGCCTGTTGGACGAAACCACCATCCGCACCAAGGACTGCTCGACGGAGGAGGTGGCAAGCCCGCACCTGATTTCGAGTTGGCCAGGGTTTAGGTTATGACGCATGGTGGCCCATCGCGCCGCCTAGTCGAGTCACAACTGACCTGCCAACGGATTCCGGGAGTGCCCAACCGGGCAAACGTCGCGGGAAGTATCAGAGCAGCCAACCGTGTACACTGTGCGCGCCCTCGAGCCTTCGCGCGCCACATCGGACCGAAACGAACCCAGCGCGGCCCCGCCCCGCCAACGAGGGAGTGGGTCAGACCACGGCCCGACAAACAGAACAGACTGGGACGGCCAGGCGCATCGGAACGGCTTTTCGCGGCGATTTCCAGAAGCTCGACCGGGCAACCTCGGGCGCGGAGGCTTCGGCGCCGACGTGGGCCGCGTGAGACGGGACGCTGCTGTTCTCAGTAGCTGCGGCCGGCGGTGTCGGCGACGCGAACAGCGGGCCCTTCGACGTACGAGGACGCTATGGGGCCCGACCCGACGATCCTCCTGGCCCCGTGGCCAACGGCGCCCGAGACTCTGGCCGCACCGCGTTTCAACAACTCGCCGGGCAACGCAGCCCCGGACACCGGCCCCGAGGAGCCGTTCTCCCCCTCACCTGGGGTGTACGTGCATGTTTCGATCCCCATCACCGCCGTCGTCGGCCTCGTGCGCCACTTCTTCCGCACACACCCGCGCCTGCGCCTACTCCACGCGCGCCGCGTGTGCCGCGACTTTCCCCCGCGCCAGGCCGCGCTCTCGTGTCTCCTTCTGGACGCCGCGGGCAGCCTGGCACAGTCCATGGCCCGGGGCGACCCGGAACCGGCCCTGCAGGCGCACGTGCTGGACCCCGAGGGCCTCGAGATGCGGCTCTTTGCAGAGGCCGCGGGTGAGATCGAAGCGTGGCTGTTGGCAGACCCCGCGGAGAGAACTCCATTGGACGCCACCGAGTTCCTTGCGGCGCCCCTGATTATGCACGGGTGGGCCGAGCGGAGGGGGTTGTTCGACCTTGCCAAGACGCTGGAAGGTGTTTGTGCCTACGTCGCCGGGGTGGCCGTGGCCAGCGGCTCCACGTCGTCGTGGGAGACCGTCATGTGTTCGGCTCTTCGGGTCAGGAGCGTCGACGAGGTGCGGGCAGCTCCGCTGGCGCCCCATTGGGTTGCACTGTTGCGGGACGCGTGGACGGCGTACCACGAGTTCCAGGGGTGCCTCTTTGCGCTCGCCCGCATAGAAGCCGAGGCTGCGGCCCGCGACTCCCTGTCCACGAAGCGCGGCGACCCTACCGGACTCGATTTCCTCGTGGGGCACCTCCACACTATGCCTCCGGACGGCACGTGGCGCCTCTCCTTTCAGGACGCGTTCGACCCCAGGTTCGCGGACCATAGACCCTCTCACGTTGCTCCCCTCCTCGCCTGGATCGGCGTTGCTCCCCCCCGCCCGTCTCTCCCCGCACAGCTCTCCACCCCGGACGTCGCCTTCCTGCTTCTCGCGCGCACCCGCCTCCTCCTCGACGCTCTGCACGCCGCCGCCGCCTCCTCCTCCTCCTGCTTACCCTACCCCGATCTCGACGACTGCAACGAATCCAAATCAGGTGACGAGATGCACAGCAGTGCGTCCTTCACCTGCGACGTTGAACGGCGCCGCCGCGGGCTGCTCGTCTCCGTGCGGTCGCTCCACGCTCTGCTCGCCAATGAGGCGGAGGAATGCGCCCGCGCGGTTCTGGCCGGCGCTTGGATGGAGCTCGAGACACCGTGCGGGGAAGTGTTTATTCGAGGGAGGGTGCACGCCGGGTTCATCGAGGGGCTGGCAGACAAGGTTGCGTCCGCGGAGGGCGGCGGAGTGATGCTGGGCGAGGTTTGTTTCTCCTGCATGACGGGCGTGCGTTGGGCACCGGCGTGCTGACCGCAGACCCGCACGCAGATCCTCGAAGCGATTGCCGCCCTCCGTGCGCGATCGATTGCTACCCGCCGTCTCCCCGGCCCGCTGCATGGCCCCGCGCTGCTCTGCATCTCCCTCTTGCACGTATCTTTGCACCAGCGGGTGCTCGTCCGCGGCGGGCCGCCGGATGTGCACGCGACGGTGCTGCGGCAGCTTGCCGCGTGCGCGTCGCTGCTGCCCACGGACGGTGGGGACACGGTACTAGCGTGGGCCAAGGTGCTGGTGTCGGGCGTTCTCAAGAATGTGGGGTTGGGGGAAGCGGCTGGGGACGGGGGCTTGAGGACGGGGGAGGTGGCGGCCCTGCGCGAATGGTTGCGATGCATGTGATTGCGCGACGAGGACCATGTAACGGTCATAATTAAGTTCCTGCATAACCCAAACGTTCGGATTCTACGCTGCACAGCTACCTGCCGTACGCGATGATGGACGACCTCCTCGAGCGCGTGGCGCGACGCGGCGACGACGACTTCGATCTGGTGGTGCCGCAGTCGATCCTGATGCGCACCCAGCAGTTCTTTGAAGAGGACATTGACTCGCCCGATCACTTGCCCCCCCGCGCCGACGGTGGAGGAGCAATGCACATTTTAGCCCAGGCGCGTTCCGCTGGCCATGCAGGAAACGGGAACGCATGCCCCCGCGCGGCCCGCCGGCCCGGTCCCGCCCCGATCCGCTTGCGATTGGCGGTCCCCAACCCCGCCCGGTCTGCGAGAGATCTGACTCCACACACTTGCCGCCCGGCCTCGCAGCCCCGGCCCGCGAACCCGCCGGCACTGTTTCCCCCCGCGCTTCGCGCCCCTGGCCTCTCCCGATCGACGGGGGCCCCCCGGTCGCCCCCGTCGGGTGTGCGGGATCGGCGCCGGCTGTGCGGTCCCCTACAAACGGCCCCCGACCCTGACTCACCCTCCGAACCCCATCCTTCCCCGCCCGCGCTCCCCCGCCCGCCGATCCGAATCCGCAGGGCCGCACCGCCCGCCGCGCCGCACCGCACCGACTTGCCGACGGCCGCGCCGCCGCGTGTTTTCCCGCCCTGCCGATCCCCCACCCAAAAATTGCCGCCCGCCCGCGCGGAGCGGCGCACGGGGACCCCATCTGCGGCCCGGAAACCGGTGGATCGGGGGGACCGCACAATTTGCGCCTCTGCCGGGCGCATCGGCGTCTGGCGCTTGCCCGGGGCCGGGCGGACGCACCGGCATCCTCGTCGCCACAGCTTCCCGCCGCGCCACCGTCCGGCCGCGCGCTTTGCAACACGCTTCCCCTCGGGCAGAACCCCCCGGAACCGACCGACGCCGCCCGCCGATTTCGTCCGATGCGGCAGGTTGATGCACACGGCGACGGTCTCGATCGCGATCATGGGAACGATGGTTGCTCGGTAGTTTGCCGAGGTGAGCATGCGGCCCCGGCATGTGGCCGCGAGCTGGAAGTGCAGGCTGATGTAGAGCTCGTCAGCCAATGGGGGCAGCGGGGCGCCCCGCGAGGACGCCGCGGAGCAGCGATCGAGGAGGTCGGCGAGCTGAGGACTCTCGAACAGGATGTTGCCTAGAACGGTCGGTTCATTGCCCGCGCGTTGGCGGACAGGGGAAAGCAGCCAGCATGGAGTCCACGAGGCGCCTGCATGCCGCCCAGCCGCGGAAAAGTTCGGCCTCGCCCGGCACGCGGACTGCCCTTGCTCCGCTTGTCCACCGTCTCGGCCTTGTACGCCGCGACGCCGGGCAGGGTGAGAAGCGTGCCGTCCGCCGCGGCGCGGTCAATTTTCTCCCGTGCCAGCTCGACGATGCCTTCAAAGAGGCAGATTCTTTCCTGAAGCACGGACCGCTGCTTGACCCCGGCAAACGGTACCGCGCGGTCGACTGGCTGCTGCCGAACGGCAAGGAGCAGGGTGCGACCATCATCGCGGAGGCATGCTGCCACGACGCAGCGGTCCGATTCAATTCGAGCAGTCACTCTTCTGCACACCCCTAGAGACCCGAATCCACACTCGCTAGGTGAACATGAAAGTTGGCGCGCTGCCGAGTCGTCCATCTGGGCGATCGGGGTGGGGCCCAAGCAGCTGCGTTGGGAGCTCCGCCACGTCCACTTCCCGGCTGGCCGACAGCGTCACCGTATTGGAATTTGCAGATTCCGCACCAGAAGGATATCGGAAAATGCATGAGCACATGCTTGCAGGAAGATGCTTAGCCTCGGCCTGTGGTCTTGCCCCATCTACTTACACCTTTCTATCAAACCCTCTTGCTTCACAGGGCATGTCGTCCCCCAATCGCCGCGTATCGTGCTTGGCGTGCGCGAAGGTGCACCTCAAGTGCGACCGGGCACCCGGAGTCTGCGGGCGCTGCGCTTTCCGGGCGGACCATTGCGTCTACCCAAGCAACTCCGCGCCGCAGCCGGGCGGCCACCCCCGGCTGCCGTCCGCCGACGGATCACAGCCAGCTCTCAAAGACCTGCAGACGCCTTCCCCAGCCGTCGGCCTCCTCGCCTGCTGCCCTTTGGGAAATGGGGGACCCTCTTCCTCCAGAGATCACACCCCAACTGCTGCGCCCGCCTCCCCGCCCCTTTTGGGGGCGAGCCCCCCTGCAATTTACTCTCTCCCCTTTACTGGGCAGGCGTTGCCCGTCTCCCCGAGCTCCTTCTCGCTGCTCGCTCCGGATGGCGTGCCAAAAGTCTCCGTCGTCGCACATGATTCTTCAAGACATTCACTCTGTGCGCATCCGCACTCCGTGAAACATCGGCCTTCCCCCAATCACTCTCCTGTGGAACCAGGTTCTGGCTCGACTGCGCCGACGCCGAACACCCCTGCCTCCCCTGCCACCTCCTCGTTGCCGCCCAACATGCCCGGCCCGTGCACGACACCACCGGGTCCTTCCGGCTCCCCCGACCGCATGTCGCTCGCATTCCTCCTCTCCTATGACTAGCCGCTCGGTTGCGGGCCTGGCGCGGGCTCGCTCGGCCCTTTGGGGCCCCAGGCGGGGACCGCCAAACAGCACGGAGCCGGACAGTGCACACCCGTTCCGCTCTTGACCCCGGAGGAGACACTCTGGCGCCGGATCGGATGGCGTCTGAACTCGGATAAATCGTCGGGGGAGTCATCCGAGAGGCTCGTCAGGGGAGTCATCCCAAAGGAGTCATCCCCAGCCGAGTAGCCAAGCCGCGGACGGCGAAGAGGGCTTTCGGCCCACTGCTGTTCCAAGCACAGACCGTTGGATGCCGCAGCACAATCAATTGCCCTGTTGGCCTGTTGGACGAAACCACCATCCGCACCAAGGACTGCTCGACGGAGGAGGTGGCAAGCCCGCACCTGATTTCGAGTTGGCCAGGGTTTAGGTTATGACGCATGGTGGCCCATCGCGCCGCCTAGTCGAGTCACAACTGACCTGCCAACGGATTCCGGGAGTGCCCAACCGGGCAAACGTCGCGGGAAGTATCAGAGCAGCCAACCGTGTACACTGTGCGCGCCCTCGAGCCTTCGCGCGCCACATCGGACCGAAACGAACCCAGCGCGGCCCCGCCCCGCCAACGAGGGAGTGGGTCAGACCACGGCCCGACAAACAGAACAGACTGGGACGGCCAGGCGCATCGGAACGGCTTTTCGCGGCGATTTCCAGAAGCTCGACCGGGCAACCTCGGGCGCGGAGGCTTCGGCGCCGACGTGGGCCGCGTGAGACGGGACGCTGCTGTTCTCAGTAGCTGCGGCCGGCGGTGTCGGCGACGCGAACAGCGGGCCCTTCGACGTACGAGGACGCTATGGGGCCCGACCCGACGATCCTCCTGGCCCCGTGGCCAACGGCGCCCGAGACTCTGGCCGCACCGCGTTTCAACAACTCGCCGGGCAACGCAGCCCCGGACACCGGCCCCGAGGAGCCGTTCTCCCCCTCACCTGGGGTGTACGTGCATGTTTCGATCCCCATCACCGCCGTCGTCGGCCTCGTGCGCCACTTCTTCCGCACACACCCGCGCCTGCGCCTACTCCACGCGCGCCGCGTGTGCCGCGACTTTCCCCCGCGCCAGGCCGCGCTCTCGTGTCTCCTTCTGGACGCCGCGGGCAGCCTGGCACAGTCCATGGCCCGGGGCGACCCGGAACCGGCCCTGCAGGCGCACGTGCTGGACCCCGAGGGCCTCGAGATGCGGCTCTTTGCAGAGGCCGCGGGTGAGATCGAAGCGTGGCTGTTGGCAGACCCCGCGGAGAGAACTCCATTGGACGCCACCGAGTTCCTTGCGGCGCCCCTGATTATGCACGGGTGGGCCGAGCGGAGGGGGTTGTTCGACCTTGCCAAGACGCTGGAAGGTGTTTGTGCCTACGTCGCCGGGGTGGCCGTGGCCAGCGGCTCCACGTCGTCGTGGGAGACCGTCATGTGTTCGGCTCTTCGGGTCAGGAGCGTCGACGAGGTGCGGGCAGCTCCGCTGGCGCCCCATTGGGTTGCACTGTTGCGGGACGCGTGGACGGCGTACCACGAGTTCCAGGGGTGCCTCTTTGCGCTCGCCCGCATAGAAGCCGAGGCTGCGGCCCGCGACTCCCTGTCCACGAAGCGCGGCGACCCTACCGGACTCGATTTCCTCGTGGGGCACCTCCACACTATGCCTCCGGACGGCACGTGGCGCCTCTCCTTTCAGGACGCGTTCGACCCCAGGTTCGCGGACCATAGACCCTCTCACGTTGCTCCCCTCCTCGCCTGGATCGGCGTTGCTCCCCCCCGCCCGTCTCTCCCCGCACAGCTCTCCACCCCGGACGTCGCCTTCCTGCTTCTCGCGCGCACCCGCCTCCTCCTCGACGCTCTGCACGCCGCCGCCGCCTCCTCCTCCTCCTGCTTACCCTACCCCGATCTCGACGACTGCAACGAATCCAAATCAGGTGACGAGATGCACAGCAGTGCGTCCTTCACCTGCGACGTTGAACGGCGCCGCCGCGGGCTGCTCGTCTCCGTGCGGTCGCTCCACGCTCTGCTCGCCAATGAGGCGGAGGAATGCGCCCGCGCGGTTCTGGCCGGCGCTTGGATGGAGCTCGAGACACCGTGCGGGGAAGTGTTTATTCGAGGGAGGGTGCACGCCGGGTTCATCGAGGGGCTGGCAGACAAGGTTGCGTCCGCGGAGGGCGGCGGAGTGATGCTGGGCGAGGTTTGTTTCTCCTGCATGACGGGCGTGCGTTGGGCACCGGCGTGCTGACCGCAGACCCGCACGCAGATCCTCGAAGCGATTGCCGCCCTCCGTGCGCGATCGATTGCTACCCGCCGTCTCCCCGGCCCGCTGCATGGCCCCGCGCTGCTCTGCATCTCCCTCTTGCACGTATCTTTGCACCAGCGGGTGCTCGTCCGCGGCGGGCCGCCGGATGTGCACGCGACGGTGCTGCGGCAGCTTGCCGCGTGCGCGTCGCTGCTGCCCACGGACGGTGGGGACACGGTACTAGCGTGGGCCAAGGTGCTGGTGTCGGGCGTTCTCAAGAATGTGGGGTTGGGGGAAGCGGCTGGGGACGGGGGCTTGAGGACGGGGGAGGTGGCGGCCCTGCGCGAATGGTTGCGATGCATGTGATTGCGCGACGAGGACCATGTAACGGTCATAATTAAGTTCCTGCATAACCCAAACGTTCGGATTCTACGCTGCACAGCTACCTGCCGTACGCGATGATGGACGACCTCCTCGAGCGCGTGGCGCGACGCGGCGACGACGACTTCGATCTGGTGGTGCCGCAGTCGATCCTGATGCGCACCCAGCAGTTCTTTGAAGAGGACATTGACTCGCCCGATCACTTGCCCCCCCGCGCCGACGGTGGAGGAGCAATGCACATTTTAGCCCAGGCGCGTTCCGCTGGCCATGCAGGAAACGGGAACGAGCCGCAGAATAGTCCCGGATTAGAAGGAAGTGGGAAGTCGGCAGCAAACAGTAGAAGGGGCCACCTTCGGGAGCGCGCATTTGTCCTTCAATTGGAGCGGGAACTCCGGCACCGCGGCTGTGAGCATTACATTGCTGCTGAGTCATAATACAATGGATAACGGCGCGGAATCCGTGCAGGGGACGCCGCGGCTAGGCCGGACGTCATGGGAATGAGGCCGGGGGGGGTATTGCACGGGAGTACGCTCTAGTGGGAACTCAGTCTCCGCGCTCTTGAGCTTCATCTGCCTTCTGTGGCAAAGATGGTATGGATGCCGGCATCGGAATGCGTGCAGGGGGCACGTCTCGATTAGAGGAAATCGGGGAGCACGGACGAACTGGAGCACGGACGGGCCCGGCATCCCTCGCGGCGCGCTCGCGCCTCCCGCGAAATGGCGCCCGTGCTCTCCGCCGAGGACTGGCTCGTTTTATTCCCCGAGGCGCCGTCGGGCGCCGACGACGCCGCGGGCCCGCGCGGCTACGACCCGGCGGCACCGCTGAGGGAGACGCGGCCGCTGTCCCCCGCCGTGCTGGTCGGGCTGCTCCGGCGGGCGCCGCTGGCGGCCGCCTCACTGCGCGTGCAGTTGCTCCTCGCGCCCGTCGCGCGGCGCGCTCTGCAGCCCGCGCTTGCGCTCAGCGGCGTGCTCATTCCGGTCTACGGGATCGCCCCGGTCGCGTACTGCAACGACGGGAGCTTCGGGACAAAGCAGATCGTCGTGGCCGGTGTCTGTTTCCTCGTGAGCGCGCTGGCGGATTTCGGGTCGCTGCTGGCGATGCCGGGCTATCTGGAGCGCTACCTGGGCGGCTATGTGCTGGACCGGCCGGCTTTGGACCACCACCGCTTCGCGCTGGCGGGCCGCTATTTCGACGCCATCGGAAGGAAGGCGGCCGACGTCGGCGTCGGGGCCGAAAACGGGGATGGTCTTGCCCACACGACCCAGCAGGCGCCCTGGACAAGCAAACTGGTCGCGCACGACGCGTCGGACGCGCTCTGTCCGTGCCCGCTCAAGTCTTGCGGGGGCTCCCTGGCGTCGCGTCTCGGCCTGAGCATCTGGTTGCAGTTGGCCTACATCTGGATGACCAACGCTGCATTCCTGATGTTCCTACTAGTTTTTACGAGCTTGTTTACGCTTCGTTCCTGCACCTTCTCCACGCCCTGGATCATCGCGGTGTTTACAGTACACGCGCTGAGCTTTACGACGAGCATTTGGCTCCTCGCGGCGATGTCATATGCCCCAGATCTTGCTTCCCTCGGGCTCCAAGCCAGGCTGCTGCACCGGGGTGCAAACCTGTGTTTGGACCACATCCTGGAGCCCTTCCGAGCCGCTGTCGTCCAGGAAGACTCCGACAAATCAGTGACAGACACCGAACCCGATGTGCCTGCAACAGCACGGTCGGACGCGGCCGACGAGGTCCAATACCGCTCCGCCGTGATCGAACTGTGCGCGCTGCACCGCGCAGCCGCAGCGGACCTCTCCGCCGGCCCGTTCCTCTACGTGCAAACCAACGCCGTGGCCGTCTACATCGCCGGAGCGGTCGTCTGCGGCGCCCTGGAGATCTTTGCGGCGGGCTGTCTCCCCATGAGCGCCGTCGGACCCCTCCTCTACATCCTCCTGTGCGCGAACCTCATGGACCTGCTCAACCTGGCGCTGTGGAACGGGACGATCACGCTGGTCCTGGACGCCTACACCCGCGCGCGCGACGAGATCCGGTACCTCTCCGCGTGCGGCCACGCGCTGCGCGGCCCGCGCGGGGCGGCGTTCCGCGCCGTCCAGGCCCCGGAACTGGCGTCCCTCGACGCGCTGCTGGGGAGCTTCCTCGAGCTCGGCAGGCACCGCGCGCGGATCGCCGGGTTCGCGGTGACTTCGGGGGTCGTGAGGAGCTACCTTGCGACGGTGCTCACGTTGGGATTGGGATTGGCGAGCGTGCTGCATAATTTCGGTGTGCTGATCACGGTGCAGTCGGTATGCCCGGTGCACTGACTGTTCGGGCGAGCAGCGCGGATACGGGTTTTGAAGGGCGGGCAGGGAGACTTCGTGCCTGAGAATCTAGGCTGGTAGGAAAGAATAGAGATGCGCTAGTCGAAGCTACTAGCAGAGATGACTGCCAAAGAAATGGATTGGTTGAAGAGCCGAAAAGTTTGTCGACCTCCGGATGCACGTCGCGTGACCACGTCACCGCTCGTACGACCACATTCGCACACGTCTTCCTACGCCTTTCCCGCACGGCAATGACCCGAGCGACGCGGCAATCGACGCGGCGTCCCGCCGGGCGGCAGCTTTCGGCGCCGTCCGCCGCAGAGCCAGGCGCTCCTTCCTTCCCCCCCGAGATCCTGGGCCAGATCATGCGCTGGCTCCCCGACGCCAATCTTCTCACCTTTATGCTCGCAAGCCGGGCGTGTTACGAACTCGGTCTGCCGTATCTCCTCGCGCACGTTGCGTTTGATTACAGTCGGAAGACCTTTCCGTCCTTTGCGGCGGGATACTCGCCGCCCTCGGCGCGCGAAAGGCTCCGATACGTGAAGAAGATCTCGCTCGACCCCGCGGCTTCGGGCTCCTTGGAGGTACTACGGGGATGTGTTTCGCTCGAGTCGCTCGATGTGCTGGTCCGCCGGGACGTTCAGCACGCTCCGTTCTCCGAAAACGAGCTGGCGACCGTTTCATTGTTCTGGGAAGCTCTGGAATCCCTCGGCAAGCTGCGGCAGCTGAAGATATCCAGCGAGGAAGATGAAGCTCCCAGCGTTGTCGAAAGGGCGGTCGGCAAGTCGCTACCTCATTCGCTGGCCAAGATCAACGTCTTTTTGAACAACCTGGAACACGACTTCGCGGGCGCTCCGCACCTCATGAAGCTTTTCAAGACCGCTTCTGGACTGGAGAGCTGGAGCATGCTGTACAGCTTCACCTACGACGGAGGCATGGTTGATTTCTCGCCCTTTCCGGAGCTCGCGTGCAAGCTGCTTTGGATGCGCATGACCCCGGCGCAGCACTTCGTCCTAGGCACCCCGTCTTCAATGCGTTTCCGAGAACCGTGCGTAGCCTAGAAATCCTGGACTGGTTCTCCGACGAAGAGGACAGAGAGGAGGGGGCGCTCGAAGTCTTCGCCGAAGCATGGAGCTTGATCTGTGAGATGACCCACCTCGAAGTTCTGCGGCTGGACGGTTTCCCGGCCTCGCTCTTTGTCGCCGGTTGTCCCCGCCGCATCAAGGTTCTGCAGCTGGAGAATCCCTGGCTCCCCCGTCGGCGCGGCGACCGGGAAGCGGTGCGGTCTGCCCTCAAGGCGGCCGGCCCTCGACGGATTCAAGTCGGCCTTATCGGCAATTCGGAAGTTCAGAGGGCAAGGGATGCGGCTTTCTGGGAATCGGTGGACGGCGCGATAGTGTCGAATGGCAACTTCAATGCCTTCCCGTGTTGGTGGCAGGGCTTCTCGTACGGAACAGAGTGTACCTGTGCTAGTTGCTCGTAGTGTTCTCGGTATATCGTGCAGTACTCCTGTGGAAATGGCAATCGCAACATCCAAATACCACTGGTCCGTGAGCCGCATCCGCATCACGAACCCGGGCAGAACGTCGCCAGCCTCGGCTTGAGCCCGAACGAGTTGAACAGCGCCGCCCCCACTGTCACGGCCGCCACCAACCCGCCCCGGATGGTCGACTTGGTCACCTCGATCCCCAGCATCCGCGACTTGGGCATCCCCGCGCCCACCCGCGCCAGCGCGTCCCTGTGGGCCGTCAGCTCCGCGAGCAGCTGCGCGAACCCCTCGGTGCGGTTCTCCCGCCCCGCGCGCGCCGCAAACTCGGCGATGGCCGAACCGACCCGTTCCGCGGCATCGGCGTAGGCAGCCGCAGCGGCCGTCCCCGCCTCGTTGACCCGCGCCAGCGTTGCGATGTTGACACCCGCCGTCCACAGGTTAAAATGGGCGATCAGGAATGCCCAGGCGGGAAAGCAGGAGCCCCCGAAGGGAAACGAACACAGCAGGGCGGCGGCAAGCGTGGCCAGGGCCACAAGAAGGGGAATCGAGGCATAGGAGGCCGAGACCGCGGTGGTGAGGTAGGTGCGGCGGAGGTCCTGGGCGAGGCGGGCGTACAGGGGAGCTGTTTCCTCGATCGGGGGAGGCGAGGTTGGGTCCTCCTCGGCCGGTTCGGCCGGCTTGGAACCCATCTGGTGCTTTTCTCCGAAAAAGGCCTCGATCCGGTCCAGGCACTCGGCCACAAAGGCGTCCGTGACCGCCGTGGCGAGCCGCACGTGGACGCGCCCGAGCAGCCGCCAGAGGACCTCCACCACGACGAACGACACGCGCCCTGATCCCGTGACGATCGACGTGATCCACCCCAGGATGTGCAGTGCGAGCACGATCGGCACCCACACGGTCGTCCAGAGCAGGCTGCCGGCGGGCCAGAGGTTCCAAAACACGAACCAGACCTGCAAGGCCTGCAGCACCGCCAGCGCGGCATAGGTGGCGGCAAAGTTGGCCATGACGGTCCACCCTCCGCCGGGAAAGATGCCGGAACAGTCGGCGCAGGGGCACGAGGGCGAGGGCGACCTAGTTGTTGAAACCACCTCATTCTGGAGATGTCCATCGCGCCCTTCCTCGGGCTCCAGCAGTGGCTCCAGTACCGCAAACGGATCCTCCTCCGCGCGGTGAGCAAACACCGTCCCGGGCCCCTTGCCGCCCCTGTCGCCCTCTGTCCTCGACCAGAACAGCGCGAGCACCGACATCCCAAACATCTCGAGATTGGGATCGTCAGGTGCCGAGAATTTGCGCGCGGAAACGAGGGAGCTGTGGCCCCAGGCCAAGGTGGGCCACCATAGATAACCCACGGCAATGGCGGCGCAGGCCGTTCCAAAGGCCGAGGCGGAGCCCGCGGAGCCGTGGCCAATCCAGACAGCAGCGAGCAGCGGAAAGACCGCGAAGAAATGGAGCAGGGACCCGGCGAAAAAGAACCCGAAGCGGCGCTCCGCTTTGGCCATCCAGCGCTGCATTCGGGAGAAGGCGACCAGGCCGGGCAGGTCGGCCCATTCGAACACCGCGACGCACTCGTCAAAATTCAGCGGCGCGCCGGTGTAGTTGAGCAGCAGGCGGTCGCCGTTGCTTGGGGGCGGCAGCGGCGCGGGGTGGAGGAAACGCGTCGGGCGGAGCTGCAGCGGGTCCGTCGCCCGCGTTTTCCGCCGCCGGAGCCCGTTGCAGAGGTTCTCGTCCGCGGGCGCAGAGACGATCGGCGGCACGATCGAGTACTCGTCGGCAAAATCGGCCGCCCGGAACCCGGCGGCCGGCGGTCCGCGCTCGGTGTCTCCAGGAAATGCGTCTCCGGCTGGGAGGGCGCGGATGCCATTCTCCGCGCCGGCAGACATCGTGGGGAAGACCACACGCTGCCAGATCCCCTATAATCGCGGCCGGCGTGCGTCGACGGCGGGCATGCACCCAGGGAGGGGGCGCGGGCGGGCGGCGGGTCGGCGGCCGGGCGGCGCAGGCGCTGCCGCCGCGTGATCGACGCGACGATCGACCTCCGATGTCACCACCCCCGCCTGCAAACTGCAAACCGGTCGGACGCCGTTTGTGGTTTTGCCGAGCCACGGCTCTTATTCATACATAGTCACGCATTTCTTCGTCGCTCTGATGGTTCACCGAGCCTCATGTGCGCTGATCGTTCTGTTTGAACCGAGTTTACCACAAATCATCCATGTGCGCGCCGTGCAGTGCGGGCGGTAATATCCGCAATCTGCAGCCACACGTCGGTCGGGAACTGGTGGTTGTACCTGCATCGGTCAACGTTGAGACGTCGCCCGGGCAGTCTGGCGTTGGCAATCTTCCGACTTACCCTTCAAGCCAGACCATCTCGGAATCCCGGATCGCATCGTGCACC
Organism: Hyaloraphidium curvatum; assembly: GCA_025558095.1. Lineage (NCBI taxonomy): Eukaryota > Fungi > Monoblepharomycota > Hyaloraphidiomycetes > Hyaloraphidiales > Hyaloraphidiaceae > Hyaloraphidium > Hyaloraphidium curvatum. Next base: position 100,067 of record JAIVFI010000040.1, read on the forward strand.
GCCTCAATGGTCGCCTTGGGATAGAAGCAGTCCTCGGTCCCCGCAACCACCGCCGTCGGGCACGCGATCGCCCTGATCGGCTCGAGGATGTCCACGTCCGCCGCCGCGATCTGCCCTGAGCTCAACAAGGGATGCCCTTTGGTCCGCTCAAAGTGCTGGGCGATCTGCTCCCCGACAGAATCCAGTTCCGGGGCGAACTTGCTCGACGTGCAGCAGTAGATGCCGAAGCGCGACCAGACGCCGCTCTGCGCGTACCGCACCCAGGACGACGCATACGACGACACCGGCGCGGTGATGGAGTCCGCCAGTGCCAAAGCCTGCAGCGCGAGCATGTACCCGACCATTTTCGGCGCGGGCTTCACGTGCTTGGATCCCGCGGCCGCGCTCAGGACCACGAGCGAAGTCACCCTGCCAGGATGGTCGAGCGCGAGCCGCATCCCGATGATACCGCCCATGCTGTGGCCGAGCACGGAAGCCTGCGGCTCGCCGGCGGCATCGAGTACCGCGGCGCAGTCCGCTGCCATCTCCTCGAGCGTGTACGGGCCTGCGGGGTGCGAGGACATGCCGGCTCCGCGGGGATCGAAGGTAATGACGCGGAAGCCGAGGTCTGCGAGGGCGGCGACGAAAGCGGCGTCCCAGAGCGCGAGGCTGTTGAATATGCCGGGGATGAGGAGCAGGGCGCCAAGGGGCGGAGAAGCGGTCCGGGTCGCTTCGTGTACCTCGTACGCGAGCGAAACGGAGCCGTTCTGCGCGGTCGGCATCGCGGCCAGTGTCCGAATGGAGCGACGGAGCACGTGGAGACGCGGTCTGTGGGCTGGTTGGCGACTCTTCTGCGGAATGTTCCCCGATTCCTCCGAGCGCCAGCCGCCATCCACTACGCCCACTCCCTCTAAATGCGCCATGCGCTGCTGCTTTATTCCGAGAGTGACCCGAGATGCATACTTCAGCATTGGTGGCGATCTCGAGCTAATACCCGACGCTAGACATGGTCTTCCTATCGGCTAGCTTGGCCCGGCCTCTTTTAGCAGCTCATGCACGTTCTTCGGATTGCAATCGCGATCCGCTCCACTCTTCGGGAATCTATATCGCCTTGTTACCCGTCAGGCCGGCCCACGGCGAGTGCGTCGCCGCCGCCTTGTCCGAATAGAACCTCTCCACCGCGTCCCTCACCAGCTCCCACTTGAGCCCGCTTCCCCTGCACCTCAGCCCCTTGCCGTCCTTGTCGAGCGTCCAGAACGTCGTGCCCCCGGGCCCCGCGGGCGCCTTCCTTTCGTAGGCGTTGAGCGCGTCCGCCAGTGGGCGGAGGTCGTGCTGCCTCGGCGCGCCGTCGGGGTCCGCGAGCAGCCGCACCGTCGAGAGCGGGGTGTACTCGAACGAGCATTCGGGGGGGTGCCAGGTCAGCACGCGGCCCGGGTGGCGCGAAGCGACGGGGTCGGAATCGGGGTGGGGGGCGTCCCCTCCCGCAGCCGCGGAGCCGGGGTAGGCGATCTCGGAGCGCACGGCGGCGGGGTGGTACTCCCCAACCCGAGGGTCGATTTGCACGAAGGCGAGGTCGAGCGAGTCGACGAGACGGAGGGAGATGACGCCGGATTTGATGGCGTCGAGGGTCGAAGCGTACAGCGCGTCCTCGGCCTCGTAGAGCGGCTTGCCGGAGGCGGGGTCGGCGGCGATGCGGCCGAGGAGGGGGACGAGCGCGACGGTCGGATCGTCCTTCAGGGCGTCGGCGGCGGCCCTGGCGAGGGCGAAGGAGGCCCGGGCCGCGGCACGCGAGGCGAACGCGCCCAACAGTCCGCCCCTCGCCACATCGACAAGCAGCCGGGCGTTTTTGCGGGCGGCGGGGTCCGACAGCAGCGTCATCGCGGCGACCGCGTCGGCGGTCGGGGCCGCGGCGGCGCACACGGCCTTCTTGTCTGCCAGCAGACCCCACGCCGCGCGGTCCGCGAGCAGCTTAAGCGCCGCCTCGGTCGCCGTGAGACTCCGCAGTTTGGGCGGGCACGATGCGCCGGCGAGCGAGAGCGCCGTCGACGCCAGCGCGCTGCCCGCAGCAAGCACGTGCGGGCGGCTCCCCAGCGACGGGAACGCGGCGGCCGCAAACACCGGCGCGTCGCCCATTGCCTGAAATTGGAATGGTGCCGCGATGCGTGGGGTGCGGTGAGGGGTGAGGTTTGGCGGGCGGCGCCGCGTCCTCCGCTCGGGGTCCACTCCACTACTACCGTCACATATCGTGCATGCGTACCATCGATCGATTTGGGCTTGATTTACGAGGTGCGAATTGTGACACGTTCGACGTGGCCGATCGCGCTCTCGCTGACGCTCGGGGCGCGCTCCGCGCGAAGCTAGCAAGGTAGGCAGCGGCGGGTTCGCGGATCAGACTTCCGCAGCACAAGTTAGAGTCACTGTCCGTTCGCGCACCCATGTAGAGTCACAGCGGTGCCAGCTAGCACTTCCAGGAACACCCTCGCTCTTGACTTTGCCCTGAGGAGAAGCCTCTAGATTTCGCCAAGCGTTACATTCTCCGAGCCCCGGACGGCAGTTCCCCTACTCGTCCGCGCCCTGGTCCCGTCGGCCCTGCTGCTCGCCCCCGTCCCGCCGTTGCCAACGGCGGCCCCTGCGCCAATCGCGGTTGCCGCCGTCCTGCCTGCGGCCCTCCTCCTTGCGGCCCTCCTCCTTGCGGCCATCCTCCCTGCTGCCTTCCTCCCTGCCAGCGCCTGCCGGGCGGCGGTGCGTGCTGCGGCGATCGTCGCCCCACGGCCTCTTGCCCCAATCCCCGGCCTCGCCCTCCTTGTCCGCCTTTTCCCCGTCGTCCCTCACCCGACCACCCTGCTGCTCCTTCGCCGCCTCCTTCTTGTCCCTCTGGTTGTAGAAGATAGGCTGAGCCTCCACCGCCCTGCCCATCCGCGGGATCAGCAGCTCCTCCGGCACCAACAGCTGCCTCGCCACGGCCTCGTAGAACGGGTACCCGTACGCCCCCTTGGCCGCGGCCTTGAGCTCCTCGGGGGTGACCTCCTTATCCCCCGGCAGAGCCTCCCACAACCGCACCATCCGCGCGTAGGATTTGCACCCCACGGGCGTCTTGCCCTCCCTCTTTGCGCCCCACCCGGCCACCACCCTCGGCGCCGGCCCGCCCGCCGCCACAGCCTTGGCGGCGCGGGCCCACTCCCCCGCGCGCGCGAGCACCTCGGCGTACGCGCTCCAGGGCTCGTCGGCGGGCCGGTTGCTCTTGTTGTACGGGCCGCCCGCGACACCCCAGAAGGCCTCGACGAGGGCGGCGGCGGCCAGCTGCGGCGTGGGCTGGCCGGTGCCCGAGAGGGCGGCGAGTGCGGGGGCGGAGCGGGGGAGGAGGGAGATGCCGCGGAGGGCAAAGTGCAGGGTCTCGTGGTCCAGGTCCGAGGCGGCGGATTCGCCGTCGACCAGGCGCCAGACGCGGCGGTAGAGCGGGTGGTCCGCGCCCAGCCGAGGTTCGACGACGGCGCCGCGGAGGGCGACGGGGCGCGGTTTGCCGAAGGGGGTGGAGAGCCGCGCCAGGAAGATCTCGTAGGCGAGGAGGAGGTACGCGTGCGCGAGGACCAGCGGGTCGTCCTTGCCGATCCAGTCGTTCAAGTCCTCGTTAGTCACGGGCCCGGGGACGATCGCGGGCTCATCGGCATCGTGGGCGGCTGCCGATTCGGCGATCGCGCCCTCGGCTGCGGCAGCGGCCTCTGCCACCGGTGCATCCCCGGCCTGTGCCTCGCCCGCAACGTCCTTGACGGGCTCGCCGACGGCCCAATCGGCGTACCCGAACGCCCCTCTTTCGGCCGACCAGGCCGAAATCTGCACCTCCGCCCCCCGGACGAGCGCCAGCACGAGCGTCCTGTAGATCGTATCGGCCCTCGCCGTGGCCTCCACCTCCCTTGCCTTGACCATATCCAGGAACCCCATCGCCGCGCTCACGTCGCCCGCCTCCCCCGCGAGCTTGGCCGACAGCGACGCCAGATTGGCCGCCGTCGTGGCCTGGTACTTTAGCCGCGGCTCCAGCACCGCGATCCCGGTCCGCGCGTTGGCGAGCACCGGCGCGATAGTGCGCGCGCGGTCCACGTCCGCGGCGGCCTTGGGCAGCTCCGACGCCGCCGGCAGCGGGACGGAGCGGTCGAACGGGCACGGGAGCACGGCGCGGGGCACGACGGCGCGGCGCCGCGCGTCGTAGGCGGCGTAGTAGTTCTCGCGCATGCGGACGACGAAGGGCCCCGGGGAAGCGTCGTTGCCGTTGGCGATATTGACGCCGACAAGGCGGGTGAGGAGGGACATGTCGGGATCAGCGACGCGGAGGGCTTCGGTGGTGAGGTACCAGAGGGTGCGGCGGTGCACCTCGGGCGCGTAGTTGGCCTTGCTCCCGTCGTCCTTGGTCCTGCTGAACTGTTCGACGGCGTCGACGGCCTTGCCGAGCTGGCGATCCCGGTGATCAGCACCTGCACCCGCACCGCCCGCCCGCACCCGGCACGACCCACCTCCCCGATGCGGACCCAGCCCTCCAGCAGCGTCGCCCCCGCGTTCATCGACACCTTGCCCGGCCCCATCCTGTCGGACCCCGGCATCCTGCCCACCCCCTCCGCCACGCACCCGTCAAACACCTTCTGCGCAAACAGCATCACGTTCTTTGCGCTGGCGGCGTACCGCGCCGCCACCGCCGCCCAGTCCCCGCCCTTGGCCTCGGCCTCGGCCGCCTGCGCGCGCGCGCGGAGCGCCTGGTCCGTGAGCAGGTCCATTGCGCGCTGCAGGTGCGCGGGGGGCAGGAGGAAGCCGAAGGTGGGGTCGCGCATGAGCTGGAGGAACTCGCCGGCGAGGACGGGGTACGAGAGCCGCAGGGAGGCGACCACGAGCTCGCCAAAGAGGCGGGGGGTGAGGCGGCCCTCGGATGCCTGGTGCTGGAAGATGCGCAGGAGCCTGCGCACGGGGGTTTCGGGGGTCGGGGAGAGCTCCATGGGGTGGGTGGCGGCTGCGGCGGCGGCGGGGTCGGCGGCAAAGAGCTCGTCGACGGATTCGCGCTTGCCGCCCTTGACGAGCAGGTCCGCGACCGTGACGGTGTCCTCCAGGATGGTGATGGGGTACTCCTTCAGGTCCTTTTCCGCGGTGGCCTCGGAGGCGCGGCCGACGGCGCGGACGAGGAACACCCAGGCCTGCGGATCGTCGCGACATTCGGCGGGGAGGGAGCGCAGGAAGGCGAGGAAGCCCGTGTAGTTGTCCGTCAGGTGCGACAGGACGACGAGCCGGGCCTGCGCGGGGATCTGGGCGCCTTGGGGCTTCTCTTTCTCGAGCTTGGCCATGATCTTGTTGGCATGGGCCAGGTTCCTGAAGGGATAAGGTAGGAAACGGGCCGATGTGCGTCAGCGAGCGGTGCGCGGGCGAACGGATGGAGGAGCTGCACACCTGCACGTCCACCTGCACGCCCTCGCGTATCCCACGGCGGCCTCCTTCCAGTACTCGACGCCCAGCTTGGCCGAGTCTTCAACCACAGCCCAAAGCCTCTCGGCGATCCGATCCGTCTCGGCCTTGAGCGACTTGCGCCTGTCGGCGTCTGTCGGCCCCCGGTCCGACAGCGGCTTCGTGATGATGGCGTCCCCGGCGGGTTCCACGGGGTTCACCTGGCCGTCGAGGATCTCGGCGTTGAGCAGGAGCGACTCGACGAGCAGGCTGTGCTCGCGCATTTCGAGGCGCTCCCCGGCCTGGAACGCGGGCCGGGCGGCCTCGTACAGGCGGAAGACCTCCTTGGCGTCGATGGGGACCTCGAAGAGCTTCGAGGCCTCGGTGAGGAGGTCCGCCCGCGATTTGGGGAACCAATCGGTCTGGGTGTAGGAGAGGAGCTTCTTGCGCAGGTCGGCGGTGGGCGGAGAGAGGTTGCGGACCGGGGTGGGCCGCGCGCCGTCCTTGCGGTCCTTGGCTCCGTCGCCCTTCTGGCGGTCCGCTTCCTTGCGATCGCCCTGCCGGCGGTCCCCTTGCGCGCGGTCGCCCTGCTGGCTCCGCTCGCCGCGTTGGTCGCGCCTCTCCTTGCCGTCCTGCTTCTGGCGCCCCTGATTCCGCCCGTCGCCGCGGTCCTTCCCCTCTTCCCTCACGGCCCCGCGGACCTTTTCCTTCCTGGCCCTTCCCTCTTCACGGTCGGCCCCGTCCCCGCGGCCGGATTCCTTCCCCTCGCGGCCTCTGCGGACGCGCGTGCCCTCCTGGGCGGACACGCGATCGGCCCCGTCCTGCGCCTCGTCCTGCGCCTCCGCGGCGCCCTCCTCGCGCCCCTTCTTCCTCCTGCTCTTTTTGCCCCCCTCAGCGGGCAGCTCGCCCGCAGATGGCTCGCCGTCCAGTGCCGCGTCGGGCTCGCGCGCCCTCGGCGGCTTTGGTTTCCGCACGGCGAACGCCGCGTCGTCGTCCAGCTCGGCCATGTCGGCGTCGCCAAAGTCGATTTCCCGCGCGCGGAACGGCGGCGAGGCGGCAAAGGCGCGCGACGGCGCGGGCGGCGGCGGGGCGCGCCACGCGCCGCTCGCGCGCGGATGCGCCGCAGCGAGGGGCGATGCGCGGCGCCGCGCGTGGCCGCCAATCGCGCAGGCCAAGGAGGCGCGCGCCGCGGCGATGCGGGTCCACATCGCACGGGGAGGGCGCGTCGGAGGGTGGGGAAACAAACAGCTGGCGTCGGTGGTGCGCCTAGAGTGACTGAGGGCGGGATCGCGCACACTCGAATCGGACCAGGCAAGGGCGAGGGTCGATCTGTACCCTGGGCGAGGAACTACGGCCCCGAATAGTGCGCTCGTCGTCGGTGGAACGGAGAGCACTCGTTCCGTCTTCATCGCCGCGACCACCGGAGGCGTTCACCTCCATCCATCAATGATCCACGAGACAGTTCGCCTCACAACTCCGTGCTTCAGACCCCGCCACGCCTTGATCGAGCCACCATGCCCCAGACCCCGCCCTCATCCGCCCCGGCCGCTCAGTCCTCCTCATCCCCGCGCCCCACGCCCCGCTGCCCCCGCAAAAGCGCCTCCGCCCTCCTCAGCTCCCCCTCCCCCAACCACCCCCCCGGCGCCTGCACAATCGGCACCACCCCCTCTTCCCCATACGCCCGCGCCAACCCCCTCGCGCACCGCCTGGCCCCCCTCAACCCCCCTTCGAGGAACGCCCCGGGGCGGACGCCGGGGATCGGCCTCTCCCTCAGCCGTTCCAGCAGCGCGAGGGTGGGGTAGAACCACGACCCGTGCACTTCCCCGAGCGGGAGCCCGCGCAGCCACGGCAGCGCACCGTCCAGCAACCGCAGGTCCGTGCCGAACTGCAGCGCGGCGCCGATGACCAGCCCGGTGCCGAGCTTCGCGAGGAGGCGGTCCCTTTCTGCGTTTCGCAGGCGCGGGTCGGGGGGATAGGGGTCGAATGCGACGAAGATGCCGGGGGTGCGCGCCGGGTCGAGGTGGGGGCGGAGCGCGCGGAGCACGGCGAGCGAGTCGTGCCCCGCGACGTGCCCGCCGCCGCTTCCCGAGACGAGCAGCACGGTTGGCCTCGGCCCGGGTTCGCCGTCCGGCCCACTGGGGACGTCCAACGCGCCCAGCTCCGCGAGGAAGCCGGCGAACGCGTCCGGGTCCCCGCCGCGGACGGCGAGCGAGTAGTGCGCGCACACCTGCGGTGCCGGCTTCCCCGCGGCAGAGAACGCGGCGAGCACGGCGCGGGCGACTGCGAGCGGGGCACGGGAACGGTGGGTATCGGCGACATTGAACTGCGGGCCCGGGCGGGCCAGGAAGGGCGCGAGGGCGCGGGGGAGCAGCGAGGGGTGGGTGGGGAGCTCGATGCGGAGGGGGAGGTGGGCCGCGGAACGGCCGCGGATCATTTGGGATTGGGAGCGGGGAGACGGGTTGGAGGTTGTTTACGGCGCGTCATCGGTCGTCAACGCTCCCGACCGCGGCGTCCGGAGCTACTAGGCGACCAATGGACGCGATTTGGCGACAATCCCGACGAGATCCGACATAGTTCATTTGCACCGCCCGCAGCGGCCGTCCAGCTCACAGCTCGTCCTTGACCCTCTCTTCCGCCTTCCCCCGCCCCGCCTCCCCTCCGTTCGCTGCCTCCTTCGCGATCAGCTCCCTCACCGCAACTACCGCCCTCTCCGCCGCCGCCCGCACCGTCCCCGCGTGCTCCGACACGTCCGGCGGCGGCCTGGGTTCGCCGAGGGGGCCGTGCGCGGCGACGAGGACGAACTCGAGGGCGTCGTCGCGCTCGGCGGCGGTGAGCATCCGCAGGACGAGGATGTGACCGTGCTGTCCGTGCCGGTAAGCTTTAGCGGCAACATCGGGCAACCGGGAGAGGTCAACGTACCCCCACGGCCTCGCAACCCCGCTCCGGCTCCCCGTCCTCCGTCGGCACGTCCTCCTTCACCATCCCCAGGTTCCACTCGTCCTCGTTCCACCGCTTGCCCACATCCCATTTGCCCACCACCCACGCCTTCTTCCCCAACCACACCCTCCCGCCCTCGACGAGGAACTCCCCCCCCTCGACGGTGTTTTCGTGCTTGTGGACTTCCGAGCGCGCGATGCTCCCCGGGCGGAGCTGCTCCATGAGCGTGCGCAGCTCCAGCTCCGACGGCGGCGGGAACTCGACCGCGTGCGGCTTCGGCGGGTGCGGGTGCCCGGGCGGTGCGGCGTGGTACGGGGGGTGGTACACCGGCGTCCTGGCATTGTGCTTGCTGGGCAGCAGCGCCGCCTGGACCGAGTCCAGCGGGGGGTAGGTCGGAGGCCGCCGCGGGGCGACGCGGGGGAGCACGAGGTGCGCGAGGTACATGCGGGTGATGAGGGCGTTGGAGGCGGGTGCGGCGTCGGCGATGGGTTGGAGCAGGGCGGGGTCGAGCGCGCGGCAGGGGGCGAGGAGGGCGAGGAGGAGGAGGAGGGAGGCCAGGAGAGCGCGCATCGCGTTCTTCGCAGGTGCGATGCGGGGGATTCGGGGCCGGATCGGTCGGAATGCCCACGCTGAGCGGCGGAATGCCCTCTGTTTGAGGTTGTTGATGATTCGCGTCTCAAAAGGCGGAGCAGCGCCAACCGTCGCGCGCACGCGATGGCCCCGTCGTTCGCGCAGCGGGCCGTCGTCGCCTTTGCGCTCGTCGCCGCGCTGTTCATGCTACTCGGCGCGGGGCGGCCGGGCGGGGAGTCGGGCGCCCTCCGCGAGGGGGACGCGGTCCGCGCCGACCGGCACCCAGCATCCCGGACGGTGCCTCCGCCCCCTGCGCCGCCTCCCGCGCCGCCGCCCTCTCAGCAGGAGGCAGCCCCCTCGCAGCGCGGGCCGCCCCCGGCCAAGCGCACGTCGTTCCGCTACGTGCACGCGCCCAAGGTCGGCTCCTCCTTCGTCATCGTCCTGCGCAACTACCTCGACGCCTGCCCCGTCAAGCGCTTCTCGTGCCCCGGCGTCTTTGGCGGCGGCTTCTGGGCGCACGCGTCGCCCACGGGCAAGGACCTGCCGTTCTCGTTTCCGGCGTCGGAGGAGGACATGCGGCGGACGGCCGACTGCGGGGGGAAGCTGCTGGCGTGCCAGGATCCCCCCCGGAACACGCTGCACAAGCCGTGGGGCTGGCGCGGAACGGAGGAAAAGGCCGACGTGGTGGCGATGCTCCGCGACCCGAAGGCGAGGCTGCTGTCGCACTGGGCGTGGGAGCACGCTTCCGAGGTGCCGGACAGGTCCACCACCGGAAGGGTCAAGGCGTTCGATGCGTTCGCGAGGGGTTGCCTGCGGGATAGGAGGAGCCACCCGCGGTGCGGGCATTGGATGGACGAGGGCGGCTGGGCGGCGGCGACGACAAAGACGCTCGCCGGCTTCCGCTTCGACAGTGCGCACCCCCTGACCCCCGGCGAGTTTTCCCTCGCCAAGCGGCGGCTGTTCGGGGAGGCGGCCTTCTTTGGGATCACGGAGCGGTGGAACGAGACCGTGTGCACGTTCCACTGCGAGCTCGGCGGGGAGGCCGACCCGAGCGAGCTGGTCAACACGCGGGACAACGGGCGGTTCTCTCCCGCGGACGCGGCGGCGCTGTCGGAGGAGGTGAAGGAGCATTTTGGGAGGGTATTGGCGCAGGAGGAGGAGCTGTATGCCGAGGCCGTGAGGAGGTTCGAGGAGAGGGCGAGGCGGTGCAGGTGCTGGACGGCCAGCGATGGCGCGTCACACGGCGGTTGACTGAATCAGACGTGGCTTCGATTCATCGGCTTGATTGCTCTGCACCATCGGGAATCTCGTTGGAATTGGGCACCGGGCGTCGCGCGGGAAGATGGGGCTGTGTGAGGCTTCTCCTGCACGCACCGTCAGCGGCGACCGGACCGCACACTTCTTTCCTGACCGTATCGCCGCGAAGGCTCGACCGGGGGAAGGATGGCAGAGATCGCGGACGCGTACGTGCGGAGCGCGGCAGGGTGGCCCGACGGGGTCGGTGCGGTGCTGCAGGGGTTCCCGGGGGATGAAGCTGGACGCGAACACTACTACGGACCGGCGTGCGAGTTCCCCGTCGGCGTGATCGAGCGCGATCTCTCCGCGGGCGGGCTGTCCCCGCCGCGCCGCGAGGTTCTAGGAAAAGTACGGCCTAGTGCGGCTGCTCAATCCGGTCGAGGACGGTCTTTCGTACTATCTGGACCGCGAGGAGCTCGAGAAGTCTCGGGCTGGGGGACGTGGACCTTAAAAACCGAGAGCTGCTTCGTCTCTCCCGCGACCTTCGGCCCCGGCCCGGACGCCTCACTTGCCCTCGTTTCGGGCATCCTGGACTGCCCTTCGGACCTCCGCGCTGCCGAGGCTGAGGGAGGTGAAGGCGCGGTACGAGCCGGCGGACGTGTTCGGGTTCGAGATGGGGATCAGGCCTGCAGGTGCGGATAGCCCATCTTTTCCGCGGGCACGGGCGGGAGTTTCGGGTACGCGTGCGGGAAAGGGGAGGCGGGAGCGCCTTCTGAGGCGGATCCGCCGACGTAGTCCAGCATGCTGAAAGGCAATCAAGTTCGGTATGAGACGTCCTTTTTGATTCTCGGTCCGACGCGTCGCGGGCAGCCGAGCGTTGCGGCGAGGAAACGCGCGTCACCCGCGGCTCCATCGAGCCGCCCGTTCGCGGAGCCCGCAACCGAACCACGGATCCACGCGCCGATTCAGAGAGCTCGCAGAAATAGACATCGTAGTCCCCACCGCATGCACAGCCAGCTTCGCAGCGCCCCGGCAGAGAGTCGAGGGACCCGACAATCGGTGAGCCACCCAGTTCGAGGCGAAACCCCCAGTCCCCGCCACAGGCACATCAAGGAACCAGCGAGCGCAATCATTTTCCTGTCTGATAGGTTCCGTGATGGGCCTACTTGTAAGGTATTGTGCAAGATTCGAAGGTAGTGGTGGGTGACTGCGACTGGGGCTTTTTCGGCGCCGCGACGGCCACGCACACAGGCCGGAGCGAAGTGGCCCTGCGGCCTACCGGAGCGCCATCGGCCTTCATCGCGGCTTTCGTGGTCACCGCCACGCGCCATGGCGTCCAGCGGCAAGCTCAAGGCGCGCGGACGGGTGCCCGCGCCGCCCGAGCCCGAGTCGGACGGCGAGGAGGAGCGCGTCGCCCGGCTCGAGGAAGAGCGCCGGCCCAAGCCTCCGGCGAAGCGCTTGTGGTGCTCGGACTCGGAAGACGGCGGCTACTCCACCGACGCATGCTCCGTCGGCTCCGACGTCAAAGTGAAGACCCGCAACTGCCGCCGTCTCGACCGCGCGGCAAAGCGGAGGCGCTGCCGGGACGAAGCGCAGGCTGCCGGCACGAAGCTCAAGATCCTCTCGCTCAATGCCATGTGCTCGACCGAGGACATTGCCCAACCCGAAGCCGCAGTCCGATCCTGGGACAAGACGCGGCTGCACGATCCGCAGAGCTGGTCCTACCGCTTTTGCCTCTTTGTCGAAGCCATCAAAGGCGCCGAGGCCGACATCCTCTGCTTCCAGGAACTTTTCCCTGCACAACTGAGGGCATTGATGGCCGTTCTGCCCCGCCGCTACTTCATCATTGGCTCCGACGAGGTCAGCAGGCATAACTGCCTGCCCATCATCTTCGACGACGAGAAGTTTGCGATGATTGCGTGTGACTACGTCGAGGGAAGTTGGGTCACCTGCGAAACCGGCTTCTTGTGGGCGATCTTCGAGGATCGCCCGACCCAATGCCGCTTCGAGATCATCAACTGGCAGAACGAGTACGCTTGGGCTCCCCCACCGAACGCTGATGCCAAAACGATGGCCGAGCTGACGCGCATGGACCCCGAGAGGCCCGGAATGGTGCTGAACGGTCCGATCGCCCGGAAGCGGTCCCTGCAGAAGCTCGTGGCGATGATCGCGGAGCACGAGAGCTCGCTCTGGAAGTTCGACGGGAGCACCGAGCTGTCGCGACTGCAGGTCACGGCGCGGACGCCTCCGATCCTGATCGCGTGCGACACCGACGCTTATAGCCGCCCGGAGCACGCGGAGGTGTTCAGAGAGCTTCGCAAGTTCGGTTTCTACGATCTCCACGAGAACGAGCCGCTAAACATCAAGTCGTTCCACAACTTCGGAGGCATGAAAAGGGTCGTCCGGCCGCACTATATTGGTCGCTACGACTACATCCTTGCTTCGCCGGCCATCAAGCGGCTGTCTTCGCGCACAATCCGGGAAAGAGTCGGCTTGCAGTGCTCCGCTTTAACGAGCTCAACTGACTCAGCCCCACCCCCAGGTCCGGGTGCAGAGCAAAGGAGGCCCGCCGGAGCTGCGGGATTACGTCCGGGAGGGCTACCCGAGCGATCACTGGCCCCTCATTGCGGAGGTCGAGATCGGGGGGCGTCTCGCCAAGATGTAACGTCTTGTTGTCTTTCCTTCGGGAGTCTCGAACTGAAGAAGTACAGTGTGCTCGACGTGGCGTCTTGGAACCCGCCCACCGGCGTACAGGCGTTGGCCTCTGCTGGTTGTCAGGGCCCTCGATCAAGGGATGGTCAGTGCAGGGGTCCATCGTGGGGCCAAACTCCGCGCTCCGCATCGCCCCCAGAAGCGCTCATTAGCCGTGTCCGAGGCCGTCATCGTCGTGCATTTGGTCATTTGACGGTGCTCAGGCCGGTTCTGGTCGAGCACATCGCCCGCGGCGCGTCGACTGCCGCGGTTTCTTCCGGTCTCCAACTTCCAGCGCGTAGCGCATCGAAGCACGATGGCAGCTGCTGCGACGCCAGCTGTTGCTGCGGCCGACACGAACAAGGACGGCCTCATCACGGAGGAGGAAGCCGCGGCCTTCCTCAAGGAGCTGAAGGGTCCGTTCCCCCGGGTCCTCTCGACAACTCGCGCTCACCTGCCCATCGAGACAGAAAAGAACCCTTCTGCCTACCAGGAGCTCGAGGAGCTCAACAAGAAGAACGCCCCGGCGAGCGGCGAAGTCTCCGCCCGCTCCGTTGGCGGCGGGGGAGGATCCTCGAACTCGGCGCTGGGCATGCTGGGTCCCCTGCTGCAGATGTTCGGGCAGGGCGGCGGGAACCAGATGGGAGGCGCTCCCAGCTTCGGCAGCAACGTCTTCAACCCCATGAGCAGTCAGACTGGGCCGCAGATGAGCTCGACGGGCGGCTTCGGCCAGCAGCCCATGAACACGGGGAACTGGAACTCGAACGCGCAGTGCCCCCGCAACAACTTCCACGTGATGGTGGTCAAAAGCGTGAACGTGGCGTATCGCTGTGACCAGTGCGGGAGTACGAGGATGGCCGGCGAGCCTCACTGTGAGTTCGGCGGACCTGTGCTCCCATGTGCCCGTTCCAACCCGTCGGCGGACCGCAGACCGGTGCGACGCCGACGATCTCGACCTTTGTCCCAACTGCCGCTTCACTGGACAAGGTCCTTCGTTCCCCGGCGGCCAGCCCGGCATGAATCAGCAGGCTTTCGACCCGCGTGGCCACCAAATGACGTTCAAGAGCATCAACACGGTCTACAACTGCGATCGCTGCCGCCAGCAGCGCATGCCGAACGAGATCCACGCTCGCTGCGACATCTGCAACTACGACGTGTGCGTCAATTGCCAACCGGTTCCTGGTGGGATGGGTGGCGGGTTCCAGCCCGGCTTCCCCGGCGGTCAGTTCCCCGGAGGGCAGATCCCCGGCGGCCAGTACCCCAACCAGCCTGGCGTGCACCCGAACCCCAACCCGCCGCCCGGGTTCCCCGGCGGCCAGTTTCCGGGCGGCCAAGGCCAGTTCCCCGGCGGCGGCTTCACGGATCCCCGCGGGCACGCGATGCAGATGATGGCTATACCGACGATTTACAACTGTGATCGGTGCGGATCCCAGCGGCCTCCAAACGAATCGCACATGCGGTGCAATATGTGGTGAGCTGCCATCTGCACCCCCTGCTTCGATTCCGTTGACCCGTTTACCCAGCAATATCGACTACTGTAACTCCTGCACCGGACAAGGCTACAACCAGGGCGGCGGGTGGAACCAGGGCGGCGGCGGATGGAACCAGAACCAGGGCGGATGGAACCAGAACCAGGGCGGGTGGAACCAAGGCGGCTACCCGAACCAGGGCGGCTACCCGGGCGGAGGCAGCTCCGGCGGTGGCCTCGGTGGCCTGCTCGGCTCGCTGCTCGGCGGCGGCTCGCTTGGGTCCCTCCTCGGCGGCGGCAGCAGCTCGGGGCGTTACCCGTGATCGGAAGGGAGGGCGGCAAACGGGGCTGTAACCGATGATCTCGCTCGGGAGTATGATTTCTTATATCATTTAGGTCTGAATAGCGAGATCTTTGTGCTTGAAGCGGGAACGGGGTTTCGGGGCGGCGTAGCGGGTGCTTGCCTTGAGCCGTCCCCCTCCTCTACCCCGCTTGCGTGGCGACGACAGCGCGACGATGTCGGTACTTGGGTTTCCCCGGCTGCTGGCCAGACCACTCCTGCCGCTCGGGGCGCGACCGGCGGCCGCGATTCTGCGCGGCGCCGCGGGCACGGTGTCTCCGTGCGTGCGCGCCCGCGGCATCGCCCTCGGCGCGCGGCCGCGCCCGGCGCCGCCCATTCCCGGACTTCTGCAGCAATCGCGACCGCAGGTCGCCGTCCGCGTGCGGCCGCGCGGCAGCCGGCGCTCCGAATATGAGCGGTGGGACGACCAGGGACCGCCCGGCGTGGGCCCCGACCCCGGGCGGGGCGGCGGCTTCGGCTCGCGCTGGAACCGCATGGGCTGGGGAAAGTGGCTCGTCGTCGCCTGGGCCGGCGGCACGACCGTGTACTACTTCACGCACCAGGACCGCGTGCCGATCTCGGGGCGCAAGCGCTT
Source organism: Hyaloraphidium curvatum (assembly GCA_025558095.1). Taxonomy (NCBI): domain Eukaryota; kingdom Fungi; phylum Monoblepharomycota; class Hyaloraphidiomycetes; order Hyaloraphidiales; family Hyaloraphidiaceae; genus Hyaloraphidium; species Hyaloraphidium curvatum. The sequence continues at coordinate 115,301 of JAIVFI010000040.1, forward strand.
CCTCTCCGTCACCCCCGAGGAGGAGATCTTCATGGCCCGCGTCTCGCTGCAGCAGGTGCTGCAGGAGTACGGTTCCAAGATCGTGCCGCCGAATCACCCGATCCACCAGTTTGTGGCGGGCGTGGTGAAGCGCTTGCTTCCCGTGACCGGCCTGACGGACCTGGAGTGGGAGATACGGGTGATCGCAGACCCGCAGCAGGTGCTTGCAGGCTATTGCGCGCGTTTCTGTGACCTCGTCTGACCGGAGCCGTCCCAGAACGCGTTTGTGCTCCCGGGGGGCAAGATCTTCGTCTTCACGGGGATCCTGGACGTCTGCCCGGACGCAGACTCTCTGGCTACGGTTCTCGGCCACGAAATGGCCCACACGATCGCCCGGCATTCGGCGGAAAAGCTGTCGTACGCGCAGCTCTTCACGTGGACGCTCGTCGCCGCCCACTGGATCCTCGGGATCGATCTGACGTGGGTACAGGGGCTCATTTACAACTTTGCGGTGAACTTGCCGAGGAGCCGGATGGTGGAGAGCGAGGCGGACTACATCGGGTGGGCCGGATTCGCTTGGCCAAGAACGTCGGCGAGTGCTCATCGGGCTCCCTGCTCAGGCTCCAACTTATGGCTCAGGCGTGCTTTGATCCGTCGAAGGCAGTCGGCGTTTGGCAGCGATTCATCCTCGTGAGCTCTATCGCCCCAACTCCAGGCACCAGGCGCCTGATCCCCTTCCCGCCTGCAGCTCGGCCAGAAGCAGCCCCCTGAGTTCCTTTCGGACCATCCCTCCCACGAATCCCGCATCGTCACCCTCCAGAAATGGCTCCCCGAGGCGCAGATGCGCTCCGAGCAGTCCGACTGCCACCGGACGCTGGACTTCCTGGGGGCCTTTGGCGGCGCGTGGGGCTACGAGCCGCGGAGGGGCTCGCACGCGCCCCAGAAGATCATCGGGTTCGAGGACCAGGTGCTGGATCCCAGCCATCTCGTGAGGACGGACGAGGCGGTGCGGGAGGCGTACGATTCCTTCTCGAATGGGGAAGGCGAGGGCCGGCGGAGGTGATCGGGGAGGCGAAGATGATCGGGGAGGCGGGGTGACCGGGAGTTCGGGAACGTTTGCCGAGACTAGCTTATGAGAGCTCTGTCGTTGCGTTCGCGACATGTGTTTGTGCGCCTGAATGATTCGGGAACCGTCTTTTGCCGCGGTGGCTGTGCCGGCGGCCCGCCGCCCGATCACAGCGGTCACATTTTTGGGACAGAAATCTCTGCCCTGCCGGACAACATGGAGCCTTCCGAAGGCCCCAAAACCGGCACCGGAACAGAGCCAGAGATGGCGCAGGTGGAATTGGCGACCTTCGGAAGCGCCGGCGCGGACGCAGTACCGGCAGCGGCCCCCGACGTTGCTACCGCGCTGCCGGCGGCCGTCGATGCGAAGGATTCGAACGCTGCACTGGCGCTGGTGGACGATGATCCCGCCGACCGGGTGCTGGAGAGGACTGCGCCCGTTGTCGAGGAGTCGGACGATGCGAAGGCCAAGGGCAAGAAGAAGAAGGGCGGCAAGCCGGAGAAGAGCATCGGCCTGTTAGCCATGATCGCGAGGTTCGCGACGCCCACGGACCGGCTCCTCATGCTCCTGGGCCTCGTCTGCGCCGTGGCCGCCGGCTGCGCCCAGCCGATCCAGACCATCTTCCTCGGCGACATCCTGCAGTCGTTGATCCAGTATAATCCGGCCTGCGACGCTATTCCTCCGCCTCCGTTCCCGTATCCCTGCAACTCCGCGTACCTACGGAGCTCGGTGCAGACCGCCGTGATTGCCTACCTGATCATTGCTGGGGTCGTCTTCGTGCTGAACTACGTGGCCATCTTGACGTGGTCTGTTGCCGGCGAGCGATCCAGCAAGCGCATGAGAGAAGAGTACCTGGCGGCCCTTTTGAGGCAGGACGTGGGCTGGCACGATGGTCAGGCAACTGGGGATCTGATAAACAGGATCGGGTCGGACGTGAACCTTGTCCGCGACGGCATCTCGGAGCGCATAGCCAACATCACCATCTTCGTATCGACCTTCCTCTGCGGTTTCGTGCTCGCCTTCGTGCGTGGCTGGGAATTAGCTATAGTCGTGAGCGCCATTCTTCCCATACTAGGGGGAGCTGGCGTCTTCATTGCCAAGGCCGTTCAGTTCAAGGCTCGCGGTTCCCAGGACGAGTACGGCGAAGCCGGTGGCATCGCTCAGGCAGCTCTCTCGAGCATCCGCACAGTCGTGTCGTTCGGCCTGGAGGAGACGATGATCCAGAAGTACGAGGCAGTGCTGCAGAAGGCGCTGAAGAGCGGCGTCCAGCAGAGCCTGGTCTCGGGTGTCGGCCTCGGTTTTTTCGGATTCTGTATATTCGGAGCATTTGCATTGGCTTTCTTTTGGGGTTCCTATCTCGTGGAGTGGGGCAAGTACGACGGCGGACGAGTTATCAACGTGGGTCTCGTTTGCCTCATGAAGGCGCAGCAATCCGACCATACCTGTTTGCCAGGTTTTCTTTTCCATTCTCATCGGAGCATTCTCACTTTCCGGAATGAGCCCGCTCGTGACAGCTGTGTTCCAGGTAAGGTCGCCGAGTTGCCCGTCGATTTGTCATGGCAGCTCTGATCACGCGCCATCAGGCTCAAGGTGCCGCCTACAGCATCTTCACGACCATCGACCGCAAGTCCCCGATCAACTACGAAGACCCTGGCGGAAAGCAGCTCACCACCGTGGAGGGCAACATCGAGTTCCGCAACGTCGACTTCGAGTACCCGACTCGTAACGAGGTCAAGGTCCTGCAGAACTTCTCGCTGATGATCTCCAAAGGGTAAGAGGGGGATTGTGCTCCCTGAGTGCAACTCGCTTCCTTACCGTTCTGCCATGCCGTCGACAGGAAGACCACCGCTCTCGTCGGTGCCTCCGGCAGCGGCAAAAGCACGATAGTGAAGCTCGTGGAGCGCTTTTATGATCCTTCGGCCGGCGAAGTGCTTCTGGACGGCGTCTCCCTCAAGGACCTGAATGTGCGCTGGCTGCGTCAGCAGATGGCGATCGTGGGCCAGGAACCGGTGAGGCATGAGCCGGTATGTGAGCCTGTCTTGCTCTGATCCACGCCCAACAGGTATTGTTCGACCTGTCAATCAAGGAAAACATCTTGTTCGGGTTGGATCGGCCGCGCGAGCGCTACACTCCGGAGCAGCTCGATGCGATGGTCGTTGCTGCGGCCAAGGCAGCAAACGCATACGACTTTATCATGCGCTTCGAGAAGAACTTTGACGAAGTCATCGGAGAGAAGGGTGAGTCGAGCCTCGGGCGCCAGGTCGCTGCATGAAGCTCACCTCGTGCGGCTTCGCAGGTGGAATGGTCAGCGGGGGGCAGAAGCAGCGCATCGCCATCGCAAGAGCTATCATCAGCGATCCCAAGATCTTGCTCCTTGGTGAGATTCAAGCCAGTTCGATGTCTCGGTCGCGCTGATATGGTGGATCAGATGAATCGACGTCTGCGCTTGACACCGCGAGTGAGCGCATCGTTCAAGCCGCCTTGGATTCCGTCTCCGTCGGAAGGACTACGATCGTCGTAGCGTGGGTTCGAGCTTGCGTCTGACGGGTCATCCATGCTCACGTCGTGCAAACAGCCATCGACTTTCGACAATCAAAAACGCGGACAACATCGTCGTCATGACCAACGGAACTATCATCGAGCAGGTGATATGTTTGCCCTTCGCCGATCGACCCCCTGCTGAAGCCGGACCCCTTTAGGGCACGCATGACGAACTGCTGGCGCGCAATGGTGCTTACGCAGAGCTCGTCAAGGCTCAGGAGCTCAAGCAGCTCAAGAAGGAGGAACGCCGCATCCGCCGCAAGAGCACTGCCGACATCTCCAAAGCCCACGCCTCGCATGCTGAAACTGACTCCACGGGTGCATTTGGTACGCCGGCGATACCTGCACTGGGCCTTGCCGCACCGATGCTGGCGGAAGCACGGTTCATGAGTGCGATCCAAGGCGCGCAGGCACCCACCCTGGGCTCCGAGTCACTCGACGACGACGAGAGCGACTCGGATTCCGAATCCAACTTAGAGGACAGCAGCGGGTCCCTGTCGACAGCTGCAGAGGGTGGTGCGCTCACGACCAAAGTCGGACCGGACGCTCTCAGTGTCCAGATTGCTCCGGAGGCTGTGCCGAAGTCGAAGGCTGCGACGACCGACGAGCGGAAGCCCATCTCTCGGGCAAAGACTGCGGAAGAGCTCGCGAAGCAGAAGGAGGAAGAGGAAAAGGAGCGGACCAAGAAGCTGCAAGACAAGTACGCAAAGAAGAGCGCGCCGTGGGGCCGTTTGGCGAAGGAGAATGCGCCGGAGTGGTACTTGATCATCATCGGCACTTTGGGAGTGAGTGCCCGTATTGAGCCCTGCACTCTGGCCGTTCTCATCGCCTTTGCAGACGATCGTGTTGGGGTGCATCTTCCCTGTGAGTGTTGAGCAGTGCCCACGTTCTCTTGTCAATCTCATCACTCCTTTCTCAAGCTATATGCCCTTGTCTTCGGCAACATCCTCACCGTCTTTAGGCCGGGCAACCCACAAATTCGTCAGGAAGCCAACTTCTACAGCGGCTTGTTCGTCGCGCTCGGAACCGCGAACCTCTTTGCCGCCTTCATGCAAACTGCTAGCTTCGGTATATCGGGCGAGCGCATGACAATGCGTCTTCGCGCCGCCTCTTTCCGGAAGATGCTCTACTCGGAGATTGCCTTCTTCGACGAAGAGGAGAACAGCGCGGGATCGCTCGTCGCGAAGCTCTCGAACGAAGCGACGGAGGTGAAGAGTCTCACTGGTCAGCTCATCGGCTCCCTGCTGCAAATCATCGTCACCATCCTGTGCGGCGCCATCATTGGTCTCATCTACTCGTGGCGGTTGTTCCTGGTAGGTCGCGCGCCCTCTACCGCTTCGCGCTTCTGACATGCATCGCAGGTGATCATTAGCGTCTTGCCTCTCTTGATTGCGGGCTCGTTCTTGCAGTTCCGCACATTCTCCGGTACCGAAGGTGCGACGAAACAGCGATACGAGAGGGCGTCGAAGGTCGCATCGGAAGCGATCTCGGAGATCAGGACCGGTGAGCTTCATTCAAGTTTCGATGGTTCCATCGTCCGTCTAAAGCGTACGCAATTCCAGTTGCACCTCTGACAAAGGAGCAGGTCTTTCTGGACATGTACAAGTCGAACGTTGCCGAGCCGCACCGCTTTGCCATCAGATCGGCGTTCATTGCGTCGGCCGGCAGCGGTTTTGCGCAGTCGTTCCTCTACCTGCTCTACGCTCTCGCGTTCTGGTACGCGGGCGTGCTGGTGCTGGATGGCCTCTCCACCGGCACGGACGTTCAAGTGGCGGTGAGCGGTCCAACGCTGAGCCCAGTCTGGTGCCTCGTCCTCACACGGCCCCTTTTCGTTGTTCTAGATCTTCTCCGTAGTTTTCATGACGATCCCCATCGGCCAGGCGTCGGCGTTCCGTGAGTGGCTTGCAGTTTGGCGGGCTTTCGCCGGGGCTCACAAACCCCCAGTTCCAAACGTCGCCAAAGCCAAGATAGCGGCCCTCGACGTCTTCGAACTTCTCGACAGGCAGTCGCGCATCAATGCAGCCTCTGCATCCGGGCAGAAGCGGGATCCCAAGGGCCAGGTGGATGCGAAGGAGATCGAGTTCAACTACCCGACACGCCCAACCGTGCCCGTCCTGCGCGGAACCACGCTGGGAGCCCAGCCGGGCGAGACTATTGCGTGCGTCGGTCCCAGCGGAGCTGGCAAGTCGACGATCATCGGGCTCGTGCTTCGATTCTACGACATAATCTCGGGCCGCCTCACCGTCGAAGAACTGGAGGTCCGGGACTGGGTGCTCCGCAACCTGCGCCTCGAGATGGCGCTCGTCGGGCAGGAACCAGTCCTGTTCTCGATGTCAATTGCAGACAACATTGCAGCGGGCAAGCCGGCGGAATTGGGACCCGCGAGCCGGGCCGAGATCGAGGCCGCCGCACGGCAAGCGAACATACACAACTTCGTCATGAAGCTTCCCAACGGCTACGACACAACTGTCGGTGAATCGGGCAGCCTTCTTTCTGGAGGACAGAAGCAGAGGGTCGCCATCGCGCGCGCGCTCATCCGGCAACCCAAGATCCTGCTGCTGGACGAAGCAACGGCGGCACTCGAGTGCGTCTCGCCTTCGCCATTGATTGTCTGATCTCGTTGACGCACGCATCCGCAGCTCGGCCAGCGAAAAAGTAGTTCAGGAAGCGCTGGACGCCGCCTCCTCCGGACGGACGACGCTGGTCATTGCCCACCGCCTGTGAGCCCAAGACCCTTGTCATTGATGTGCTTCAGCTAACGGACATCCGCGCAGGTCGACGATCCAGGGGGCTGATCGCATCTTCGTCTTCAACGAAGGCCGCATCTGCGAATCGGGGAAGCACATGGAGCTCCTCGAGAAGGACGGCGTTTATGCGTCGCTCGTTCGCCAGCAGGCCCTCACGGCGACCGCCGAGGAGTAGAACGCCGCCGCATCTTGATCGTGTATTCGTCCGTGTGGAAAAGAATGATCATCTTTAGAGACTCGTCGTGCCTCGATGGAGATTTGGGAAGCGCCTCAATGTCTACGAGTCGCGGAGTTTCGCGCAGTTGGCGCCAGCTGTGTCCCCCACACGCCACCTTCTCGCGGAGCAGCGAAACGGCACGATGCGCGGCCAGGTGGACATCTGGACCCCTGCGGTCGAGGGCGACGTCGCCTTTTTCCGCAGGTCCTTCGCGAACGGCCCCGGCGCCACGGAGCCGCTAGGGGTCGGCCGCGTGGCATCGCCGCGCCCGTGGGAGAAGAGGCCGCCTCTGCTCAGCGAATCGGACGAGCCGGAAGAAGAAGATGTTGGGTCCGACGGCGCCGAGGAGCCCGACTCCGGTTCGGAACGTGGCTCCGTGTCTGGGGAGGACGACGACCTCGGGGACGAGGAAGTGGGTTCGGGCGAGCCTCCGATCCCCCATATCGACACGCCGGGCCTCGCGAGGGACGAGGCCGGTGAGCTGGAGCGGCGAGGGCGGTTCAAGGGTGTGGCCAACAACGGCCGGAGATGGGTGCTCGCCGGAGGACTCTCGGCCAAGGACGCCTCAAAGAAGGCGACGCCCCTCGTCTTTGCGATCGTCTGTGGCAACGCCGGACTCGTGCAGGCGCTTTTGGAGCTTGGTGCCAGCCCGCTGGCGGGCAACGCGCTGGCCGTGGCGGAGAGGAACGGCCAGGGGAGGGTCCTTGAAGCCCTCCGCGCCGCGGGAGGGAGGAGCGCCGTGGCCGCCCTGGCCATCGAGCGTAGGCCGTCGCCGTTTGCTCCGGACGGGCCGTTTCGGAGCCCGAGCCGCGCCGGACGGGAAGAGGGAAGGCCGGGAGGCAAGGGCAAGAAGAGCGCGCGGAGGGACCGTCTGGCGGCAGGAGAGGGCGACGGCGATTCGATAGCCAGCGACGACGGCTCGGAGCGCCTGTCGTTGGCTGGAGACGACGAGGACACGCTGGCCGGCTCTGATCCTCCGGTTCCGCGCTGGAGGAAGGATCTGGTCGGCGAGAACGAGTCGCGGAGGAAGGAACGCCAGCGCTCGAGGCAGAAGGATAGGGACTCGAAGACCGATTTTGATTTCTGATTCGTGTTCTTGTTAGTTCTTGATGCATAGCACTGTGGATTTCGAAGCTAGAGGTGATAAACTAACCCTCGGCCCAGTCCAAGCACCTTTCGGCTCAAAGTGCAGTCCATGGCATCTAAAGCGTCTCTGCATTTCGAGCAAGCTGTGTCTGCTGCAGGATCGATTAGGAAAGATTCCGTTTCCTTTAGCACCGAGCAGACGCAGTTGCGGATGAATGCGGATTCGCTTTCCTGGAGGTGCCCGCCCGTGTCGGACGAGCAAACATTTGCCATCATCATCCTGGATGAGCAATTCGTGTTCGGAGAGGGCCCTCGCGGGTTAGTCACAGGGGTGCGCTCTCTAGGGGTCCCGATTTGATTGATTGGGTGGCGGTGCTGATGCGCCGGGTCCCTCGCGCCTACTCCTTTTAGAAGAACCGACTGATCATCGGATCGGGCCCTCCTCCACGCACTGCCCCCCGCCGCAGCAGTTTCGGAGGCCAGCGCGGCACCTCTTTTCCCCTCCCACCCCATGGCGACGCATCGCCCGAGCCGCGGGGCTCCCGGTGCCCCGATGGCATTCGGCGTCTCGGCGGCGCGCGGGCTCCTGCTCGGGCTCGCGGCGCTCCTCCTCGCGGCGCTGGCCGCGCCGCCGCCGCTCGCGGCCGCGATGCCCGAGGGCATGCCGGCCGGCTACACCTCCGAGGACATGGCGCGCAACCTGGGGTGCGTGCGCCGCCGCCCGCCCCGGCTCCCCTGACCCCCCCGCAGCCTGACCACCGACTTCCTCTTCCTGCCCGACGAGCGCTGTCTCGTCGTGCTCAAGTCCGGCCGCATCCTCATGCTCAAGGGCAAGAAGGTCACCGGCATCGTCGCCGACCTGTCGGACCGCCTGGGCTCGCACGTCGGCGACCGCGGCATGCTCACAATCGAGCACCACCCTAAATTCCCCGAGGTGCCGTACGTCTACATCGGCTACGTCTACGACGGCACGAAGGAGGAGATTCAGGAAATCTTCGCCCCGCTGGCCTCGGACTCGCCAAAGGGCGACCCCTACTACCCCGTCGGCCCCAAGCTGGACCGCCTGTCCCGCTTCACCATGACCGGCGACACCATCGACCCCAAGTCGGAGGTCATCCTCATCGGCAACTGCACGCGGCGCCAGGGCATCTGGTGGGGCGACGACTGCGCGGTGGGTCCCGTTGGCGGCGCGCATTCGCATAGGCGCTGACCTCGCCCGGCGCAGCCCATGGTCGGCATCACCCACAGCATCAACTGGATCAAGTTCGGTCCCGACGGCGCCATGTGGGTGTCCGTGGGCGACGGCGCGAGCTTCGAGGGCACGGACTGGACCCCGAACATCGGCAACAACTGGCTCGGGCCCATGGACGTCAACTTCCTACCGGGCAAGATCTTGCGTCTGGACGAGAACGGCAACGGCCTGCCCGACAACCCGTACTACAGCGGTGACCCGACGCAGGCCCGTTCGAGGGTTTGGGCGACGGGCATCCGTCAGCCGTGGCGGTGCGCGTTCGTGCCCGACACCAACCCGCCGGAGCTCCTGTGCGGTATCGTCGGGTGGTACACGTGGGAGACCCTGACCTACATTCACAAGGGCGCCAACCTCGGCTGGCCCTGCTGGGAGGTTCGTGGCGACGGCGGGCAGCCTCGCGTTTGGGCGACGTCTCACGCGTTCGCCACCAGGGACCCGAGAAGCCGCCCTACTTCGTTATCAACGGCACCGGCAACTGGGACGACGCCATCTGCCAGGACTTCTACCGCGGAAACACCACGTTCCCCAAGATCGACGTCCAGGTCGTGCCGTTCAACCAGTCGTACCACGTCTACGGATGGAACCACAACGGCCAGAGCTCCGCGATCGTTGCCGGCGTCTTTGCCCCTCCGTCGATGGCGAACGAGTTCAAGGATTGCATCTTTGTCGGCGATTTCGTTTCCAGCCGCGTGGAGTGCGTTCCTTGGGACTTCAGTGGGTTGGCCGGTCAAGTTCCAGCTCGGGCTTTGATCTTATCGCTTTTGTTCCGCAGACACAAAGCGACCCGTAGGCTTCGACATCAACACCCGCCTGGGGTGGAACAACGTACCGGCGAAGCCCCTGGGAACCAAGTTTGCGCAGCCCGTGACCTTCAAGGTCGGGCCCGACGGCAACCTTTGGGTTCTCGGCCACTGCGTGCAGTGCTCCGGCTACGGTATTCTCCGCAGGGTCATCCCGCCGGGCGGGAACACCACCGTGCCTTTCGGCAACGCAACCGTCACCGGCCCCTCAACCGGCGGCGGTGACGGCCTTGTCATCCTCACGGGCGACCAGTGTTACCCCAAGGACCAGCCCCGGATCGTCGTGGCGGACCTGCCCAACGGCTGGGACTCGATCATGTACGTCAGCCAGTTCCCCAACGTCCGCTACCCCCGCAATGGCAACATGGGCCCGATGGAGCTGGACTCCTCGGTCGGCAGCCGGGCTCCCCTGGATGGTACCCTCATGAGCGTCGGCGGCGTGACGTACCGGAACGGTCTCGGCACGTTCGCGACCTCGGAGGTGCACCTTCCCATCCTCGGCTACTGCTACCGGTTCACGGCCGAAGTCGGTGTCGACGACGAGGTGCTGAAGACCGCCCCCGCCGGTACCCTGACCTATGCAGACAAGGGCTTTGGTGGGTAGATTGTGGCCCTGCTTGTCGGCCGGCTCCTGACTGGTGCTCCCGCGACAGGCGAGTTCATCCTCAAGGGCGATGGTGCGATGATCTACAACCACACGGCCTTCACCGGCACCTACGCCAAGACGGGTGTCATGGCCACGAAGATGGAGGTCATCGACCTCAACCGCTACTCCGACCTCGGGCTGTACGCCTGGAAGCCGTGGGGCAACACCATGCCCATGGCCGATATCTCGGCGAACCACCTCGACTGGGCCGAGCCCCGCGTGTACTGCGGCCCGGACTCGCCCTACATTCCCAAGGTGGACATTTCATACCCGGAGCCGAAAAACACCTTCACGCTCGGCGAGCAAGTCATCTTCTCGGGCGTCGTCAAGTCCTACGACGACTCCGCGCTCACCTCCGCGTCCTATCAGTGGTACGTGAACCTTGTTCACTGCCAGGGAAGTCTGTGCCACCAGCACTTCCTCGAGAACTTGTGAGTTTTGTCGATCCGGAGAGCCGGCAGTCCACCGTGCTGACGTTCTTCCGTTTCCAGCTCCGGCATCAAGGACGGCGTGTTCACCGTCCAGCCGCATCCGCTGGATAACACGGAGCAGTACATCTACTACCAGCTTAAGCTGGTTGGAACGGACTTGTGCGGACGCACTGCGTACCAGGTGCGCAACATCATCATCAGCGGCAACATGACCGGCGAGGCGCCTGCCCGGCGAAGGCGGGACATGGCCCGGCAACCGGTGGCTTTGAATCCTGCGGCTGCGGCCGAGGACAGCTACCAAACGCTGATGCGCTACCGGAGAGAGGGGACGGAGTTGGGTCCCGAGTCTGCGATCGCCATGGGAGGCCGCAGGCGTTAGAATCTATTCCACTGCGTCACGAGCACTGTAGATTATCATCTATGATCTGCCCTCTGGCAGCGTCTGCTGTTCGGCGCGGAGAGCGGAAGCTGCAGCCATCAGTTGGCACGCGCCTCATCGTCTGATCCCCCTCGCCATGCGCTTCACACGGGTTCTGCTGAAGCAGGTGGGCTCAGAGAGCCCATCCCGTGTCGGCGTGGCTCCTGATTGGCCCCTGCGGCTCGCATCGGCGCGATGTTCGCGTCCTCGTGCGGCGCAGACCACTGGCATCTTCGGCCTTCCCGTCCACCCCGACCCGCGACCAGCCCTCATCTCCCTCTACTCGCGAACGCTAGAGGCCACAAAAGCTTTGCCGGAGACCGCCGTCTACTCGCAGGCCGTCAAGTCGGTCACGCAGCACCGGCTGTCTATTGTGGAGTCGACGGAGGATACGGCACAAATCGAGGAGAAAATCGGGGCGGGCCAGGTTGAGGAGCTCATCGTGCAGGCGGAGGATGAGCTGAAGCTGGTGGAGAAGATGAAGGAGTGGAAGGCGTGGGACCCTCTGGAAACGCCGGCGCCGGAGAAGCAGGCAAGTCCCTGCCGCACATTCCGCCACAGGACTACTTCTAACTTCGTTTCCTCGCGACTGGCTTCTTTATGTCTTTCGCCAGTGGGACTACATTGCGTGACGAAGCCTCCCTCCCCTGCGTGTGTGATGTCGGTCCTGTCCGTTCCATCATTCCATCAGCACCCCGTCCGGAGAACCCAGACGTTGTCATGAGCGGGAAGCGAGCGGTGTACATAGTGCCTGGCGCCCTTGGTCGATGTCCCGTACACCCGTCCTCGACGCTCTTACCCCTTCCGGGAGACATGACGCGGACCCTGGCGTCGCGGGGTGCGCGGGACCTCGAAACCGCCCAATGCGTTGGCCAGAAGACGGCATGGAATGCTCCGCGCCGAGCTCTGCACTCTTCTTCGTGTTCTGCGCGCGATTCCCGTCAACACTCATGGGTTCCGAGGTTCCCGTGCACGCGACGGGCCTACTCCGTTTCCCACGCCTAGTAAGGAGTTCCTGCTGGCGCCGAGCACCAGAATCTAAGATACCCAGCGTCTTTGACATCGAAACAGACGGGAATCCTTTTCTCGGGCGCAGGAGCGTGCTTGGGAACAGATCCACTCTTGAGGATCGTTCAGGGGTACGAATCTTCACGGTCGGTAGCCTACCAGACGGGCTCCCGGCGGGCGCCTCAGTAATCGCGGACTCGCACTGTCGCTAGGTTCAAGACTCTCCGAACTTCGCGAATGGCGAGCCGGTTTACTTCATATCGGTAGCCGACGGCCACGCTGGCGAAGCAGCAGCCGAGTTCGCCAACACTATGCTACATGAAATCTTCAACGTCGTGACCGCGAAGGACGCCCGCCCGATCCTTGGCGCCTACCACGCGCTATGCAACGGAACGGAACCATCGGGGGATGCTCTGAAGGCTGTTGAAGCAGATGCCTCTGCCTTCAAGGACCCCCTTACGTTGAAGCAGAGATTGCGACTTGCTTTTCTCAAGACCGACCTGGACTTTGCTGCACAACACCCGGTGGGAGCGGCACGTTGCTAAAGACTCTCTGTTCGGACGGTGACCGACTGCACCAGGCCGATCGCTCGGGGACCACCTTTTCCGCCGCGTGCCTTCAATTCGACCACGCCAAAAGTCCTCCTGAGGTGGCTGTTACCGTCGGTCACATCGGGGACACCACCGTCATTCTGTGCAGCTCTGATGGACGAGCGCATGCTTTGACGGCGGACCACAATGGTCACCTGGAATCGGAGAAGGCTCGCATCGAGGCTCTCGGAGGTCGGGTCGAGCTCAAAGACGGCAAACTACGAGTGCAGGGCCAACTGGAGCCCACGCGCGGGATCGGGGATCTCGCATTCAAGCGCGTCGGTGTCTATGCCGAACGTGGGATCGTTGCTCCATGCAAACTCTACCGCGCTAACGAAAGCTGTAGCGGATTTAACGGCGCTCGTTAAGCCCGCTCGAGAAGTTGCTTTCCTCTGCTTGGTAACGGACGGTGAGCCGTTCTTTTCTTTTGCAGCGAGATAGATCCGGTCTGACGCTTTCGGAGGTGTCAAGCAATCCATGACACATCAAGAAATCGTGGATGTCGTCAAGGGCCACCGCACGCCGGCGGCGGCGGCAAGCACGTTGATCGATGTAGCAGGTGAGCCAGCCTACGAAGAATCTTGCAGATGCAGTGCTAACCCCACCGCGCCTGGCAGAGGCCCTGAACGTTGATGACAAGTAAGCATTCCTCGGATCGGACAGCGTTCGCCACGTGATATGTCTTTCAGCAAAACGGCTGTAGTCCTTCGGATGGAGGATTGGTCAAGGGCAGCATCCGGAGCCATACCTGACTTCACTGCTGAGTTGCGCGAGCGGCGTTTGGCAAAGTACTCGCGGGCTGGACCTGGGGTTCGGCCGCGGGAGAAGGGTGGGGCTCGCTTGAACGAACGCATCTTCTGTCCAGACTAACGAAGTTTCACGACCGGCAGCCGAAGACGAAGACGTCTCTGTCTACATCGGCCGTTCCAAGTCGGAAGAGGCGATTCAAGGCTGCGCGCTGGACGTCTTCTCCTACTACAAGTCCAAAAACAGCCCCGGCGCCGCAAAGACGCTGTCGGCAGCGCAAATCCGGCAGGGACTCAAGTTTGGCGGCTTCTCCCTGGATGACTGGGAGCTGGATCCCGAGCAAAAGGATAGGACCGAGCAGTGGAAGCAGGAGCGCAGAAATCCAGAGTTGCGTGACGCAGAAACGGACCGCATCGTAATTGGCCTTTTCAAGGTACTGGGCAATCCGGCGACGTGCAGCGAAGCCGACTTTGTTCGCGGGATGAAACTGCTGGGAGTCTTCGTCACCGATTTGGAGGAAACATCGTCATCGTAGGCTCTCAATGAGGGTTTGCGGCAGAGGCTGCACGCGAACACCATCGTCAGCGCCCTCGGCTTCTTGCTCCTCGTCTTCCTCGATATCGATTTCGTCGGGGTTGAGTGCAGGGCCGGGCTCGGGAGGCTAAGAATGGGGTTGTTTTAGGGTCAAACATCGCGACGCCGGGGGGATACGAGTCCCACGCACATTCGAAGGTTCTTTCGGCGCAGTGACAGTGGCCTTCACGAATTGGAGAGAAGGCTTCGACTGAGCTTGCTGCCTCTGCGCTTCCGCCTCCAGGAGAGCCATTTGATCTTGGGCCGATTGCAACGGCTCGGGTTCCTGCTGGCCGTTTGCCCGGTTCTGTTTTGCGGCCAGCATTTGGGCGCTGATGAACTGCGGTGCTTCCCGTGAGCCGCCGCACGGATGAACGGAACTTGTAACTTACCGAGACCTCTGTATTGAACTTCGCCTGAACCGAACGCCGAATCCTGAGGTGCTCTTTGAAGGTGTCCTCGTTCCCGTGCTTGATCTCGAAATCGTGCCAGTGTTTCCTGGAGATAGGAAGTTAGGGCAGCTACGGAAAGCAGGACCCGGGAAGCTCACCAGAAATCTGGATCCACCCGCGGGTCGCTAAACTGACTCGCATACGCCAGGATCGCCCGCGCGCGGTCGATTTCACCAAGTTTGGTCTCCATGTCCGAGAACCTGAGGGACATGTCCCGGGCCTTCTTGTCGGGCAGCATCTCCAGCGCCTTCGAGTAAATCTCCCTGGTCGAAACCAGCCCAAAGTACTGGGTGGCTTTGGCGATGTAGATCTCAAAGGTGCTGAACCTGTCTTCGTCCCCGACCGCACGTGTCGCGCGGTCGTAGATCCGCATCGCATGCTTGGCCAGACCGAAGTCCTCCTCCAGCTTGGCGTAGGCAAGGTAAATGGCCTTGGCATGCTTTTCCGGCACGTCAACCAAAGCCTGCTCGAACAGGTCGCGCGCCCGCTCCAGCTTGCTCGCGCCGTAGTGGCTGACGAACTTCGCAAGGTAGATGTTCCAGATCTCGAACGCCATGGGGTACTTGAAGACCTCGATTCCGCGCTCGTAGACCCGGAAGGCGTCCTCGAAATAGCTGTTGTCGAGGAGGAAACTCGCGTAGTTGATGACGGTCTGAATGTTGGCCACCTTGAGGTCGATGATGCGGTCGTAGACGGCGCGTGTGCTTTCCACCGTGCCCACGGACTCCTCGAGATCGACAAAGTGGTTCCAAAGTCTCAGGGACTTGAACAGACGCACCTGGGCCGGCACTGTGTCATCGTCGTACCGCACGCCCAGGTTATGCTTGGCCGGAGGGGCCGTAGCCCTGCCCAGAAGCTCGAGGGCACGTTTCAGATCGTCGTGATCCAGTTCCATTTGCGACCACGCGATCCACACGTCCGCCAGGTCGTCCGGTTTGCGGAAGGGCACCTTGACGGCCCTCTCAAAGACGGCACGGGCTCCGTGGAGATCCCCATTCCCTTCGTGCCACTTAGCGAAGCCGATCCAGAGGTCGTGGAGGTTTCCGACAGCCTTGCGCGGATTGATGGAGCTGAGCGCTTTTTCAAAGGCGTCCACAACCTTCCGACCGTCGCCGGTCTTCTTAAAGAGCTCAATCCTGTTGCTCCATTCCGCAACGTTGTTTGGATTTTGCCTCAAGAGAACGTCGTTGACCAAGAACGGGCGGCGTTCGATAAGGCGGTCGAGCCGCGCGATCTTTAGATCCAAAGCCAGGTCCGCGAAGCTGATGTCCAGGTCCATTGGCGGCAGTGCAGCAATGACTTCCTGGTCCTCTTCGGGCGGGTCGTCGCTCGACATGGTGTTGGAGATGATGCTCTCCTCGAACTCGGCGTAGGCATCAAAGATCATGGAAAAGTCCCGCACGGTGGCCACCTTCCGCATCCCCTCCTCATAGACGTCCCTGGCGCGTTCAAATTCCCCCTTGAGAACGAACCACTTGGCAAGCGTGTTCCAGAGCTTGCCGACCTGGTCAGAGAACCGCGTGATGCCGCTGCGGAGGATCTTCTCCACGTCGAGCTTCTCAACCCGGCCCGGCCGGTCGTTCCCGGCCGTGCTCCGGACGACGACCATATTGTCCGTGCTCGTCGGCTCCTCGACCTCGTCCGGATGATCGCACAAGAGGTCGCAGAGCTCGGACCACAGCTGGAACTGGCTCTTGCCGTGCTTCGACTTGAACTTTGGATCCTCCACGATGGACGCAAGGTACCTCGCCGCCTCGGCAAATCGCGGCGGCTCCAATCCCAGGAGCAGCTGGATAAAGTCCTCGGCACCCTGTGAGTCGTACTTCAGGTACCGCCTCCAAACGCGGACCGCGGTCTCCCCGCCGACGCGACGCGCAAACGCCAGGTACCGATGCCACACGCGTTCATGCTGGGTGAGCGGAAGCGCACGAAGTGCGCGGTCGAAGGTCCTCCGCGTCAGCGTCGGCCGGTCCTGGTGCTCCAGCGCGGTGCAGTACATGCTCCAGATGACTGGCATCTTGTTCAGTAGAACGAGGCTGCGCTCGAAGCAGCTGTTGAGTTCATCCCATGCCGCTCTGTCGGACAGCGGCACGAGCAACTGGCGGAGGCCGGTTTCGCCGTCCTCGTCGCGGCCCAGGACCAGGCCGAGCCGAAAGTCCAGGTACGCCTTCCAGAGCTTGTAGCTCCCGGGCAGCTGCCGAACAGCTCGCTCGTACAGAAAAATGCGCTGCGCGGGAGGCGCGTTCCGCTTGTGGTCGAGGTACCGGAGCCACGATTTCAACGCGAACTGGTTCCGGTTGAGGTCCTCCTCGAACGGGATGCTGTTCCCACGCGCCACCGGGGCATACGGCGTCAGTACTCGGCAGATCATGCCCTGCAAGGACCCGGCTCACTCCAGTTCGTCGAGATTGTCCATCGCGGCCCGACGAGGACGGGGGGCGCGCCTATGGGTGGAAGACAACAAGTCATCAGGCAGCCGCTATAAAAACCCCACGGCCCTGCGCATCCGTCACCCCCTTTGTCTCATTCTCTGCACACAGCAACAACAACATCTAAATCCTTCAATACCGCCCGTATCGCATCTTTCTTCGACAAAGCGGCGCCGTCCTCGGTGGCGAGATAGCGGATCGAAACCTGACCGATCACATCGATCACCTGTCAAGCGGTCGAAAAGCGAGAGGTATTGTCTAGCTTACCGGCGAATCCAAGAGCTCGGCGAGACGCTTGCTTGCTTCGGATATCAGCCAATCCACGGTGCGATCTTCCCCATCGCACGGGACGAGGATGCTGTCCTGGGAGCCTCGGACGCACACCTTGACCCTTGTGACGGCTTGCACTTTGGCCTTGCCAGCGGTTTGTCCCAGAGCTTCGTTTTCACTTGCCTGCACGGTACTGTTGCAGGACGCCGTCGTTGGAGAAGTGCTCGTGTCTGTCGTGAGCGCGAGCGAGTCAGAAGCCAATGCGATCGGACGGCTGCGGTAGCCCACGGTCGTATTCCGCCTGGGGGCCGGAACTCTTGCGCTTAAGCTTCCGAGGCACAGATATCAGCTCGTCCTCGCTGTCCGAAGACTGACGCCGAACACGTCAGAAACGGCCGCATGCACTGCCGGCGACCTACCACGTCGACCACTTGGCCTGGTTGCTTGCGCTCTCGCTTGCGTGCCTTATCCTGCAACACACCGTCGCGCCATGTGAGAGACGACAGCAGGGACCGACAAAGAACCCGCCAGCGCTAAGGGTTCGCTTGATGATTGCTCCGGCGAGCTTCCTTGTCGCGGAGGTCGATTCTCCTGGGAGGACTTCGGCGATGTCAGTCACGAGCGAGGCCAATGGCAGGGTCGCGCAGCCTACGCTCTCTTCTCCATCCGAGTCTCCTCTGCCACGAGCGAGAGGTTCTTTCGCTTCCGTTTCCTCGTCACTCGATGCTTCCTCCTCGTCGCTCGCCGCGCCCTGACTGGCATCAAACAGTGCACACCACCGCGTACACTCGGCACTATACCTGTTCCATCTTGGAAAGAGCCTTCGCCAGTTCTTTTGCGCGGGCATCCAGCTCGTCGGCAAGCTCGGATGCGCCGCAAAGGTGGTGGTATCCCTGAAGCATGCGGATTGCTCGATGCTCCATGGCCACATCATTCGCTCGGGAGGCATAGGAAATCTGCTGCTGCCACAGCTCAATGACATCCGAAGCCGGCTGCGGAGCAGCAGATTGCTAGAGCCCTGTCTTTTGCGCCCGACATGCTTTAACCTACTTCGTTGGCTGCCGTCTTGGCCTCTGCCAGCGCTCCAAGCGCTCGGGCCTTCATGGACAGCGTATCTGCGTAGTTGAGCTCTCGGAGATGGGCCTTGACTGCGTCTGCATGTCGCTTCAGCTTTGTGTATGCATTCCCTAGTCGGATTGTCAGGGAGCAAGAGCCACACAGACGGGCTCTACAGACCAAGGTCGTGGCAAACGTCTTCCATGTCACACTCTGCGTCGACAGCACTGGGATGGAGTGGCCGAAGCACAACGATGCGCTCAAGCGCTGCGACGACCTGCGTAAGCAGCCTCTCGTCGTTCGCAGCGTCTGCAAAGTCCCTGAGCGCGCGCTATGAGCAAAACGTGGCTGACGACAAAGGGTTGCCTACTTGAAAGTCCCGTAGAGCTTGAGCAAGTGCTTGAGCTCCTCCTCTTGCAGCCCCTCTGTCTTTGCAGAAGTCGCCTCGGCGGAAAGCCGCTCTACGTCGTGGTGCATTCGTCTTGCGCTTTCCAAGCTTTTTATGTCATCTACGACTTTATCCACCTCGCTTTGGTTGCCGAGGGCCATCCACGTGCTCTTGGATTGCTCGTAGCTGTGCATTGCCTGGTTGTAGTCACCCTTCAACATGAAAGTGACGGCTGCGTCCCATTCCTAGGTGAGATGATGCGCACACCAGGTGTCGCGGATGGGCAGTACCAAGGTCACAGAGCGTCCGTGCTTCGTCGTCCCTGTTGCCGTCCTTCCGGTGCAGCTTGAGGACCTTCTGGAAAGTCTTATCGATGATCCCGCCGTTCAGTAGCCGTTGGACGAGTGAGCCAATACAACACACCCCAAGAGCTTGCTCGAAGTTGCCTTCATCTCTGCTCAGCATGCCTTGGTTCTCCAGCACCTTTTTCTGGATGTCGGAGAGCTTCTCGTATTTCGACTTCTGAAGGGCGATGTTCAGATGCGTAATGGCGTCTGTCGAAAGTCCCAAGTGCCGGTAGACGATTGCGAGGTTCAAGATAGCGTGCACCTGGCGCTCGGCTGCCTTTGGGCCTGCACATTCTCCCGTGAGCGGGTAGCGAAAGGAACGGCGCTGTCGCACCAACCTCCGAGATGCTGCAGTATGACGTAGCCCTTCTTGAAGTTCTTCTCGGCTTGCTTCAGCAAGCTTGTCTCAGCTCGAACGTCGTCCAGCTCTCTAGCATACAGGATGCGTGATCAAGTCAGCTCGATGAAACAGGCGGGAACCCTCTCACGCCTGCAGGAGAAGTGTCGTACCCATTTCGCAGTACTGCGACCCTCTTTCGAGCTGTAGCAAGTCGGCAATGAGCTGCGGCCCCCCCTGGGCGGCGGCTACACGTGCCTCGTCACTCGCGTACTCCAGCCCGCGCTTGAAGAACTCGATTGCCCTCTCGAACATCTTGCGTCTGCCGACGAGCGTCACACAGGCTTGCTTCAAGCGCAAGCAAGGTTTGGCCCACTCTCCGGTCATCCGACCTTGCTCTCGGTAACTCTCCCCCTGACCGTTCACGGCTCTGCGGCCGTATCCGTCGGTTCCTTGTCCAGACGGGACCACAGCACGCGTACCGTAGCATTAAAGGGCGATTCTCGGCGAGGCTGGCCTGGCGGTACGCGTCCGCGTACTTGAACTGCGCCCGCTTGCTGTCGTCCGTGTCCAGCATCATCTGGCCGACCTTGAGGTACAGCACCGCGGCTTCGGCGTGCCGGCCGCCGCTCGCCGCGGCCTGGGCTTTCCTGATGTCGGCCCGCATGGTGTTCGGGATCTTGGCGGCGACGACATTGGCCTCGCGCCGGATCATGAAGTTGGTCTTGGGCATCCCGCCAGAAGTCCCAGGCCCCGAAAGGGGGCACCTGGTCCACGGCCCACGACGCCCACACCGCGTTGCAACCGATGCGGAGGCAGAGTACCGGATCTGGGCCCGGAGTCCGCCGTGGGCGCGGTTTGATTCGGGACGGAAACCGCACAGCGCGCGCGTTGATTCTTGTCGTGATTGAACCGCCTCCTCCAATTCGAACGCAGCCGGCGGTCCCGTCTGCGCCGACGCCGGACCTCCGGCCCGCACAAAGCGCCGGGAATTCAGCCCGGCGCGCCGCGCGGGGACAGCATGGCCGCCATGGTTGCCGGGCCGTCCGCGAGCGGCACCACCCTCGACGGCAACATGTCGCTCACCGACGAGATACGGAACTCGAACCGGATCTTCCAGGAGAAATTCAACGCCTGGTTTACGCGGCTTCGGGCGGTGGTTGGAGAAACGCAGGCGGCGTTCCGGAAGGATGTGAACGAGTACCGAGGCAGGCCTCGCGCCGACGCTGGACGCTGGGACCCTGACACGGCGGAACGGCAGAGCAAGCCGCTCAGCTACAGCGGGATCTGGAGGCATTCAGCGCTAAGGAGACTGAAATGACTCAGCGTGGGAACCCCTCGAGTTGTGTGGCGCGCGGGGCTCATTCGACGCCTCGCAGTCCTGGACAGCGAGAGACGACAGGTAGCGGAGCTACAGGACAAGATCCTTGAGGCCCAGCAGCACTTTGAGGAGCTCAAGCAGAAGACTCAGGAAGTCGAGAGGGCTGCGACGCACCGGGAGAGAGCGAATCGGCGCGAGACGGAAGGTCTTTAGGTGCACCTCCGGTCTGATTTTTGAGCTTACGCTTCCGTGGCGATAGCACTGGAACGGAGACGCCAACTTCGAGGCTGGCAGTCGAGGAAGAATGAACCCGAGCTGCGCTGCTACGAAGAAAAGCTGAAACTGACTGTGGCCACCGTCAAGCGTGGGTGCGGATCCGTCTCGATCCAACTCCTTGGCTCACACTCCTGCTGGGCCGAAGCGGACGTGCTTTCATTCACATTCCAGTGCGTCGATCCTGCGGATTTCGCCAAAGAGCACCGTATCGTTGTCGAGATACTGGACCAGAGCTACACCGGTGCGTGGCGCGCCCCGCCTCGGAGCTTGACCGCGGAGCTTGACCGTGACCGTCAGTCTCCTCCTGCCAGCCTCCTCTTGCCAAGATGGACAGTATCGTCTCCCAGCTCAACGGAACAAGGGACTTTTACGGCTTTCTGAAGCGAGTGCGGAAGGAGTTCGAGGCCCTGTATTCCCGCTAGCTCGTGTCTATTTCGAGAGCTGTGCGTTTGCGATAGGTTTAAGTCTGTCCTCCACCGGGGGTTCACGTTCCCGCTCCATCAACCGCTTGTGTCGGCCTGCCCACACGTAGGCCCACGGCTCGAAGGGGCCGCGTGGCACGGTCCCGCCGATGGCAAGAGCTAGCTGTCGCAGCAGCAGCTCTTTCGTTGCGACGTTGTTCCACGACTCGTAAATGCTCCGACCGAGGACCGTCCTGCTCTTTCCGGCCACCGCCGGATCCCCCGCATCATCGTGGTAGCGCCAATCAAGAACACCGTCATCGAAGGTGCATTCCGCAAGAACCAACGGAGCCTCGGGAGCCATCGCGTACATGGGTCGCCCCTTGACACGTCCGGATCGGTCAAGAGGCTGCTTGCTCATGTCCAGCAGGTCAGAAACGACACTCGGAGGCTCCTTCCCCTCGGCCACGAGTAGAAGCACGGCCACTAGGCAGCGGACTTGGTGCCAGAGAAAGGACGTGCCCACGACCTCGAACGCGGCAAAGGATGGAAGAAGCAGCTCCGAGGAACCTTCGACGTGCTCTGCTTGCCCGAGATTCTCTAGAATTGCCGTCCTCAGGATTGTCCTGGTGAAGCTCTGGATGGGCTTCGCGGGATCCACCTTGCAAAAGTTCCGGAAATCATGGGTCCCGACAAGCATCTGTGCAGCCTCGCGCATCGCTTCCAGATCGTAATGAGGCAAGCGAGGAAAGTAATATCGGTATCGGCGAGCGCGGCAGTCGAATCTGGCCGAGAACGAGTCCGTGGCCGGGGACCATGCCAGGATCCGAATTTCGGGAGGGAGCAGGTTGTTCAGAATCGAAGCATAAGGCAGCTCCGTTGCTAGGCCGGCTGAGCAGTCCTCGGCAACCGCTGCGGCACCATCCGCGGTCGCCCCGCTCAACTGCCGCGATCGTAGGCGAAGGGCGACAACCTGGCCGAAAGCGCTCACGCCCGCGTCCGTTCTCCCGCATCGCGAATAGTTCCAATCGCGCCTGTCCACGGCTTCGTTGACGAGCTTCGCCTTTCGCAGAGCTTTGAAGAGCTCCGATTCAATTGTGGGGACGCTGTCGCCCTCCTGTCCGGCAAATCCGTAGTAGCCGGCTCCCATGTACGAGAGTTTCAAAGCAACGGGACGGTACGTCGCGCGGGAAAAGTCAAAAGGCCTAGCTCCTTCGCGGGGAGGTTGGCTCTCCTTGCGTCCGCTCTGTCGCGCATCAATCTGCGCCTCCAAGTGGCGAACGCGCGCCACCAGCTCCTCGTGGGTCCATAGCTCGTACGAGTCCCTCCGGTGAGATTCGCCTGACATGAACCGAACCGTACAGCGTGCAGCTCGCCGCAGGCGTTCGATGATCATTCGCTGCGTGTGATGATTGCGTCTTCCGCACTGGCGACGACACTCGCCCACGATGCTGACCGACCTCGCCAAGAAGCTCAATGCCACGTTTCAGCAGCTCTCGAGCGCGGCCGTCATCGACGAGAAGTTCCTCGACGAGGTCTTGCGCGATGTGTGCAAGGCCCTCCTCGAGGCGGACGTCAAGTGCGTCCACGCGTCGCGACCCTCCCGTGGCGAATGACTTACGCAGCGCCGATCCATGAAGCGTGAAACTCGTGCAAGGGCTGAGGAAGAACATTAAAAGCATCGTGAACCTCGATGACCTCGCCTCGGGCGTCAACAAGAGGCGCGTGATCCAGAAAGCCATATTCGACGAACTGGTCCGGCTGCTGGACCCTCAGGTCGTGCCGTTCCAGCCCAAGAAGGGAAAGCCCAACGTTTTCATGTTCGTGGGCCTCCAAGGGAGCGGGAAGACCACGACCTGCACCAAGCTGGCCTACTACTACCAGCGGAAGGGATGGAAAGCGTGTCTGGTCTGCGCGGACACGTTCCGCGCCGGTGCTTTCGACCAGCTGAAGCAAAACGCAACGAAAGCGAACATTCCGTTCTACGGCTCCTACATGGAGACGGACCCGGTGCAGCTGGCGCTGGACGGCGTGGAAAAGTTCAAGAAGGAGGGGTTCGAAATCATCATCGTGGACACGTCCGGGCGGCACAAACAGGAAGTGGAGCTGTTCGAGGAGATGAAGCAGATCTCTGAAGCGGTCACCCCCGACCTCACCATCTTCGTGATGGACGGGACGATTGGCCAGGCCGCGGAGGCGCAGGCGAGCGCCTTCAAGTCGACGGTGGACATCGGAGCGGTCATAATGACCAAGCTCGACGGACATGCCAAGGGCGGTGGTGCGATATCTGCCGTGGCCGCGACGCGATCCCCGATCATCTTCATTGGGACTGGCGAGCACAGGCACGACCTTGAGAAGTTCGAGTCGCGGCGCTTTGTCGGGAAGATGCTCGGTGCGCGCCGGAATTCGCCGGCCTCACCGGGACAGTTTTGCTGATCTTGGCTTCCCAATTAGGCATGGGGGACATGGGAGGCTTGCTCGAGACCTTGCAGGACGCAAAGTTGGACCAGTCGTCCATGGTGCAGAAGCTCGAAAAGGGCGAGACGTTTACCCTCCGGGACATGTACGAACAGTTCCAGACGATCATGTCGCTTGGGCCGCTGGGCAAGGTTATGGGCATGTTCCCGGGAATGCCGCCGGAGCTTGCTCAAATGACGGATGCGGAGGGGGGCAACAAGCTCAAGCGTTTCATGTGCATCATGGATTCGATGACGGAGGCTGAGCTCGATTCGGACGGCAAGATCTTCAACACACACCCCTCGCGCATCCGGCGCATTGCCATCGGTTCCGGGACGAGTCTTGAAGAGGTCGACTTTCTCCTGTCCAACTACAAGAAGATGGTGGGCGATTTCCTACGTTCTGCCACACAGCGAGGTGACAAATTCCCTTCAGTCGGAGCTCATGAAGCGGATGGGAGGTGCCAAGGGCATGCTGAAGGGGGTCAACCCGCACAACAAGAACCAGCCCGTGAACCCGCAACAGATGGCCAAGGTCAACCAGCAGCTGAGCAAAATGGTCGATCCAAGCGTGCTCAAAATGGCAGGCGGCATTGGCGGGGTGCAGAAGATGATGCAACAGCTGGCTGGTGGGGGTGGGGGTGGTCTTTCGGACATGCTGGGCGGTTTGGCAGGCGGGTTGGGTGGTCTGGGCGGATTGGGGGGACTTGGCGGCCCGTCTGCAGGCGGTGCAAAAGGGAGAGGCAAGCGCTAGGCAGAAGTGGCGGCAACACTCTCTGGCATGGGTTGGAGGGGGCTTGAGCATGGTTGCAAATGGATTGTTTGAAAGGAGTGTTTGCTTGCAGGCACTGCTGTGAGTAGAATGGTGCTCAGGACTGACAGTCTTTGTGCGAAAGGAGCTGGCGCACATGGTGCGGACGGATCTGGACCCGATCCTGGATGTCGTGCAGATCCAAGTTGGCGGAATGAACGTGCTGGGGGTCTACATACCGCCGACGCAAACGCAGGATATGCTCAGCCAGGATGAGATGTGGATGAGGTTCCGGGGATCGTAACCAGATGCGACATGCCGATCGTGATAGGAGACCTGAACGCCCACGTGGGGATAAGCGATGCAAACAGCAATGTGCGTGGCACGAGCTTCGGAAAGCGTGTAATTCGGTCAGAGCAGCGCACGGATCGGAGGGGGAAGCAGCTGCTTGCATTGTGCCAGGAGGAGGAGCTTGTGATCCTGAACGGCCGCCTCGAACCAGGGGCAACAACCCGCGCAGGGAAAGACGGCGAGCGCGACAGCACCTTGGACTACGCAATTGTGCCGCAGAGCCGCTATGGGATGGTCACCGAGCTCGCCTTTGTGAAGGAGGGTTGGGTCGTCACCTCAGATCAAATTAAAAGGCACTGAGCATGACCATCGAGGCCAACATCAAGCGACCAACCGCGAAGGAGAACAAACCACGTGGCAAACACGTGCGCTGCGACTTCCACTTCCTCGGGATCATGATACTCTGGGACGAGGCTTGAGTGAAAGAGTCTATGCAGGAGTACGAGCAGATGGAGGCTTGCTCGGACAAGGGCAATCAGCTGATACGGATCATGGCGGGGGTGAACAAGGTGGCAAAGAGGAAGTACGACAAGGTCAGCATGCATGAGGAGGCTGATAAGTTCCTGAACGGCTTGCGGAGTCGGCGGAGAGGACCGAGATCGACTGCAAGCTGTCACTCCTTCTTGAGCTGCGATCCCTCATGGAGAAGGAGGAGTGGAAGAAGGAATACCAAGGGACGGTGCGAGAGCTGGAGAAGGAGAGGAAGAAGCTGGAGAAGAAGATGCAGAAGATCGCTGAGCACAAGAACTCTGAGCTGCTGGAACGACTCTTCAGGCGAGAGCCTAAGGGATACTGCCAACTGTTTGGGAAGACTTATGCGAGGCGGAAGGGTAACCCCGTGCCCTTTGCGGAGCTGGTACGCCACATGGAGATGGTGGCCAGCTGTCAGGATCGGGGGCAGATCCTGGCCTAGGGCGCTGCTAGAGGGCGTAGCAGGGCCGAGCAAGGCTCAAGGCGGCGAAGGGTAATTGTAGTGAGAATCGGTGAGGTACAAGGGTTTGTGCCCATGGCCTCTAGGCTGCACGCTAGCGCTCCCAACTACCCTAAGTCACAGATAGGGCTAGTCCTCACATCATCCCCTTTCTCACTTGCGAATTGACCTCAATTCGCGAATCGCCGCTTTTCTGGATGTTTCTCAAAGAACTCATCAATCAACACAGAGTCAATGTTCGATGCTGGAATCCAAGATCTGTCCTCAATGCCAAATCCTTGCCAATCAACGAAGAATTCTAACTTGCTCCTTCTCTTTCGGACATCCAAGAGTTCCTTGACATCCCAATGTTCCTCCTCTTCCACGACGACAGGTGCTGGTGGGGGTTGCTTTCTCCCCTGGATCGGATCGTCCTTGTGAGGCTCCAGCAGGTTCACATGAAAGACTGGGTGGACCTTCACGTCCGGTGGCAGTTTCACTTTGTAGGCAACTGCAGACACCTTCCGTTCCACTGGGTACGGTCCAATCTTCTTGTAGTCCAGTTTCTTTGCTGGCCTCGTCGTTTTGATGTTCCTTGTCCGAATCCAGACTTTGTCTCCCTCCTTCAGCTCCGGAAAATCTCTCCGTTTCCTGTCTACAAACTTCTTCTGGTCCTCCTGGGCCTGCTGAAGTTCTTCCTTCAGGATGTCGTTGATCTCTCTCAATTTGACAACCAGTTCTTCAGCTTTTGGCACCACTTTGTCCTTTGCTGCTTTCACGTCAAACTTCGGATGAAAGCCGTAGTTTGCAAAGAATGGCGTCATTTTCGTTGATGCATGGATGGAATTGTTGTATGCAAAGTCCGCCAGAGGCAAGAGCTCTCTCCAGTTGTCCTGGTCGTAGTTCACAAACGCTCTGAGGTACTGCTCCAGAGTCTGGTTGACGATTTCAGACTGTCCATCCGTTTGTGGGTGAAAAGATGTGGACATTTTCACCTTCACGTCACACAGCTCCATGAGGCGGTTCCAGAACTTTGACAAAAACTGGGTGCCTCTGTCCGAAATGATCTCATCCGGGAATCCATGCTCTTTGAAAACATGCTTCAGAAACTTCTTTGCCGTCTGTTCCGAATCTGGCAGCTTCTTGAAGTCCAGAAAGTGCGCTTGTTCGGAGAGTCTGTCTACCACTGTGAGAATGCATGTTCTGCCCTCAGACTCAGGTAGCTCTACAATGAAATCCATTGAGATTGATGACCAGTTTCTCTCAGGTACCCCCAAAGGTTGAAGTTCTCCGTAGGGCTTGTGACGATTCGCTTTGCTTCTTTGGCAAGTGTCACATGTCGTCACGTATGTCTCCACGAACTTCTTCATTTTGGGCCACCAGAAATCTCTTTCCACGAGTTCCAGTGTTTTCTTGACCCCAAAATGTCCCGCGAGTTTGCTGTCATGTCTGCTGTCCAAAACTTCCCTTCGAAGCTCTTCTGGCACGTACACTGCATCTTCATGGTACAGCACTCCTTCATCCAGTGAGAAGTGTTCCATGTCTCGCCTTGGTTCCTTCCCTCTGCTCAGTGGGTCTTCCTCGAGCCATGTCTTCAGCTCTTGAACCAAGGGATCCTCTTCTTGAAGGCCTTTGATCCGTTCCCACAGATCTTCGCTTCGTCCTCTTCATCAGCAAGCAATGCCATCAGCATGAAATTCTCGTTCATGAAGATTGTCCTTTCCTTCTGCTCCCGCAGTTGGTCTTCACTTGGCTCAAACTGTGGCTTCCTTGACAATGCATCTGCCTTTCCATTCTGTTTGCCCGGTTTGTACCTGATTTCAAACCAAAACCGCATGAAGAACTGTGCCCATCTGGCGTGTCTGCCTTTCAGAACCACTGCCTTTGACATGGCATGCAGGTTGTGGTGGTCGGAGTACACAATCGTTCTGTGCTTTGCTCCTTCCAGGTAGTGCCTCCATTCTGCAAATCCTTCCTTGATCGCAAGCATCTCCTGGTCAAGCGTGTCATAGTCCCCTTCGGTCTTTGACATTCCCCTTGAGAAGTAGCACACCGGGTGCAGCTGTTCATCCTCCCCTTGCTGCAACAAAATTGCACTGAGCGCAAAGGCAGAACTGTCCGTCTCCATCACGAACTGCTTGTCAAAGTCAGGGTGGAGCAACACTGGTGGTGTTGTGAATGCGCGTTTCAAGTCCTCAAACGCCTTCCTGCATTCCTTTGTCCACTCCCATGTTTGCTCTTTCTTCAACAACTTGTAGAGGGGCATTGCTTTTCTTGCAAACCCTTCCACGTATCTTCGCAGGTAGCTGGCAAAGCCAAGAAACGTCCTCAGTTCCTTTACATTCCTGGGTTCCGCCCAATCCAGGATGGCCTTGACATCTTTCGGGTGTGGCTGGTACCCTTTCTCCGTGATCAGGAAACCTGCGTAGATGACTTCCGTTGCGTCCCAGACGCATTTGTGTGGCCTGGCCTGCAAGTTGTTGTCCTTCAACACCTGCAGCACCTGCTTCACGTGCTCTGCGTGCTTGCTTGGGTCTTTGTCGTACACCAGCAAGTCATCCAAGTAGATCACCAACCAATCGTCCAGGAACTCGATGAAAATCGTGTTCATGTAGCGCTGAAAAGCACTGGGTGCGTTCCTGAGCCCAAATGGCATCACCAAGTACTCGTAACTTCCGTAGCGAGTTTTGAATGCAGTTTTCCACTCATGGCCTTCTGCAACTCTGACTTGGTAGTAGGCTGCTGCTAGATCGATCTTGGTGAAGATCTTCGCTCCTGCAACTCTGTCCAACAGCTCCGTCAGCAACGGCAAGCTGTAGTTGTCTGGAACGGTGATCGCATTGAGGCCTTGATAATTGATCACAGGCCTGGGATCCCTGCCCTTGTTTTTCGCGTAGAAAAAGGGAGCCCCAGCAGGACTGCTACTCGGTCTGATGAACCCTCTTCGCAGCATGCTGTCCACATATTCTCGCAAATCCGAGAGTTCTTTGGCATTCAGGGGAATGATTCTCGAGTTTGGAGGTGTTGTTCCTGGCAGCAAATTGATCTCCAAATCCACTCCCGGCCGGTGAGGGGGAAGCTTCTCCACGTCCCGCGCTTCGAAGACCTCCAGGAAATCATGATACTTTTCAGGCACCAACTTCCTCGGATCTTTCTCCCAATCGCCCTCAGGTTTAGCTTTCATCCCAGACTCTCTTGTCTCGTGGATGTTCACTTTTGCCGGCTCTTCTGGCTTTCCTTTGCCATTCTTCCCAGGGATTTTCACTGTGTGGGGCGCATCATGCTTCACTTCCATGTGCAAGCAGTTGCATCCTCCATCAGCAAAGACTTCAAACTGCAGTTCCTCTGCTCCTTTTGCATCCTTCACTTTTTGTGGGATTTTCAAGAGCTTTTTCTTCCAGTTGATCTTTGGGTTGTTGTCTTCCAGCCACTTCAAGCCCAAGATCATCGGAAATGCCGGAGACTCCACTACATAGAACACCATCTCCTCACGATGCGTGCCCAAGGACATCTCCATTGGCATCGTTTTGTACTCCACAATTCCTCCAGGGAGAACCGATCCATCAGCGGCGGTGATCTCAATCGGCCTTTCCAATTTCACCAAGTCCAAATTGTGGGTTTCTGCAAACTCTTTGTCAACAAAATTCGGCCTTGTTGCACAGTCACCCCCTCTGGACAGAGGTATGCGCGGATCACCTTTGGGCACACGCGGAACCCCTTTTTCGTCCACCAAAACTGGCACTTGCACACAAGCATTTCTAAACTTCATGTTCATGCGCAAAACGAGGTACTTCTTTTGTACAGCCGTGAAAGGGACTTCTTTCTCAGGGGGTTTCTGACTTTTGCTCGGCACCTTCCCCTTGGATGCAGAGCCGTTTAGAAATCCGAGTCAGAGTCTGAACTGCTCTCCTCTGGCTTCTCGTTGCGCTTCTTCTTGTTTCTCTTCTTCGGCTTTTCCTCTTCCTCAGCCTGCATTGTCGCTTGGAGTTTCTTCTTTGCTTCGCTTTTCCCAGCTCTGCAGTTTGCCGCAACGTGTCCCGACTTGCCACATTTGAAGCACAGGTTCTCATCGCGACGTTTCATGTACTCCTCTCGGCTGAGATCGAAGCATCGATTTCCATCTTGACGGCCTTGGTCGTCGTCACGACCATTACCGCTTCCCCAACTTCCACCATGGCCACCTCCGCGAGCACCACGGCCACCTTGGCCAAAGCCACCTCTGCCGTTTCCACGGCCATGAGAGCTTTCTTGGGCTGCGTTGGCATGAGAGCTTTCTTGGGCTGCGTTGGCGCCGGTTCCATTGCCGCCAATCCCTTGCCCGGCGGCACCGCCGTCGGACCGAATCATGAGGTAATGGTTGTCTGCAAGCGTTTGGCACAGAGCTTGGTAGGCCTTCAGGTCTGTAGGCATCTTCATTGCCTGGTGGGCTAGCGCTGTCTTCACGTTTTGGTTCAATCCGTCGAAGAACTTCGGGATCAGGGCTGTGTCGTTGTATCCCGAGTCTGCCGTGTACTTGTTGAACTCCTCCTTGTAGCTGGTGAACGGCCTGTTGCCTTGCTTCATGGTATCGAGCTTCTTTTGCGCCTTTTCCTTGAGGAGCGGGTCCGCGAATCGTTCGTTTACTATTGTTTTGAACTCCATGTACGTCTTGCCCGTGACTTCACCCGCATTGAACTGCTGAGTAGCCCATTCCGACGCGTCACCGGTCATGTTCGTGTTCGCGATCGCCAATGCAAGATGATCCGAGAAGTGGGGGTCGGATTCTGTTCGGTTCCGTAGCGCTCGGGGTCGTTCCAGTGGCGCAAGTCGAGTTCCGTCCAAAACTTGTCCAGATCCCGCGCCTGCCCCGAAAACTTCGCCATTTCGGGCAGCTTTGCTGGCTTCGCGTTCGCCATTGTGTCCTTGGCGGTGGCGAGCGGGATTCGTGACGTTCTTCGGCGCGTTCGTCGACGCGTTCGGGTTCTCGCTGATCCGGCAAAATCGCCTCAATCTCGCGCGTTCCTACGCCTCCTGCGACGTCGTCGATGTCGTCAGTGCGCTGCTGATGCCTCTCGTAGGCTCCTTCGTCCGATTCCTCGTCGTCTGAGCGAGCGAGGATGCGCCGGTCGCGCTGTGTCCATTCAACGTCCACCCTTGCTTCCCGACGAATTCCTCCCGGAATTCCTGAACTTTCGAACCTTCCCCGACGTCAAATCGTTCGTTTCTCGACGTTCGAGGTAATGAACTGCGTCCTTGCGGTGACCTACGCAAAGGAACGCTGCGCAACCCTGGTCATAGCCTCGCCGCCGCTTGTTGAGCCGAGCTTTACGTGAAACTCACGTTCCACGGACCGATTCTCACTTTGTCAGGATCGGGGGCAGATCCTGGCCTAGGGCGCTGCTAGAGGGCGTAGCAGGGCCGAGCAAGGCTCAAGGCGGCGAACGGTAATTGTAGTGAGAATCGGTGAGGTACAAGAGTTTGTGCCCATGGCCTCTAGGCTGCACGCACGCTAGCGCTCCCAACTACCCTAAGTCACAGATAGGGCTAGTCCTCACACCAGCGCCGAGTACGTGAACAAGATCGAGGAAGACCCCAGGCTCACGTTCCCACCGCCCCCCAAGGCCACAATCACGCCTCCTGGGAACCTGCTGCGCCCCATCACCCTCAAGGAGCTCGAGAAGGTCCTGAAGAAGGCTCCTAACGGCAGGGCAGCGGATGAGGATGGGATCAGGCTCGAGTTCATCAAGTACGGGACGACAGTGCTGAAGCAAGCTGTTGTCGATCTGCTCAACGACGTGCTCAATGGGGTCGACATGCAAGACTGGGGCCAGACACTGCTGGTGATGCTGCACAAGAAGGGGCCCAAGAACGTGGCTGGCAACTACCGAGGCATCAGCATAGAGAGGACACTGGAGAAGGTCTTTTCCCTGGTCTGGAACGCTCAGCTAGCTCCCTGGGCTGAGTGCAACAAGCTGCTGGAAGGCTCGCAGTTTGGATTCCGGGCACGGAGGTCCACCCTTCATGCAGTGTTCCTCGCTGAGGCGCTCTTCTCCTTGGCCAAGGCACGCAAGGAGAAGCTGATCATGGTGTTTGTAGATTTCACAAAGGCTTTTGACACGGTGGAGCGCCCGAGGTTGTGGAGGAAGCTGGAGGAGATGGTTGTACCCAAACAGGTTGTTGATATGTTCGAGATGGCGTTTGGGCGGGTGTGGGGAAGGCTCCGGGATGAGGACGGCACCAAGTCGGACTTCATCAAGTTCCTAACTGGAGTGAAGCAGGGGGACCCCCTCTCATCGCTGTTCTTCATCTTGTTCATCAACGACATCACTGCTTTCATGGAGGCCCATGGTGCAAAAGGGATGGATCTGGGCATGGTGTTTGAGGAAGAGGAGGATCAGGAAAGGATGGTCAGCTTGCTGGCTTTGTTCTTTGCAGACGACACCACTTTGATCTCGAAGACGGTGAAGGATGCCAAGATGCAGCTGGATCTTTTGTCTGCATATGCCAGTGCCAATGGGCTGGAGATCAACGTCAGCAAAACAGAGTGGATGGCCAGGAGGATACCCCACCGTGCAAAGCTCCTGTACAGGGGCCAGGAGCTGAAGAGGGTCGACAGCTTCAAGCTTCTGGGCAACCAGCTCACGTCAACTGGGCGGAGCAAGGACCATGTGCATGGCAGGGAGCCCAAGATGAACGCTGCTTATGGGCTCTGGCTCTGCGACATCAGGGAGGGGCCTGGGATGAGTCCTGACGTCCAGCTCAAGCTCTACAACACGAAGGTCAAGGCAGTGGGCCAGTATGGGAACCCGTTCATTGTGGAGATGCCGAAGGAGGAGTACCTTGCCGGGGAAAGCACCAGGGACAAAGTGACATGCATGGCCCTTCGTGCTGTCACTCATCAGCCCAAGTCTACCTCCCTGGCTTGTCTGTATGCGATCACTGGCCAGTACCCTCTTGCAGTTCATGACCATGAGTCGGCTCTCAAGTTCCTCATGTGTATCAAAACAGCTGACCCTGCATTGTACCTGCTCTACAAGGAGCTCAAGATCGAGGCATTGAAGGGGTGCTGGAACTGGGCTGCCTTCCTGAGGGAACTACTTGTGTACCATGGTGGAGAGGAGGGGAGGGAGACGTGGGAGAAGGACACTTTTTCATGGGCCAAGGAGACTGTGGAGAATCTTGTGAAGGGCAAGTTCAGGGAGATCAATGCCCAGAAGCTCAAGGACAACGACAAGCTGCACTTCTGGAGGATGTTGCGATAGTGCGATAGTTGAGGCCAAGGCCTGCTAGGACCGCCGCCGGCGCTCCCAACTGGTGCTCTCTCTCCCTGCTACTGTCCCGGCTGCTTTAACTCCCTGTCTAAGCATCTTGATTAGCATTTGCTCACCAATTTGCAAAGCAAATGCTAGTGCATACACGTATACGTTCTTCACTTTTAAGCTTCACTTTCTAGAGCATCTGCTCTCCATCTCCTTACCTTTTTTATTCTTTAATATTTGTATACACTTATACACTCTATACACCACTTTATTTCCAAAAGTTTTGTTTGGGAGTTGGGGGCCCCGCAATTCTTGCCCCTTTTCTGATTCACTGATTCTACCCCCATACCTGTGTATAACGTGTATATTTGTATACAGCTTATCACATGCTACCCAACTCCTATCCGATGCTCATTTCCATGCTGCTTCACTATGGAATGCATTCTTAGCTCTTGTGTATATACATACACCTTTGTCTTCATATTCGTGCTTCATTCCCCAAATCATTTGTCCCGGACGGATTACCTGTGTATAACCTGTATACCTGTCTACAGCTCCTTATACGTTTATACATTGTATACGCTACTTTACCCCCTCGGTGAACCCCCTCGGTGATCCCGCTCCCTTAACCCCCTCTGTCAACCCGCTCCCCTTCCCCCGACACTCGCCCCCCCTCCCTGAGGAACTTCGTTCCTACCACTTTTGAACTTCGTTCAAACCACGTGTTTTGACGAAGTCATATTGACGAAGTCAGTTTACTTGTTTGGTTGGAATGGACACCCGCATGAGAGTCAGATGTGATCATGAAAAACAAGGAGGTTTCATCCCCGTCATGGTATCTGTATACATAGAGCTGTTGGAGTGGCTATGGGGCGTGGGGAAGACGTAGCCCCAGTGGTCTGAACCGGGTCTGAACTCAGATGGACGGGATGGGGAGAGGGACAGTTTCACGTTGACCCGTCGTTCATTCCCTTGTGATGACAAGTCCCTTGATGACCCCTCCGGTCGTACCCAAGTATCCCCACACGCCAATAGACTCCCTATTGATACAGAATCGTAGCAACGATCCATTCCAACACTCCCCCTCGTTGCAAGATTACCCAGAGTGTCCAGAAATCCCCAAAGTTAGTCACGAATCTCTACAATTCCCAAAAGTGCCCTGAAACGTTGAAACTTCTCCCTTGGTAGCTGTTTGGTGAGTAGATCCGCGAGCTGGTCCTCAGTGTTGATGTACTCCAGCTGGATCTTTACAAGGAGCTCAAGATCGAGGCACTGAAGGGGTCCTGGAACTGGGCTACCTTCCTAAGGGAACTACTTGTATACTATGGCGGCGAAGATGGTAGGGAGATGTGGGAGAAGGACACTTTCTCATGGCCCAAGGAGACTGTGGAGAATCTTGTGAAGGGCAAGTTCAGGGAGATCAATGCCCAAAGGCTCAAGGACAACGACAAACTGCACTTTTGGAGGACGTGTGACATGACCTTTGGCCACATCGGACCATCCCTGATCCGGGTGGAGAAGCACCGGAGGGATGTCCAAAAGCTGCTGTGCTCTACCCACGACCTGGAGGTGGAGACAGGCAGGCACCAAGGACTTGAGGTGCAGCAGAGGGTGTGCAAACATGACGCTGAGCACATTGGAGACGAACAACATTTTCTGTTCCACTGTTCAGCAAATGCAGAGCGGCGCCAGAAGCTGCAGACCAGATTGGAAGCACTGGGCCGCGAGTGGAACATGGAGACCTGGCTCTGGGCTCTTAGCATCAAGGAGTTCGAGCCCACGATCAAAATGAGGCGGCAGAAGGAGAAGGCCCTCAACTCCATTGCCAGCTTCATCTCAAAGTCCATGAAGGACAGGAAAACTGGGAAAAAGAAAAAGACACACGACGACGATGAACTTTGCAATTAGCAGCAAACTCATGGTGTAACAGCGGCCAAGCCAGGGGCAGGTCCGGGTCACCAATACTATTCTATTCTAGATCTCTCCACTCTCGATCTTCTCCCTCACAAAATGGTACTGCACTCCAATGTGCTTGGTACGTTCATGGAAGACCGGATTCTGTGCCAGCTTGATAGCTCCTTCATTGTCCTCCTTTATGACTGTAGGCCCTTGCTGAGAAAACCCCAATTCCTCCAATAAGCTCCTTAGCCACGCAACTTGTCGTCCAAGATAAGACAGAGCCATGTACTCGGCCTCTGTTGTTGAAAGAGCCACCACTGGTTGCAGTTGCGACTTGTAGATGATAAGCTAAGACCGTTCCCCATCATCACTACAACCCCAGTTGTTGACTTCCCAGTGTCAAGATCCCCAGCAAAACTGGCGTCTGCATATCCATGCAATGCTTTGGTCATGTCCAGATTCGGATCCCTCTTGTAAACCAAGCCAAAGTCAGCTGTTCCCTTCAAGTATCTGGTTGTCTTCTTGACTTGCTCCACTGCTTCACGAGTAGGTGTGTGAAGGTGCCATCCCATGACGGCTCTCCGTGATAATAGGTAAGGCAATGTCCGGCCTGGTGAAGTTCATGGCATACATCCAGCTTCCCACCATTGATCTGAACGGAAAACGTTCGATTTCCTGCTCCTCAGCAGCAGACAACTCTGTGTTCCGTTTCCTGAGCTTCACCCCAACGTCCATAGGTACAGAAACTGCGTTGCAAGTGTCCATTCCGAAATCCTCCAAGGCTTTCTTGATGTAGTTGGACTGCTTGATCGTGATTGTACCAGCATTCTCGTCCTGTTTGACTTCCAGAGCCAAGAATTTCTTCATGCGACCCATGTGCTCTACCCACGACCTGGAGGTGGAGACAGGCAGGCACCAAGGACTTGAGGTGCAGCAGAGGGTGTGCAAACATGACCCTGAGCACATTGGAGACGAACAACATTTTCTGTTCCACTGTTCAGCAAATGCAGAGCGGCGCCAGAAGCTGCAGACCAGATTGGAAGCACTGGGCCGCGAGTGGAACATGGAGACCTGGCTCTGGGCTCTCAGCATCAAGGAATTCAAGCCCACGATCAAAGTGAGGCGGCAAAAGGAGAAGGCCCTCAACTCCATTGCCAGCTTCATCTCAAAGTCCATGAAGGACAGAAAACTGGGAAAATGAACGAGTTGGTTGCGGGGTGGCGGATCAACTTCCGTGAAAACCCTTTCGCCTGCCCCGAATTTCCACTTGCGATGCTCGCCGGCGGGAGAGACTCCGACGATGTCGAGGAAGAGGAGGAAGTAAACGAGCTAAATGAGTCGGAGGAAGAGCTGTCGGAAGCGGAAAGCGTCGGGGATGGCGAGGGCGACGACGGGCACGACGCGGAGGAGGAAGCGCGCCTAACGCTGGAAGGACGCGTCCTCAACCTCTGCCACGCGATCGGAGGCTTCGAAAGGGAGCCGGCAGCTGGCGATTCGGATGACGGACCGAAAAAGTGGACCTACGTGCTGGGGGACGAGTGTCTCGGTGGGTTCCGCGGCCGACTCGATGCGATGTAATCGCCCTCAACACTCTTCAGACTGCCTCCGCGACCTTAAGCGACTTTTGAGGAAACACGATGCGGTCGACGACAAGCCGCTGTTCCGTTTCCTGGGCCGGCAGCGGGTGATCAACGACTTGATTGCCATCCTCACGTACCACCCAACAAAGGAGCGGATCTGTGCCGCCGTCGGTCAGTGTCTGCGTTCACGAGCCCGGCAGCTGGTGGCTGGAAAGCTCAACGACCACAGTCGAGCTCCTTGTGCCCATGACATGGCCGGTCACGGTGGAGTCCGAGCACGCCCCCGAAATGCTGGAGATCTTGCGGACCTACAAGGAGGCATTCGCCAAACCCGGCCCCTACGGCGCTCTCTTTGCCATGATGGTTCGGATCATGGGCGTGCCTTCTGCGTGAGCGGACTTTGGCTTGGTTTGCTGCCTCTGGTGTTCACCCTCCCGGCAAAGCGAGAGAACTCCCCGCGACAGTGGAATCCTGAAGTTCATTCTCCTGCTCATTACGAATCTCCTGAGCATCAAGGATCCCCAAGCATCAGTTCGCTCTACCACTGAGAACTTCCTACGCTCAAACTTGCAGGTGGGTTGGGTTCAAGGCGTAGGTTGCTGTGTTGCGGAATCTTTGTTTCCTGGCGCAGGACGAGCTCATAACTCGCCTCGACGAAGAGCACATCCTCGAATTCCTGGTCACGCTTGCCGGCTCGCTCGTCGACATGCGGTTCTCCGAGTGGAACGTGGACCTGCTCAATATCTTCTGCCTCGTTTTTCAGGACCGCGACCCTGCAGATATTCTTGCCTTGGTACATTCTCACCGGACCGTACGGCTCGGTCTCTCATTCCCCATCCAAACGACAGTCCAAGAACGGAGGTTCCAAATCAAGTTCTGCGGGGTCGGTTAACCGGACCGCACAGCCGCCCTTCAAAACCAGTCGTCATTCACGTTTCGGCGGTGCCTTTACCATAAAGCTCGGCGTGCGTTCCGTCATTATGCCGCGTTCTTCAGCGTCGGTGACAGACTTGGCTTGCAGGATGGCAGGCCGGTCAATGTGTTTCAGCAAAGCGCTGCGTTCGTCCCTACCGAAGTCTTGCTGGACAAAGGCAAGAAGGAGAAGCCCCAGCGAGCCCCGGTGGTCCTGGTAAGTTTGCGTTTTCAGATGTTCGAAACATCTCTGCAAGCACGGCTCTCCCCAGGAGTCCGAGAGCGTGAAGAAGAAGGCCTCGTCGAAGACGAATGCCATCCTGCGAACCTTGGCGGACTCTATACTCGAGAGTGCTCTGAACCGTGCGTTTCCTGCCCATGTGCTTGCCACCTGTACTCATCCCGATGCTAGCCTTCATGGCCTCGGTTAAGCGCGACTTTGACATCGAGAGCGCCAAGGTCCGCGATCAGGACGTCATCCAATTTTTCGATCTCTGCTCCTTCTTTCTGCAGTACCAGCTCCTCGGGTACAGCACAGTACGACAAGGCACATCGCCGTGGCGCTTCGATCCTAACTGCTGTCCGCAGGACCCGGACGCCGATGCCTACAACTTCGAGGGCATAGCTTCGGTAATGAACCTCCGCATGCTCATCTTTGTCACCCGCAAGATGCAGCTCTTTCACGACGAGAAGGTCGGCGGTGATGCGCGTCCGTCACGACTAAGCTGATTCCCCGTTGTCAGCAATGGTCAAACCTAAACGCTGCTTTGCTCTGCTTTAAGGACATGGTGGGTTGTCCACTCTGCGACCTCTTCAGCGCTGACCGCTGCTTCGCAGCTTGTTTCTTTAGAGAAAATGGAGACCCTGGAGGATGAGCAGCTGCACGAGGTTTCGGAGAGCTTGCAGCACAACCTGTTTTACGAAAGCGCTCGCATGGATCTGATTGAAAGGATGTGCAAAGGCTTCAAGCCCAACGTGAACGGCCGCAGGTAGGTCATGGTCGCACCCTCACGCTTGCCTGCGTTCAATGATCTCTCCAGCTACCTAGTGCGCCTGATCGAGACGGTACACATCTTCCTCCGGATGCTCGAACGGTTTTCGAAAAAGAAGCGGCATCTTTTCGTTCGGTCTTCGCGCGCGATTGCGAAGAAGAAGAAGCAGGATGGGATGGGTATGTTGCGAAGCGCATCTGCTCGGTTTTGGCACTGAAGAAGACGCATAGACGAGGGCAGCGAACACGCGAATGCATCCGACGCCGACTCCGGGGCGGAGAAGCAGAAGTATCGGGAGGTGGAGTTTGATTTTCAGAAAGTGGAACAGGTGGGCGTGACGCTACTCCCGGTGGTCTTGACTGACGTCGCGCCGGCAGAAATTCGCGTCGCAATCCACGATAGCCACGTATTGCTTCTTGCTGAAGGAATATGCTAATCTTCGTCCGGACCTACTGCACTGCATCACTCGCATGTTCTACCGCATCTCTGTCAAGCAGTCGTTTGATGCACTGTTTTTCCAGGCATGCATCACGCGCTTGCGCTTGCCTCAGCTGGCGTGGCTGACGCTCCTTGGCAGCTTTCAACTCTCAAGCTCTTCAGCGCGATCGTTGCCAACCGGCGCCAGCTCCCACCGGGCGATCATTCGAAAGAGTTGATGCAGCTGATTCAGCACATCACTCGGAGATTTGTCGCTGGCATATCGTCAAACTACCTGCTCGGCATGGAGGTGAGGCTTCGGTGATGTTCCGCCAGCTCTTGCTTATCGGAAGCCAGGTCTTCTTCGGCCGGACGAGGCACGAATGCAGAACTCTCGAGATGACTCCGGAGGAGCTTCTGGAACTCGAAGCGAAACGACAGGCAGAGGTAGGCCTTGCAACGACTTTGACCACCGTTTACAACTAATCACATCACGCCGCTGCGTTGTCGCTTTCAGGCGACAATCAAGTAGGGCCCGGACTCTTCCCGCGCGAGAAGCCGGCTAATCCAGCGATCCGCAGGTCGGACGACGAAGTGGAAGTCAAGAAGTCGCTCAAATGGAGCGAGCAGGTCGGCGTGGCTGTTTCCGTACTGGTGGAAACCGGGAAAGTTACTCTGGTCCGGTGGCTCATAACGGCAAGTCGCCACGCCATCATGCGTGGTTTGGGCAGCTGTTGATCTCGGCTTTTCCAGGAACTGGAAACTGTGGCCGCCGCTCGCGAGCCAACTGCAGATCGATTGGTCAGGGACGATCCCGAAGAAGGAGACGACGAAGCTCCGACGGAGTACTTTGCCGCTCACTGTGGGGGCGAAGGAAGTGCCCGCTCGAGTACCCGAGCTGACGAACCCCTCCAGACGTCTCGGTGGCGGATGAAGATGTCCAGCAAGCCCTCAAGAAGAACTCGGTGCTGCGCCTCCTTCTGACCCTCGTCGGGTTCCACGAGGAACGTGCGGGGATCACGGGGGATTCCGAGGACGACGACGATGACAGGCATCTGGACGAGGACGGGAATCCGATCCCTAAAGTCTGGCGTCTTCCAGGGAATCTTGGCCGAACGAAGCTGGAGGGCCACAAGACTCTGATCGAAGGGTTCATCGACAATCCGGTTCGCTTGGATGGGAAGGAGGCATCCAAGGTATGCTGAGGGCTGTAAGCTCCGCGGATGCACTATGGTCGCTCATTCTCTGCAAGTATCTGCGAAAACGGCGCCCTAGGGCAGAGAGGCCGCGCAAGGAGCGTAAGAGCAAGGAAAAGCCCGCGAAGGAGGACAAGAAGAACTACCTTTCGGCGCAGTTCGTGAAAGAAGACGACGACGAAAGCTCCGACGAAGAGTTCTTCCGCCTCGAGGCGGAGCGTCGAGAACGGTATCGGCTTGCGCATGTTGCCGCCATGCAGGAGGCGGAAGTCGGGCGCCAGGAGGCGGCCGCCGCCAAGGCGAAGCTGAAGGTCCCGGCCAAGCGCGCGCCAAAGAAATCAGCGCCTCGAGATCCCGTGCCGGGAGACGAATCGTCGGATGAGCAACCTGGAAGCCCCAGCGAAGAATCGGAATCGGCGCAGGAATCCCAAGACGACGAGCAACCGGGTCGGCTGGATGGACTTCGTTCAGCACGCCGCGTTCGACGGACGCAGCCTTCCCACACGCCGTCGGGTGCTGCCTCCGAGGCCTCTAATCCGGACGATCCGGATAGCCGGCAGAACTCCGATGGATCCGATGACTCCCCCAAAGGCAGAGAAGATGATTCTATGGAGGATGCGGCCGACAACGCCAAATCGAATTCTCCGGCGCGGCCGGGCCGCAGTTTGCAGCGGCCTGCAGGACTCTCTGCTGCATCCACGGTACCGTCGTCGCCCCAGCAACCGGAACAATCGGGCGCGAGAGCCGACGTAAGCGAAGCCTCCGAAGAAGAGCTCGGCGGGTCACGCAAGTCGGGGCCCAAAAAGCGGCGGGTGGTGCTTTCGGTAAGCACGAGCTTGAGCATGCACTTCCTCGCTCCTCACAAAAATCTAGGATGACAGCGACGACGACTGAGCAGGCGGCGAATCCGAGGAAGCCATCGCTGCACGGAGCGCGGCGACCTCGGCCTCCAGCCGCGCGATCTCGTCGTTGAGACGCTTCTCCTGCGGGCCCTCGACGAGATACGCCCATTCCGGTGGTTGCAAGTGTTTGTTCGACCACTCGGAAACCGCGTCCAAGAAGTCGAAGAGAGGATTGCTCTCCTCGCTCGGCGGCGCCGTGGGGTCCGGCGGCCCGGGACGAGC
Source organism: Hyaloraphidium curvatum (assembly GCA_025558095.1). Lineage (NCBI taxonomy): Eukaryota > Fungi > Monoblepharomycota > Hyaloraphidiomycetes > Hyaloraphidiales > Hyaloraphidiaceae > Hyaloraphidium > Hyaloraphidium curvatum. The sequence goes on from JAIVFI010000040.1 coordinate 156,505, forward strand.
ACGGTTGGCCGTCGGTCCGGTATCCCGCAGGCGGAAGTTCTCCAGGAAGGATTTCCACTCTTCGGGGGTCGATCGTTGGTAGCGGTCGTAGAATAGCACGGCCATCTGCCCTGTGCCACCAAGAGCCGCTCCCAGTGTCCCATAAGCGAGCGTTCCGTACAGTGAGCCTGTCGACCGGTCGGCATGCGTGTCCGGCGCCGAGAGCGTGGAACTCACGAAGAGCGAGGGTCCCGAAGCCTGCACCCCAGACAGCACCCGCCTGAGCGCTTGCCAGGGTGGAGCGGACCGCAAAGGTCTTGGAGAGGGCTTCATCGGAAGGTTGCCGAGCGAGCAGCGCGCGTCGAGTGACTGGCCCGGGTGTCGGCTCCAAGGAACCACGGCGGACGGCACCACCCACTCTGAAAGCCAAGCGATCCTAGAGTGACACTACCGCTTGCAGCGATCGCGTACTGCCCTATCCTGTCCCGGCGGCCGACGCGCACAGCGATTGCGGCCCCGATGACCGCCCCGACAGCCCCTGCGAGTCGCGCTGCTCCAGCTCCCGCGACATCGGACCCGGAGGACGAAGCTAACCGCATCCTAGGGCAAAGAGCGCCAACTCTCGTCTCTGCTCTCGATTCCGTAGCGCTTCCATTGGCTAGTCAACAGACCATGTCTCAGCAACCCCCGTGATCGCTCGGCCGCCAATCAGCTGAAGGCGGTCTCGGCAAAGGCCTGTAAAGGGGACGGCATGAGAAACAGAAGCAGGCGATCGCTAGCCAAAAACATACTTCGTCGTCCATCAGACCGCTGAACGACACGGCGCCGCCCCCGCCTCCCTTCTCGGCCTGGACCTGCTTCGAGAGGAAGTCGCGGCTGACGCCCAGCTGCCGATCCATCTTGACCACCGATTCATTGACGGCAAGGGTCCGATCGATGAGTTCGTTGAGCTTCCGGACGCTCTGCTCGTCGTCGTAGCCGGCCGGGGGATCGCGGAACTCCACCATGCCCTGTCGCTGGTCCACCGCCGCGTCGATCTCATCGTTCTCGACCATGACGCGCAGGAGGCTCTCGAGATCCGGCAGGCCCTCGGCGGCCTCCCCGCCCTTGCCGGCCTGCGAGTCCATGCCGAGCTGCTTCGCGATGTCGTCGAGCGAGAGCGTCACGTAGGTCTGAGTCAGCTTGGCCACGTTCCGCCTCCACAGCGCATCGACGAGCTGCTTCGCGAGCCCGTCGTTGCGGTCCTTTGCGAACTGGGCCTGGTGCTTCTGGTACTCGCTCCTGAGGCGCGACACGCTGCCCGACTCGTACGCGGCGGCCAGCTCGAGGTACGGGCCGGCCTTTGCCTTTGCGGCGCGTCCGACGCAGGGGGCCATGTACTTTGGCAGCGCGCGGATCCTGCCGTGCTCCTTGAGCGAGATCAGCACGAACTTCTTGTACGCCTCGATCTGGATCGCCGACGTGACCTGGGCGGGCGCGGTGATTGCGAGCGCGAGGGCGTCGAGCGCCCTGGCGTGCTTGCCGAGGCCCTCGAGCACCATGCCGGCGTAGTAGTGGTACAGCAGGAAGTCCTGGATGCGCGTGTCGCACACGGGCTCGACGTCGGTGATGGGCACGTCGATCACTGCCAGCGCGGGCTTGTAGGCGCGAGCGAGGAGGCAGGCTCGCAGCAGCAGCGGGTGCAGCGCGGTGAGGTGGCCGGGGTGGGCGGCGAAGCGCGCGATGGCGGCCAGCAGCGTGCGCACGGCCAGCAGTGGGGCGCCCGCGGCCTCCGCGACGCGCAGCACGCCCCTGCCGACGGCGGTGAGCAGGTCGGGCGCGAGCAGCAGCTGGTCGCGCGAGAGGCGCGCGGCGAACGCGGCGGCGAGCGGCAGCGCGTCGGGCGGCGGCGGGTCGGCGGCCAGCTGCGCGGCGAGGACGGCGGCGAAGCCCGCGGAGTGCTCCGCGGCGTCGAGCGCGTGCAGCGGGTTGAGGCCGCCGGCGCCGGGCGCGCCGAGCACCGCCGGCGCCGCGCCCCGCAGCGCCGCCACGTACGACTTCGGCCAGCGGTCGGGCAAAGGCCCCGCCGCGTGGATCGCCGCGATCACCTCGTCCACGCTCGCCATCGGGGGGGCGTGCTGAACGCGTTCCTCGACGCGTCCGATCAACCACGAGACATCCCCCCAACCCCCCCAACCCAGCCCCCAACCCCTTCCGCCTCCTCCCTCCAATGGCCGCCGCTCACGTAGGCCGCCCCGCCCGCAGCCCCGCCCCGCTCACGCCCCGCAGCCGCCCGGCGCCCTCGAGGCTGCCAACTTCCTCCGCAGCAAGGACTCGAAGGTGCGCTGCAAGGACGGCGTCATGGACGGCAGGCGGATAGAGTACTTCAAGGGTGCGTGGCCCGCTGCCCCCCCGGCGCATTGCATTCACCCCCGTCAAGGCAAGTCCGCCGTCAAGGCCCTGCTGCTGCCCGCCTACGCCGGCCCCAAGCGGCCGCCGGTAAAGTCGGCGGACGAGGCAGCGGACCTGCTCAACCAGCTGCTGCACGAGGGCCTCTTTGTCCGCGCGGACAAGATCCAGCCAAAGGGGCGCTACTTCCGGCCCGTGCCGCACCAGACCTTCCACCCCGACGGCTACTACGTGTGGATATACCAGGGGAGCCAGTGGAAGACGTACCTGATCGGCAGCGGCCTGATCGCAATCGCGCTGGCCGGCGTCATGTTCCCGCTGTGGCCGGTGCAGCTGCGCGTCGGCGTGTGGTACATCAGCGTGACCCTCCTCGCGCTGCTGGGCGTCTTTTTCGGCATGGTGCTCGTGCGCTTCCTCCTCTACATCGCGACGACGCTGGTCTATCGCGGCCAGGGACTGTGGATCTTTCCCCGGCTGTTCGACGATCTGTCGATCGTCGAGTCCTTCCAGCCTTTCTACGAGTGGGAACTGTCAAAGTGGGTCGAGCGTGTGTGCTCCGCTGGGAACCTGCTCATCGTTTTGTGGTCTTATCAGAGAGGAGAAAGAGCTGCTGGCAAACCGGGCGCGGAGCGATGCCGAGGAAGACGGCGAGGAGGCTGGGGATGCGGCTTCGGGGACTGACGCAGCGCAAACGACCGCCGCGGCACCCGCAGACGAGGGAGCCCCGGCAAACTCTGACAAGGCGGACGGCAAGAGCGACGCGAGCCCGGCGGGAACGGCGCGGCGGCGAAAGAACAAGTAGCAATTAGAATACCCTAATACTGGTCCCGAACACGTGTGCCTCCGGTCGACCGAACGAGCGACTAGCTTTTGGAAAGTCCGAAAACCTGGAGTGCCTCTTGCACTGCCTCCTTGTCCCCAGTGTACTTGTCGGGCTCGTCGCTGAGCTTGACCACGGGGATCTGCTTGTCCGCTGGGAGATGGACAGGGTGAGGGAGGGCAGCCGCAAGAATACAAGTCCACTGACCTGGCGTGCGAGCGACCGAATGGAGCTTGATGACGATGTTGAGCGTGGACGACGACTTCGCCGGGTCGGAGATGAACTTGAAGTCGTTCGTCAGGTGGGTCCCGATCCCGAAGCGCGATTCGATGCCCTTCGAGTCCGCGTACTTCTTGTAGCGAAGGCACTTTGCGATGCTCAGGGCGTCGGAGAACACAATGACTTTCTCGGCCGGATCGATCCCGAGCTTCTTGTAATGGCCCACGATCTGGAATCGTTGCGTTATGGAAGACTCACACCTTGGCGCAATACTCAGCTCACCTTGTCCACGTAGACCGTGGCGTCTCCGGAATCGTGTCGCGTGCCCCTGTACATATCTGCCAGGTTGTCGTCGAAGTCTTCGAGGAACGCATCGACCCCTGGAAGGCCCTTCAGTCCATGATCCAGCGCAGCCGCCGACCGATCCCACCAAAGGTGTCGGACAAAGCTATCCGGAAATCCGGCCCCGTGTAGGTCGATGCCCACTGGCGGACGTTCCGATTAGCACAAAAGCTCTTTCGAGCGCGAGCCAATGCACGCACCTTGGAGAGTGCCATCTTGTTTGCGTGCTTCAACCCGGTCGTTGCTTCCAGCGCACTTAGGGCCATGGTCCACTATGGTCACAGTCATCATGAGGCAAACCGCCCGCAGCGTCCGGCGGACAACCAACCTCGTGGGCGACAGTCCCGACTGGCCGCAGGTTGTACAGACGTGCAAAGTTCACGTTGCTGGTCCCCGAGCAGTGAGAGAACGGCTTGCCCGTCTTCTCGATCTCCGCGAAATGGGCCTTGGCCAGTTCCCGGATCACAGTCTCCTGCGCGCGGTACGATCGTCGTCGCCGCGTGCCAAAGTCACTGAAGAAGCAGTCGCCCTCAAAGAGCTGCGCGATCTTGCGCCTGGCCTGCTCCCTTTGGTCCGCAGGGTGCATGTAGTCCCAGTCGGTTTCCACATACTCAAAGAAGGTCTCCGAGATGAGGTAGAGGATGGGGACCTCGTACAGGATCACGTCGACCCACTTCCCGCGGATGTCAATCTCCACGATGCCCTCCGGTGTCAGGCTGACCTGGAGCTGCTCGCGCGGTCGGAACCGGAACTGCTTCAACCTCGCCACGAATGCGGGCTTCAGATACGGGGTCGTCGAGAGCAGCCACTGCTCTTCCTCGTCCGTGAGCGCCACGTGCTCCATGTCGTTCAGCTTTTTGACCAGGACGTCGTATGCTGGCTTCGGGAACACGTCCCGCTTCGGGTTCCGCGTCTTGAACCTGTAGTGAACGTACGCTTCCGGATAGTGCTCCGCAACGGCCTGCATCATCGTCAGCTTGTACCAGTCCGTGTCGAGGATCGACTGGACCCCATTCGGCGAGTACTTGTCGTCCTTATCCAGGTAATAGTCCCCCGTGTCGTCGACCGGTGGAACGGGGGTCGGAGGCATCATTCCAAGTGCTGGGTGACACCTTAGGGTCCGATTCCCAGCAGAATCGGGCCGGATTCCACGATACCGATCGAGTGCAGGAGACGATTGAAATGGACACCAGAAATGAAACGCGGTCGCCAAGATCAAGGTGCGAGGAGAGGGACGCGAGCGCTACACTGTGGGTTGCCCGCAAGCACGGCCGCGCGCGCTGCCAAAAACCTCGACTTGCGTGGCTCGCCGAATAGCGCTGCCTTGGCGTCGACGAGAGCAGCGACTCTCGGAGAGCATTTCGATCGTTGACCGGCGAGCGCATCGCAGCTGCCGCTTCCCCCGTGCGCGAAGGACGTAGAACCGTAGAACGGCAAAGCCGATGGCAATGGAACGCCACGACGACGGGAAGGACATCTCGCTGGTAATCGACCGCGATTACAACCAGCAGGCCATCGCCAAGGAGAAGCAGGCCTTGGAAGAGGCCCAGGCTGCCAATGCCGATCCGCAATCCGCCGTGAACAAAGAGACTGGGGAGATCAACTGGGACTGCCCGTGTCTTGCCGACATGGTGAAGCCGCCTTGCGGCGAGACCTTTAAGGCCGCCTTCTCCTGCTTCGTGTACTCGACGACGGAGCCAAAGGGGATGGACTGCGTGGACAAGTTCCGGGAGATGCAGAGCTGCTTCAAGGACTACCCAGAGATCTATGGCCGCGAAACCGACGACGACGACGACGATGAGGACGAAGAGGCGGGCGAGGCTGGGCAGGATGCTGGTGTAGATGCGGCCGAGGCCGCAGCCGAGGCCGCCGCGGAGCTGGTGACAGAAGCGGTGGGAGACGTCGGGGACAAGTAAAATCTCAATATAGATTCGCGGACTGCGGCTCACCCGCCCGTCTGTGCATTACAATCAAAGGCTACCACTGTCAGTCCTCGTCCTGTCCGAGATCCGCCCTCCGCGCGCGCCTGTGTCGCGCCCCAGCTTCCGTTGCCACGCCAAACAGTTTGGTACAAGCCACGTTTCACACATCTGAAGTTCAGGGGTAAGCCAAGGAGCGCAGAATGCGGAGCAGGCGTCCCACCAGAGATAGACATAGTCTGAGCAATGTTAGAGTCCTCGACCACCCGCATGAACTCTTCGAAGGAGATCTTCCCGTCCTCGTCCTGGTCCGCCTCCATGATGGTTTTGTCCACTATCTGCTGTAGTTGCTGGTCCCGGAGATTGTTCCCGACCATCATCTTCAGCACCAAGAACAGCTCGCCGTTGCTGATGAACCCATCACGATCCATATCGTAGACCTTGAAGGCAACTGGCGGCACGCTCGTGAGCCAAGCTCGGGGACAGCTGCGAGACCATTCCCACATCGCAGCTTCTCCGTCCGGTTGCCGTTGGCGGTGAACGTGCTCAGCGCGGTAATGAACTCCTGGAAGTCCACGTCACCGCCCCCGTCCTCGTCGAAAATGGCAATCATGCGATGTGCAAGGGGGTTGTTGGCAATTTGCGGCAGCGAGAGGAACTCCTCCTTATCGATGGCGCCGGAACCATCCTTGTCAAGCTTCATGAAGCGCTTGTACAATCGCTGGATCTCATCCGGGGTGACTGCGCGTGCCGTGGACGCGTCAGATCCGCGGCAAATCATCGCTAGATATCTCCCACAGTTGGTGGCCGAAGCCAGGTCGTCCAGTTGTGAGCTCGCGGCCTGGGGGATGCTCGCCCAGTTGGAAGCACCGCGGCCGCGTCTGCGGTTCCACCCACCCCCATCCCCACGTCAACACGGCGCTAGTGCCGCGTGAATGGTCTCGGGTCTAGTCCTTCCCTAGGTGCCCAGGCGCTATCGCCGTAGATCGCGTTTCGGCGACAGGCGGCGGACTGCAGTGACTCTCAGAAGGGAACGCACCCGCCGCCTTGCTGCCCGTGCAGACCTCGCCCGCGGTCTCCTGGGCGGGACGGTCGACGCGTTTCATGCCTGACGCGCTCACTGAGCCCGCGGAAACAAACACTCCTGGTGCCGAAGGTTCTGAGGACGCCCATGCCCAACGTCGACGAGAACTCCGGGCCAAGAACCTGGAGGCATCCAAGAGCAGGCCAGGTGGATCAACCGCGCGGATTGCCTACGGCAGCTTCTCATCTGGCACGGCAGATCTATCCTCGCTGAAAAACCTGGATGCCTCGCTCAAGCGGAACACCTCGTTCATCAAGAAGCTGAAAGCGTCGATCACACCCGAGTCGCTTCCTTCTCTCTTGGCTGAGGTGGCCGCTCTGAAGCTCGAAAAGTATCTTTCGGAGGTCATCGGTTCTATTGTGGAATGTCGGCTCCGGAACGGCGCGGAAGTCTTTGCCGCGGTCGAAGTCTGCTCCGCCCTTCACCAACGCTACTCCGACTTCGCGGCGCCTCTCGTAGCGTCACTCCTGAAACTTCTCGGACCGCCGCCAGTACATCAGATATCGAGCGTGCCTTTGGAGCAGCGGGAGAAGGAGGATGCCGCCCGGATCAGCAGGCAGCGCACTGCGCTGCGGCTTTTGGTGGAGCTTTACTTGGTCAAGCTCGCCGGGGATCCCAAGGGAGACAAAGATGGGTTGATTTTCGGGGTCGTCCGTGATTTGGTGGGCGCCTGAAGCGCCTGTGCGCCGCCGTGACGCTGACGCGAAGTTGCGTAGTTTGGCAACGACAAGACCCACCACGTCAACTTGTCGCTGGCCGTAACTTTCTCAAAGTTCTACGGCCAGGAGTTTTTGCCCGGGCAGAATCCCCCACTGGACGCCATTGTCGGAAACGAGCAGCGATCGTCTTTCAAAGCCCTCCTCGGTGACTACTGGAACAGCGCGGCCCGGCGTATCAAATCCGACCACAATGTGGGCACCGGCGCCTCGATCTGGCGCAGAAGACGTGACTGACTTTTCTGCATCACCAGCGCCTACGGGACATGTCTCGCTCGCTGGCTGATCATGCGATTGCTCGGGGTGACGTCAGCGAGGACAGGCAGCAACGATACGAGAACGCGCTCAAGGCCCACGAGAAGCTCATGGCGCTTGTCTCGTCCCTCGCAGAGGCTTTGGGGGAGACAATGCCGGAGCTGAAAGGCTTGGACGAGGACACTGCAAACGTCTCGCGCCTCACCGGGATCGGAGTCGTCATGGACGGCGGATCGTCGCGCAACAGAGACGACTCAACTTCCAGCCTGGGACCGTGGGAGGACGAGGAAACCAAGTTCTTTTACGAGAACCTCGTCGACCTGAAGGATTTTGTGCCCGGCATCCTGCTCGGCGAGAAGCAGAAGGACGACGCCGGTGCTACAGCAGAAAAGGGAGGCGAGGAAGACACCACAGAGAACACGGACGAGGCGAAGGATCTTGGTGAAGAGTCTCGCGGGGCTGACGCAATCTCGACAATGGACACGGATATCGCGGACGAGGAGCGGCCTCTAGACGACGACGAGGCTAAGGAAACGGGAGCTGCCACGTCGCAGCCTCAGCTCGACGCCCTCCTTGCGCGACTCCCGAACGCAATGAACCGGACCGCGATCGACCAGCTTGCGATCGATTTCTGCTACATCAACACAAAGTTGTCGCGTAGGAAGCTTGCGCGCGCCATGCTTTCGGTTCCGCGTCAGCGTTTGGACCTCTTGCCCTACTACGCTCGGATGCTGGCGATCCTGAAGCCGTACATGCCGGACGTCTTGGCGACCGTGGCTGATTCCTTGGATTCTGATTTTCGCCGTCAGCAGCGGCGCAGGGACACTGGCAGCTTGGACGACAAGATCAAGGTCGGCCCATTCGATCGGACCGGTGTGATGTTCCTCACACTCAGACGGGCTTCCCAGGTTGTTCGTTACATCGGCGAGCTCACCAAATTCAAAATCATCCACCTCCACGTCACCTTTCACTGCATCAAAGTGCTCCTGGACGACTTTGCCGGACAGAACATTGAGGTTCTCGCCAACTTTCTCGAGTGCTGCGGTCGTTTTCTGGCCAAGTCGACGGAAACGAGCCAACGGATGGCAAATATGGTGAGCGGGTTGCGCAAGTCGAGACGGTCGTCGGCACTGTAACTTCACTTTGTCAGCTGGACATCATGATGAGGAAGAAGGCAGTCCAGCACCTCGACAACCGGCAGGTTCTTATGATCGAGAACGCCTACTACCAGTGCAACCCTCCCGACAAGCCCGCAGTCTCCACCAAAGTTCGGACACCGATGGAAGCCTACATCAGGCGCCTGCTGTATTCGGAGCTCTCGAGAGCGTCTTCGGAAAAGATCCTCAAGCTTCTGAGAAAGCTCGACTGGGATGCAGGGCCGGTCTGTCGGCAGATGGAAAAGATCCTGACAAAGATCTGGAAGGTCCGCTTCAGCAACGTGCACCTCGTGGCGTTCCTTGTCGCGGAGCTGTCATTGTATCATCCGGAACTCGGCGTCAAGGTCGTGGACGGGGTACTCGAGGAAGTGCGGCTCGGTCTCGAGGTATGGCCGGTGCCTTTTCGTCGGGTCCGGCTTGGAGCTCAACGAACCGCGGCAGCAAAACATATTCAAGCACAACCAACGCCGAATCGCATGCGTCAAGTACCTTGGCGAGCTCTACAACTATCGAATGCTGGACTCGGCCGTCATTTTCGACACCCTTTACCTCCTGCTCACTTTTGGTCACGGCGGAATGCCGCGCCCGGATGTCTTCAACCCGGCCGACGCTCCGCACGATTTCTTCCGTGTCAGGCTTGTTTGCGCGCTCCTGGACCCTTGCGGGCCCGTCTTTGCCAAGGGCACCATGGCGAAGAAGCTGGATGCGTTCCTCGTCTTCCTGCAGCTGTACGTCAAGACCAAGATCGAACCGCCATTGGACATCATTTTCCTGCTTCAGGAGACTTTCGAGGCCTTGAGGCCGTCCGCGAAGCGTTACGAATCCTTTGAAGAAGCTTTGGAAGCCTTGAAGGATCTGGCATCCGCTGCACAAGCGGCGGCAGCTACGGATGGCGAGGCTGGGGCGCAGGACGATGCAGACGAGGACGACGAAGAGGACACGCACAACAAGGGGGCGGCATCCAACGACGGTAGCGGCGGCCCGGAGAGCGACGGTTCGGAGGGGAGCGAGAGCGACTCGGGATCCGCTTCTTCGGACGACCAAGGACGTGCCGAAGCGTCGTCGTCCGAGGATGAAGCGGTCATTGTGCACGTCGACGCCAAGGGACCAACGCAGGAGGAAGAGGAGGATTTCGAGAAGGAGTTCAACAAGATCCTTCAGGAGAGCGTGGAAAGCAGGAGGAGCGAGAAGAGGGTCATGAACCTGTTCGACGTCGCTATTCCCGTTCGCGGCGCTCGGCAAGACAAGCAAGCACATTCGGATGACGAGCAGTCGAGCGGGGACGAGGACAAGGAAAAGGGCGGCGTCACCTTTGCGGTGCTGACGAAGAAGGGCAGCAAGCAGCAGACGCGCATGATCTCGTTGCCGGCGGATTCGGCCTTCGCCATCAACACGCTCAAGAAACAGGAAGCCGATCGCGCGGAGCAGGCGGCTCTCAAGAAGCTCGTGCTTGATTCCGTGTCCGCGGATCCGGAACGCAGTGCGCATGCCCCGCCGACGCGGAAGGGCGGCAAGCTTGTACTTTTTTCCAATACCACGCACCGCGGTCCCTGAGCTGCAAAGGTATGCCATGCTCTGATTGCACACAACTTTATCGCTGAAATCGCTACTCCTATACATCCAATCGGGAATCTACGATATTCTTACTTCAGAATGCTTCTACGGTGTCAAATCTCAACGTCGAGTGCACCAGAATCCGAGAGGCCCTCGCGGCCACTGTGCACGTCACATCGCCTCGCGAACGAACGTCTCGCGACCTGGGCTCCAATGGAGCAATAAGTTCACTTCTCGCCGAAGCTTTTGGACATCTCCGCCGCAAGGGCTTCGTCCAACGCGGGCGGAGCTCCGTTGGCTTTCGTTTCCGACGCCATGTGCGCCTGGAAATGGCGCCGCAGGTGATCCCTGCGGTAGTACTTGCACACGCATCCAATGATCGGGCATGCTGCGGCGGCAGTCAGAAAGGCACGGATGTGGGCCGGGGAAGCGGACGAACCATGGATCCGCGACTCCTCCCCGTCGTGGCTCCTGCGGTGGCGCCGCATGTGGCCGTTCTGCTTGAAGCTCTTGCCGCACTGCGGGCAATGGTAGTTCCCGCTACCTTTGCTGTTGGAGGTCGGCGTGCCCGGCGTGCCGCGGGATGGGGAGCTAGGGGATGTCGTCGACAAGGACCTCGCCGATTGCCGCCAAGCGGAGCGAGGGAGCCTGGTGTTGATGCCGAGGGGTCCCCCGTGGTCTGTAGTCTGGGCCTTGTTGGACATATTGAGCCTCTGGCTCGTGCGAGAGGAGCGCCGTTGTCCTCGCCGCGATCCAGCTGCGGGTTTGCAGTCAGATCCTTGTTCTTCAGGAGGTCAGATGATGGCAGCTCACCGCGTCGGGACGAGGGCTCCTCGTAGTCGTCGTCGTCATCCTCGTCCTCATCTTCCATCGCTTCGTCGTTGACGTCGTCGTTTGAATCGAGACCGGCATCCTCCCCATCGTGGGCCCCCTTCTCCTGCCTCGGGCTGCTCTCTCCGTCCGCATCATCATCAGCATAGTCCCTCTCCGTTCTGACATGGCGGTCCGGATCGGAAGGCATGGGGGGCATGATGGCCGGAGGCTCGTAGGAAAGCTGGAACTCGTAGTTGTGCTGCATGTACGTGGTCGTTCCAGACGACGACGTCATGGATCCTCCGTTGTAGAGGGGAGCAGTGCTGTCCACGGCTTCAAACTCGAGATGTCCGGACGCAACCGTTGAGGACGACGGCGTGGGTCTTGTCGTTGGCTGCATGCCCGCGACGGTGGCCTCCGGTCTCGGCGACGGTGTCGACCTCGCATCGTCCTGGGCGATGAACTCAGATGCAAGCTGGGAGGCAAAGCGGGTCACTATAGGGTCATCGCACGCAGATGAGGTTCGACCACTACCTGGCTGTACTTTTCCGGTGTCAGATCGTCGCTCGGATGGTTGTGGTGGCCCATGCCCGGAGGCCGCAGGCGCGGGCCAGGAAGGACGGAAGCAGCTCCGTAGTACAGCTGCTGAGGCTGCTGGTAGGGATTGAATGCAAGTGGAAGGAGCGTTTGCTGCATTCCGATGGGCTGTTGCATCCCCGAGTGCTGCGGAATGCCGACGTTTTGCGCCACGGCGGGCGAGTAGAAGTAATGCGGCGCCGGCGAGTTCAGCAGCGACGCTGTGGCACCGGAAAAGTCCATGCTTCGGTACATGTTGTCGTACGGAGCGAGAATGCTGGAGGGCGCGGGCAGGCCCAGCAGGCCGCTGCCGAGCTTGTCGATGTGGTGGTGCTGCCCGGGCGGCCGGACAACCATGCCATCGTAGTGGAACGGGGGCGAGGTTCCGGAGCTGGAAGACTGCGCATCGGGCGCAGCCTCGTCCGCGTCCCTCAGTGTCGGCGACATGGAGAGGTGCGACGACGGCGAATGATAAGGCTTCGGCGTCTCCATAACCGCCCCGCTGCAGTCCTCTCGCCCACGTCGACAGCCGGGGCCGAACCCTTAGAGCTCAACACCCCGCCGTGGAAGCAGCAGTGCGACGCGGAAGTGCGCGTCCTTGCCGTGGACTCGCGGCGGTGACAGACCGGTGCGCAATTCTCCGGCTCGCCAGCGAGCAGGACCGCCGCCCCCGGGCAGAATGTTAAACGGCAAGTCGCCGAAACCAGGCGCGCTCGCACAGCTATGGTTTCCTCGCACGGCGGTCGGGGGAAGAGGTCGAGTGGACAGCCGGAAATGCACCAAGCCCCCGCCGCAGCGTGTTTTTTTTCTGTGGTCCCTTTCCCTTTCAACCTTTCCACACCTTATCTACCGCAACTTGTACTTCTCCGCAGCGTCCTGCAAGGCGTTTGATGCATCCATCAAGCGCGCAACCGCTGCCAGCCCGAGGATGCAACCGGCATCCGTCGCGATCGTCGCAACGAAGGCGAGCATGAACCGCGGCGCGAAAACCTTCCAGACCATCAAATGCCGCCTCAAAACGATGCAGCTCAGCATCGAAAGCAATGAAATGCAGGCGACGAGAGAGGAATGAAGCATGGTAGCTCGTAGCGCCCTCGCGCGTCCCTGGCTCCCTACGCCGGCTTCGCCGAGGCGAATGACAGCAAGGACGGGCACCGCCGCTCCCACCAGGAGAAACGGCCCCGTGAAGTTGGCCATCACCATGATAGGACTCAGGATGTAGTGCACGTGACGCAGTCCCACGAACCCCATGCCCCAATCCAGGGTCGAGAGCGCAGCCTGGTGGCCGGTTCGGAAAAAGAAGTGATGGACAACGATTGCGAGCAACCCCGAAACCGGCAGTCCGTCGTCCAAGCTTGCTCCGAGCACCAAAAGCAAGGCGAAGCACAGTAGAAGATTCGCTGCCCCTTGTCCCCGCTGGAAGAGGACCAGGGTGGCGGTGATGATTGCCAGCCACGCTACGCCGCTGGCCCTCGTGTTGGTCTCCGATCCAACCAACTTCCACGACGGCCCGTTCTCCCGCGGCCGGCTCGTGACGTCGAGCGAGGCGGGATTCGACCACCAAACAGCCCATGCCGTGCAGCAAAGTGGTAGCCACACGAAGCGGACGATCGCTGTCTTGGCCCTGTCTACGCCTGCTTCGGACAATGATCCCAGTCCTCCACCCGAGCTCTGCAAATGCCAGTCCAACCACCAGAAAGCACCGAAAGCAAGCATCAACCCCGGAAACAGAACCGCAAGGATAAAGCTCGGGGCTCCGTGGATCGATGCACGTCGTGGGATGAGAAGTCCAGAGCCAGACCCCATGCGCTGCGCCAGACCAATGACCATGACCGCCGCAATCGACATAGCATACATAGACACAAGCGAGGGAACGCTGGAAGCCGGCGAAGAATAGAATGTCGGCGAGCACGATGGTAGCTGCTCCTCCCGGCAAACCGTCGAATGAGATGAGACAACAATGAGTGCTGTGCAAACGGCAAGGTGTGCCAGAGTGGATCTAAACGAGGTGGAGTTTGCAGAGCGGTACCAGGAAAACCAAGCCACTAGTACCAAGCCGAGCAGGGCAAGCCGAAACGTGTAGTAGTCCTCCCAGATGACGTACTGAACACTGCCCATCGATGCCGCTTGGATCAGGGGCAGCACCAGAGGGATGGAGTCTACGACGTTCCGTACGCGGAGAGAGGACAGGCGCCGGAAACCATAGACAAAAACAGCCTCGATCGCGACCCCGAGCGCGGATCCTGCAAATCCGCCGACCGCCGCCTGGGTGGCCAGATTCCAGTGGGACAATGGCCGGTTAGCCATAGCCGAGGACAGTCCCACGAGGCCCCGCACTACGAGGAAGCCCACGAGGCCCCCACGGAGGCCTGCGATCACGAGCGTTTCGGGCAAGAATTCCGTGGCGGGAACCGCGGCGAACATGGCGGCAAGGAGCACGACGACACCGGCCGCCATGATCGTGACGTCAAAATGCGCCCATAGCTCTCGCAGGACCTGCAAGCTGCCCCGCGTGAACCGCAGGTAGGCAATTGCCGCGTCTTCGGCCCGATCGTCCGAGTCCTTCGATGTCCGATGCGCACTTTCGCCCTGTCTAAAGAGACTTTGCAAGGCCGCGAGCTGCGATGCTGGCAGATCTCGCGGCGAAACTTCTGCGTACTTCTCGAGGTATGTCAGGATCTGCCGGGCATTGGCTTCGTGAACGTCTACGAGCTGTGCCAGCTTCCTCTGGTACGGGACAGTGTGCCGGCTCCATACTAGCTCGGGAACAATAGAGCCTAAGTTCTGGAAGGGTATCGGAACGCCCATGAGCAGGGCGAGGCTGGGAACGAGGTCGATCTGCGCCACGGTGCGGCAGAGCCCCGCACAGAGGGCGTCGTACGGATCCTGGCCCGAGTTTCCGTCTAGCTTCGCGGATGCAAGCTTCTCTGCAAACAATTCCAAGCGCCGTTTCTCGTCCATGCTGGCGACGAACCCCTGCGGGGAATAGGCAAACACGCCGGCGTCCACTTCGAGAGCGCTGTCCCCGCCGTGATCGCCCTTGGAATCCATGCCGTGATCTCCTAGGACGACAAGCAGGTCCCCGTCCGCGAGCAGAGCCGCAGTCTCTGCGATGACATCGTCCATTTCCCGAAGCTTCCTCTCCATCTCGGGGTGCGCCGGGCCGTAGCGGTGTCCTGCATGGTCGACACCGAGAAAATGAGCCACTAGAATGTCCCATGCTCCCCTTTCCCCGCGCAGAGTTGGAAATAGGTGCTTCTGGCATCCTTCATCCACCGTATCGAGATCCCACACGTTCAAACTCGGATACGGATAGCTCGCGTTCGGAGACAGCTCCGAAGGAAACAGACCCATCCACGTGTCGTCGCCCATGAACACCAGCTCTTTTCCCTGGCCGGTGACGAGCTGGTAAAGCAGGTTGTCCTCCTCCACGGCGGTGCCACCGAAGTTGGACCCAGCCTCGACGAAGGTCGGCAGCGACCCGGTAACGAGCGCCTTCAGACGCTGCAGCGTCGTTGTCGGCGGATCGGCACGGAATCTCGCCAGAAAGGTATGCAGCGGCCTGTCGCGCAGCAGACCAGCGAGCCGCTCCATCTTGCCCCTGAAAAAGGAGCACGCATTCCCCTCTGCGCTGGACGAAACGTCCGCCTCTGGGCGTCCAAAGTCGTAGCGCCAACCATCGATCACGATTAGCACGAGCCGCTTGAACGGGGGGTCCGCGGGACACGCCGCGCCCCCGGTCCCATCGTGCGCTCCGCACTCGCTGCGGTCCGTCAGGGCCGTGCGGCTCAGCAGGAATCCCGATGCAAACAGCAGGATCGCGACCGCGTGCAGGACCGCGATCGAGAGGAACCGTAGGAGCATTGTCGGCACCACGTGCCCTTGCGGCGGGATGCGGCGTGCCAGCGATCGACCCTCGGATGCGATCGCGCTCAACAGAACACGGCGTCAACGGCACATTGTGGACCAGATGGCACTCGGTACGCGTTCGACGGCGCGTTTTACGCGCCTCGCGGGCCAGAGAATCTCGCCCTGTCCTCTTGGTCTCCATGGGACGGCATGCTGTGGCCCGCGGGCGCCGCGTTCGGACCTGTCATCCCGGCGGCGGATGTCCTCCGAGCGCGCCAAGGGCAAGGCGGTGCCTACGATGAATCATTGGGACATGATGCGCTTCAAGGACCACGAGCGGCCCGAGCCGGTGCCCGTCGCGGAGTACACTGCCCTCGATTCGGCAAAGGCAGCCAAGCTGCGACAGCCGCCTACGACGGCGCGAATGCTCACGCGGGACTTCATCGAGGATGCTCTGTACAACCCTCACTATGGCTACTTTACCAAGAGGGCGAACATTTTCCGCTGGGACGAGCCGCCGGAGTTTGGCGCTCTCCTCGACGAGCTGGACTTCACGGACAAGGTCGCCCGACTGTACGCACAGCTGGAGCCGCAGGCCGCGCAAGTCATGGGAGACGGAGCGCAACAGCTGTGGCACACGCCCGTGGAGCTCTTCCGGCCCTGGTACGGCTACGCCGTTGCCAACTACATCCTGACGGGGCACCGCCGCCGGGAAGAGCGGGAGAACGCGGCCAGGGACCTCCTGATCTTTGAGGTCGGCGGAGGCAACGGTACCATGATGATGAACGTGCTGGACTATCTGCGGGAGCGCGCGCCCGACCTCTACGGCAGAACACGGTACACCGTCATCGAGATCTCGCCCAAGCTGTCGCGACAGCAGGCAAAGCTACTTGCGGACGTCAAGTCCTCTCACCCGCGGGCCTTTCTTGTGAACAAGAGCATCTTCGAGTGGGACCAGTTTGTACCGGACGAGTGCTTTTTCCTGGCGTCGGAAGTCATCGTGGGTGCCTTCCCTAACCCTTGGCTCGCGATCTCACCCGAATCCCAATCAGGACAACTTTGCACACGATGTCATTCGGTACGATACCGCGACCTTTGAGCCCCGCCAGGGCCTTGTCCTGGTGTCCGAGAGCGGAGACTACTCGGAGGCTTTCGAAGAGGTGTCCGACCCTCTGATCTCAAAGTTTCTGGCCGTCGCGGAACGAATCGGCTACGCGAGCCCGGCTCGGAAATGGTCGTCCTTCTGGCGCCTTAGGAACGTGTTCCCGTTCGCACCCAACCTCTCCGAAGCAGAGTTCATCCCAGTCAGGACCATGGAACTGTTCCAGAGGTTGCACGACTACTTTCCCGCGCACAGGCTTGTGCTTTCGGACTTTTCCATGCTGCCAGACACCGTGCCAGGCACGAACGGGCCGGTGGTGCAGATCCGCCATCAGCAGTCCATGATTCCTTGGTAGGTGAACCGCAGCAGCGTGAGTGACTCTGACCGCGAGAACTCGTCTGCAGCACCACCCACCTGGTCCAGCCCGGGCGCTTCGACATCTTCTTCCCCTCGGACTTTGAGCTCCTGAGAGCGTTGTATGCTCTTGTATGCCACCGGAACGGAGAGGACGTCTCCGTTCAGACGCAGAGGCAGTTCATGGAGGCATGGTCGGATCCAGAAAAAACGACGACGCTTTCGGGCGAGAGGCCGATGCTAAGCATGTACACAAACATGAAATGGTTGCTCTCCTAGATACCTTTTGCTCTTACGCGAGAGGTCCGTTTCCTGCTAGGGGTCGACGCCTCGACACAGCCCGACCGCGGCGAGCCGGAGACCACTCACGAACCCCGGTGACACCCCGGACAGGCCGCCTCAATGCAATGGAGGGCTCGGCCTCACCGTCCTCAATAGCCGGTCCCGACGTTGAAGAGGCCGAAACGCCGGTTCTGGAACCGCAGGCGAAGCGGACGCATGGCAAAGGTCGGCGGGGACGCACGACGCGACGGGGGTCAACCTCCGAGGCATCGACTTCCGGAGGAGGCCACCTGGCCCTTCAGCGGACCCTGTCTGGTGGAGTCGGAGGATCAGGCTCGGCCGCGAGGCCCAAGGGCGGCAAGCCGCGGTGGTACAACCAGGCCTTCCTGGTCTTCCTTGCGCTGAAGCAAGCCGGGACGCCGCTGCCGAGGGGCGAGCTCATCAAGCGCGCACTGGAGCTCGATAAGAAGATCGGGAGCGAGAGGGGCCTGCCCCCGTGCTTCACGGGGAAGGTGGGGGATCTCTGCCACCTTCAACGGCTCGCGATCTCAACCCCCGGCTTCGGCCCATGCCCCGCATAGACGCCGCAGAATTCCTGTTCGGCCGTTCTCACGGAGAACAGGGACAAGTACTTTGTCTCGCACAAGCCGCCGGGGGCGCCGGCGACCATCTTCTCTCTCGCCTACCAGCCCTACGACTTTGCGGACGCCAAGAAGAAGTACGACGAATGGACTGCGCTCCTTGTGGAGCACGATTACCCCATTTTCTTCGGAGGCATCAAGTGGTACGACGAAGTGGAGTCGGGGAACGCGAAGAAGAAGGCGCCGTCGAGGCAGGGCTACGATTCCATCGGGATCAGCCCCCTCCTCTCGCATCCGGATCTTCCTCCTGTCGGCTCCTGGGATATCGGCTCGTCCAGGAGCGTTTCCGATGCCCGTTCGCGGATGCCCCACAGCGATTCGCTGCCGACGCTTTGCGTGGATCTCGACCAGTGGTTCGAGAGCGATCCGCCGACGGTCCTGACCCACACGTTCGAGCCGGATGCGGGACTGGACGGCGATCGAAGCGTCGAAGATGCATCTTGTGGGGGCTTTGTCGGGCGCGCTGGGGTCCTTGGCACTTTGCACGTGGGCACCGCAAGATCCGACCTCCCGACATCTGTGCACGACATTGTCGAGGTCAGGGAGTCTTCGATCCCCAACGCCGGCCGCGGCGTCTTTGCCAAGCGCAGGATCCCCAAGCACACCATTCTGGGCTTCTACTTTGGTGTCCCAATGACGGAAGACGAGTTCGACTGCGTCAAGGAGAAGACGGGCTTGGCGTCGCAGTACGCGGTGGGTGCCGCGCTTGGCTGCGCTCACCCGCGCCAACGCACCCTTTGCAGATCCGATACCGCTTCACGGTGCTCGATGCGACGGATGAGAAAGGAGAGCCGTACCCGCCTTTCATCTGCCCGTTCCACTACATCAACGAGGATCCCTCGCGGAGGAACGCTGCGTTCAAGGAAGGCAACGTCGTGAACCAGATCTACGTCGAAGCCATCCAGGACATCGAACCCGGGGAGGAGATCTTTGTCTCTTACGGCACCGAGATTGACAGGTGGGAAGGCCCCGAAGCCGGGCTGCCGCAGCTGACGGGACGCCGCCCAGATCGTCCTGGCAATCCAACACCGATACCGAGTAACCACCAGAATATCCTGTACTTAGGCGAACCGAGCCCCTCTCGGTCCATTAATTTCTGTGTTTCAATTAGATCTTTCTCTGCGTGCTAGGCGCAGTCCTGGCCCGAAGTCTCAAAGGGACGCCCGTCACGCAGCTTCCGAGCCGGATCCCGAAGCATGCTCGGCACGAGGTCCGTGGACATTCGCTGCGGGCCTTCTGACGTCGATTGGTGACGCCGATGCGCACAGCGAGGCGGCCATGTCGGACCGCGGCGGGGAGCATTCCGAAGGCGACAGCTCCGCGCCCGCCCGTCGCTCCGCGCGCACCGCAAAGGCAGCGGCAGCGGCGGGAACGGCTGGCAAGAGCCTGGAAAGCCGAATGCGGGATCAGGACGAGGCCGGCGACGACCTGCGGAAGGAGAGCGATTCGGAGGGGGGCCACTCGGCGGACGACTCCGGGGACGAGGAGGTCGTGCCGCAGAAACGCAAGGCGCGCGCGCAGAAGAAGGATCCAGCTGCTGCAAAGAAAGCAAAGACCCAGATCGAGGAAGGAGGAGGACGCCAGAATGGTGTGTTCGCCGTCTGCGCATCTCGCCGTCATTCTCACTTCTCTTCCCAGCTGGCCGCCCTGGCAACAGCAGAAGTGCGCGGGCCAAGCCTACAGCAAAAGTATGTGTTGCTTGCGCGCGCCCTCGCGTTCTTCTAATCTTGTTCTCTCTCCACTTCGCCCAGCTCGACGGAGACTCTATCTTCCAGGTCGTGGCGTCCAGCGAGAGCAGTCTCGAGGCAGCAGTTGCAGACTGGCTCGCCGCCTACAGCGAAGACAAAGTTGCCGCAACGTGCGAGCTCCTCAACTTCTTGCTCCAGGCAAGTTGCCCCGCTTCCAGCGTGCGCTTCACTGTTGTCTCATTTCAAGTTCCAACGGCAGGCGGCCGGGTACCCGGGCAACTCCTTGGACGTCTCGGTGCTCGAGGATCCGGACGGGAACGACATCTCGGAGATCCTCGAAGCATTGAATCTGCGGATCGAAAAGGGCGAGATCAAGAACGAGGAAGTGTCGCTGCAAGAGTACCCGCTCATCAGCCGCAAGTACGCAGCAAAGAAGAGTCAACCGGGGGAGCAGAACAAGTTTGCCAAGGGCCTGCGGCAGTGGTGGATCAGGTGGATCGAAAGGATGCGACACAACATCCTCCACGGTGCGCGTGTTCACGGATCGTGTTTGCCGAGTCTCACCCCCTTCGCGCAGCCCGCGAAGAAGACGATCAGGAGAACGACGCCGCCACCCAGAGCTACGCGTGGGATGTTCTCAAGGTCTACACGCTGACGCTCTCCTCGTCGCCCATGAGGCACTTGAGGCACACCGCCACCTTTGCTGCTCTTGCGATGTGCTCGGGATTGTGCCAAGCGGGCCGAAAGGCGGCCGATGAAGAGGCATCCCTGCAACGCCAGCTTCAGGCGGAGAAGTCCAAGACGGGCAAACGCCACGAGACGCTCCAAAGCCGACAGAAGGAACTGGAATCGATGCGCAAGGCGATCGATGTCGAGTGCGCGGAGATTTTCAACGGGTAGGTATTCTGTCAGCGCCTCAACTGCTGGTGTTCTCATTCAATCCGCCCCACTGAAGCGTCTTTGTCCACCGGTATCGCGACGTCGACGCCTTGATTCGCAGCGATTGCATTCGGGAGCTCGGCGCATGGATCAAGACGTATCCCGAGACATTCCTTGATGCGCAGTATCTGCGATACGCCGGCTGGATGATGAGCGACCGGACTCCAAAGACGCGCCTCCCGTCCGTCGTTTTCCTCAAGGACTTGCTCAGGGACCCGCAGGCGGCCACCGTTTTCGTCCCCGGTCTACGTCAGTTCCTGGAGCGGTTCAGGCCGCGCTTGCTCGACATCGCTCAGAGGGACACCGATCGAAGGTGCAGAGAGGAAGCGGCTCAGGTAGGAACGCCCGCCTTGCAGACAACCATCGTTGTCTAACTTCAGCCGCAAAGGTCGTCGTCGATGCGGCGCTGCTCGGAGCCCTGGGTGAGGAGGACGAAATCGATGATGCCATCCTGCCCATGCTTTTCGACGAGAACGGGATCGTTCGGCAAGCGGCTGCGAAGCATTTCGTCAACCTCTGGAAGACTTCGAGCGAAGATCTCGTCGCCGGAGCGCAAGACAACCTCACCGCCTCCCACGGCCAACTAAAGGCTCTCGTGCAACTCGTCTGCAAAGCCCTGCTCACGATCGACGGAAAGACCGGCGGCGAAGTGCCATTTACAGAGGAGCATGCACTTCAGATCCCCGAGCTCGGATTCTGGTACATGCACGAAGCCGCGAGTCTGGCGGGCGACGAACTCGACGGCGCTGCGCGGATGGGTTTTGCGATCGAGTCGCTCTTGGATGTGGATGACTGGAGCAAGGACGCCTTGATGGTCGGTCTGGCACATGCCGAATCGCGTGACTCGATGCTGACTTAGTCACTTCACAGAACTGGAAGGACATCCTCAAGTACCTGCTTCACGACTTTTCGTCGCCTCAGCGAGCTTCTGGTCGGAAAGCGCAACAGCAGCAGGCTGCGAGCCCGCTGGCTTTGAGCGCCGATGAAGAGGCAACCATGCTCTCTATCCTGAGGGCCAGCATTGACGAGAACCGGCGCCACGACGAGAAGGGCGACGACGATGCCGAAACGACCAGGCTTGAGCTCAGCCGAAAGCTTGCCGAAGACGTAACTCGGCTGCTCGCAAAGTACCAGGCTGATCCCAAGTGCACGGCTGAAGTCGTGTCGCTCGTCCAGCGCATCGATCCGGACATCTGGTTCGGCTCGCGGGTGCTTCGCGTGGGTTTGCTTTCCGCTCTCGTCAACGGAAAGAACTCACGTCCCTGTCGCCAGACACAAGAAGCGCTTGTCGAAGAGCTTCTGCGTGTCCTGCTTAGGAGCACTGACTCCGGTATCCTGATGCAGACCGCTGTTGCTCTCCGACATCTGCTCTCGAGTCCAAGCGGAGCGCGTGCGGCCAAGGACGGCAAGAGCAGGAGGAAATCGGCTGCCGCCGATACCCCGGCCAGGGACGTGATAGCGGGAAGCGTGCGGCGCAAGATCGCGGAGGCGTGCGAGGAAATTCTGCTGTCCGGCCTGGACGCCAATTTGGATTCTCTGCAGGACCTTGCGACGTCGGACCATTGGGACCTTTCGAGTGCAAGCTCTTCGCTGACGACCGTGCAGTCTTGCGTGAAGCGGTTGGACGCTCTGATTGGGCACATCAACGTCGCGGATATCCTTTCCTCATCCGACATTCCCGCCGAGAAGAGCCTCTTCAGCATAGCTCTGAAGACAGCAGAGCAGAGCGCGCAGGCACTGCAGCAGGCGCAGAACCTCCTCGAGTCCGCACAGCTACCGACCTCTGCCGAACCCTTGGCAAGGACTCTGGAGCACGTTGCCCTCCTATGCCTGGAGATCCTGTTGCGCGACGTTCTATTCGAAGCTTGGACTGCAGCTGACGCGCATCACGTGCGGAGGGATGCAGACGAGATCGATTCTGCGACCCACGGTGGAGCCGCATCAGCCGCCGAGGCGCCCGACGAAGCCGCCGCCGCTGCCGCCAAGAAGCGCATCGAGGACAAGCTTGTGCCGCTCGCAAAGCTCTGCAGCGCCTTCTTGGGCAGCCAGGCGGATGTCCCTTTGGGCATTCGTGCGACATCTGTCAAGATCCTTGCCGCTAGCGCCGCGCTTGCGCAGAGCGACCTCGCAACGTCGCGTTCTCTCCAATCGGCTTTCGAATCCGTCATTGGGCGAGCTCTCACCGAGGTTCCGCGTGTAGTGGACCGATGCGTTGCCGTCACCAGCGGTCTCTTGCCTGCACTTGAGCGGTCTGCGGGAGATGACAGCGACAACGACGAGGAAGACAGGCGGACTGTTGCTTTCCCGACGCCGAAGCTTCCCGGATGCATCGTGCGTCAGGTTCGCTACCAGATGAATCTGCTCGTTGCGCAAGCCGTGAAGATGGTCAGGGGCCGTTATCTTCCCGAGGATGCCGCTCCCTCCATGCTGAAGTGGCTCGGTGTCAGCGAAGAGTACGAGCGGGCCATCATGCAACCGTTCGCAGAGCGCAAGGACGGTGTCTCCGCCACGGACGTTTCCGGGGGCCCGGGCGAGATCGTGATGCTACAAGCCTTCTGGGACAAGGTCGTCGGAGCGGTCCTTGGCGATTGGCTGGTCGGCGAGCAAGCCAGATCCCTGTTGCAACTCACTGCCCAGCTCAACACCGCCCGTGCCCAAGCCGAGACGCTGGACCAGATCAAGGAGGGGCTGAAGAGGGTTCTCGACGATGTCGTGGTCGGCTCGCTTAACGAGGTAATGTGTGGTCTGGTCCCTGCCGGCGGGGATTGACAAGCCTTCCTCCGCACACAGTCGGTGTTGCTCTTCACACAAGGTCAGGTTCCCACCTTGGACCACACGCTTCACCTTGCACGCTTCCTTTCCAACGACATCAAGACCTGGAGCACCTTGCTGCAACCGGGAAAGATCGCTGCCACGAAAAGGGACGCAGCTTTGGACCAGCTTGCCAGCTGCCTGTACAGCATTGGCGCCTGCATTGCCGACCGCGCCGGTGACGTCCTGAGTAGCTCGACAGCAGTGATGCCGTCGCTGCAGGGGAAGAAGAATCTGGCAAGAATCAACGAGGGATGGAGGGCTTGTGTCTTGCTGGGCACAGGAGCTCTCCAGGCCATGGGTTTGATTGCCGAGAAGAAGACCGAGGCGCTCAAGATCGACGAAACCGAGCGCAAGAGGTTGCAGGCCAAGATCGCACAGGTTGCGTACGTTATCTCACTTCAGTTTAACTCTTCGCCTGTGCTAACGTTCTCTGTGCAGGATCGCTCCGTTGAAAAGGCTGCTCGACGGCAAAGGGCTGAAGCCATCGCCATCGAGCTCCGAATGGGAAAGCTACTTCAGTTTCGTGCGGCTCTTGGAAGGAAAGCAGACGGAAGCCGATCGCAGGAAGGCCGCGAAAGCCGTCAGCGTTGCTCCCTCGAGAGGCAGGTTTGCCACGGATGCCAGCGATTCTAGCGCTGACGGACGTTTCGATGACAGAGGCCACCCCTGCTGCGAAAGGTGCCAAGAAGCGGCCGAGGAAGTCCCTAACGTTCAAGCCGGCAGATGAAGTCCAAGACCTGCTGGAAGCCGAGCTCCCTCGCCCGAAACCTAGCCGCACATCCACCAGGGCGAAACCGACCAAGGCATACGAGGAGGAGGCTGACTCCGATGCTGAGATGCAGGCCGTGGATGACATCGCATCCAACGCGGACTCCGACATTCGCTCCCCTGCGCCGGCCTCGTACGTTCCGTCCCCGAAGCCGGCATCCGATGCGGCGGGAGGGAGCGACGAGGAGGAGGACAGCGCGCCGGTTAGGCAACGACGGCCCCGGCCGGAGTTCAAGCTTTTCGAAGAGGAAGCCCCCGAGGAGAACAGCGAAAACGACGATGAGCTTCCGAACGTCAGCGAACTCATCCGTGCTGCTTTCCAAACTGGGAAGAGGAAGGATGTGGACGATGGGGCGGGACAGCGGCCCGCGGAAATCAGGCGGAAGAAGATCCGGATCGGAGAGTAATGGTATCGTGTTTCATACCCGTGACTATACCCGTGATCACCGTAGCAAAGGACCTGCGTTGAAAGAGTTACGATCCATTGGCCGGGACCAACGAACATGCAGCCCGACTCACTGTCCAGGACTGCAAATCCCGCGGCGACTCCTCCCTCATCCGAACTGCTTGACTTTGTTCGCAACAGGTGTCCCGCAGCCTGGTTGATGTGCACAGTGTTGCCGTCGCTCACCCAGGTCCCATACACGCCCAGCTCGCTGACAACGGGAGCGTCGATGACGACGCCGTTCCGCACCATGAAGGAGTTCGCAGGCGGTGGCCGTATTCGATCCATGAGGATGTACGCCTGGCGTTCTTCCAACGACAGCGATTTGAGGAGAGGCGGGATGTCTTTCCCGTACACGTTGTTGCCTTTTGCACTGCGGATTAGCATAGATGCGATTGCCATGGATGGTATAGTTCACCTCCACCCTCGCGTTGGGGCTTCAGGACAAAGTCCTCAGGAGAAGCCATGCAACGCCGGATCGCGTCCCGCGCAAGTTCGGAATCGTCAAGCGGGTAAAGACCGGTCATGTTCTTGCGCAGGCTGGCTACCTCGTCTTTGTCCGAAAGGAACTTTTCCAAGATCCCAGGTAAGGCAAGGACCTGCTGTATCTTCTTCGTTCCCGTCAGATGATACGCAGCTGAAGGGCATTTGACGCTCCTCGAGCGCTCAATTAGAAGTCGAGCCTCCCATTCCTATTTGGCGAGAGGGCTTAGCGTTGAACTGGACCGATCCCGCCCAGACGGCGCGCACCTTCTCGCTGGGATAGTCGACCGGAGTGTAGCCGGCACGATAGTACACGACGGCGACCTCCTCGCCGTCAACGTAGAGCCGCCTCTCCGGTCCTTGGAGAGTCGCGCGCGGAGGCAAAACCTCCGACAGACTGCGACGAAGCACGCGGATCCCATGCTTCTCGAAGAGCGTGTACTCAATCCAGCGCTGATCAAATGCATTGCGCTCATTCGGCTGACAGATCAGCAGCAGAACCGCACTGGTAGTCGGCAGATTAGACCGGAGGCGAACGGATGGCACGCAAGCCGAAACCAACGACTTGCTCCCGTACAACTCCCAGGCCTTGGCCATCGCAGCTGGGAGTGCAGTCATGCTAGGATTCGTAGGAAGCTGATCGCGGGAAAACGCGGGGGAGGGAGGGAGGAGGCGATCCACGAGGTACCTGCAGGAAAGCATCAGCAAGCGCTCCCTGGTTTCCATGTCTTGTTCCCACCTATGCAAATCCGAGACTTTCGAGGAAAGGCTGCTGAAGCTGGATGCAATGGTGTTGATCTCTACCTGATAAAGCTTGGCTTCCGGACTCGCAGAAGTCAATCCCGGGGCGTGGATCATGTAGTCGCTTCGATGCAGTCCCAAATGGATGTCCTGGGGATTGCATATCCATATCAGGGTCGTGCAAGTACGGATCGCTGCCTTTGCACGAACGTGGAGAACGCCTTCCTTGCGGACGGCCTTGTAGATGGCGTAGACACGTCCCGTGAACTCGTCGTGCTTTGACAGGCTGTCGTGCGCCGTTCCGGCCGGGAGCCAGCGCAGAACAACAAGGAACGTCCCGGGAGGAGCCATCAATGCACAACCAGACGTCCGCGTCAGCGTGGCACGAGGAGAGGGCGACGCATTTCGCACCTCTCCATGATCGAGTCGAGGAACTCCCCGTCCGAGCTGATCGCGTGGACCAGCTTGTTCCATATGGGTTGGACGTCCATAACACGTCCGTACTGCTCCTTCGGGAATTCGCTGGGAAAGAGCGCGAACGGAGCGTGCACGACCGAGAAGGTCGACACTGCAGGGGCTCCGGGCGGCGGATCGTGGGCCAGAGCCCGCATTACGAGGCCATTGGCCAGGGACCAGTCAATCGCCGCCGTAGCAAGCTTTTCGGCCTCCTCGGCGGCCATCACAGGCGATGCAGCTGCCATTACGCGATCGAGCCGCGGGGGACGTCGTGCGTTGCGGCACGGCGCGGGCGGCTGCTGGTACTGTACGCGAACCGACCACAAACCTCCTTCGCGCCTCGTTGAGCCGCTTGGAGCCGCGCTAGACTTTTTCGCGGCTTTGCGCAAGCTCTGACCACGAGCACGTCGGGGAAGCCGGTTTCGACGCCCCCCGGACCGGCGCATCGGTTGCAATGGACATCGACGTCGGGCTCTGGGGCTCCATCGTCCTCTGGAACGTCGTGCCCGGCACGGTCACGAGCTTTCTGCAGGGCCGCTACTATGCGCTGAAGTACGCCAAGGGCTCGCCGTCGATTCCCAAGGCCGGCCAGCCGAAGTACGCGCGGGACCGGGGCTGGATATACCTGTCGGTCGTCCTGCTCTACCTGCTGTACACGCTGTATCAGGTCGGTGCCGCCTGCGCGTTCCGGTTTGCCCGGCATGCTGAACCTGCCCGGCCAGTCGGTGCACTCGGTCACGTCGGTGCCGAACCACTACAATGTTCTGAGCGTGCAGATGGGAGACGACTTCGCCGTCAAGGACCTGCGGCGCAACTGGAGGAAGCTGTCCGTCATGTACCACCCCGACAAGAAGTGGGTTCGCGTGCCGGACGTCGGTGGCCGCGGGCTCACCGTCTTGCAGCGACGATCCCAACGCCGAAGCGACGTACATCCAACTTCGGCAGGCGTACGAGACGCTGAACGATCCTGCGAAGCGCTTGGCTTACGATCGTTTCGGTGCCTCTGTCGACACCTGCAAGACTTGTCGGACCGAAACCGACTACGTCTGGCAGGTCGGCTTCTCCAACTTCTGGACGCACCACCTGCTCAACGGCCTGGTGCTCTTTGTTATCTTTTTCGTGCTCCAGAGCAGCGAGCATGGCATCAGACGCTGGCGCGTCCTGCTGCACTCGCTCGCCGTGGTGCTCGAGGCCAGCCTGCTCTTCTCGGGGAGCAACTCTGGCAACCCCTTCGTCGCACGCACGCTGGGCCTGACGGCGTACCAGCAGGTCCAGATCCTGCGTTCGGCGGCCATGACCGTTTTCGTCGCCATCCAGCACATCCACTCGGTCATGGTGTCGATCACGGGGACCCAGAGCGCCGGGCTGACGGACGATCCCAAGGACCTGCGCAACATCCTCGAAACGATGGAAAAGATCGCCGAAACCGAGGTGGTCGAGGTCCGGTCGCTGTTTGCGCACAGCTTCGACCCCTTCAAGAAGGACGAGGCGCTGCTGGCGCAGGTCAGGCGCCGGATGGAGAAGCTGGCCAACGAGATGCGCCTGTACGAGGTGCAGGAGGTGCGGGAGCAGTACAAGAACGTTCGGGCGGGCTTGAAGCGGACGGGCAAGCCTGTGGTGCCCCTGAACCGGACAAACGGCGTGCAGCAGCGGAAGTGAGGGCGGCGGAGGCGAGGACTTGTGTGTCGCGGCGGCAGTGGAAGTGTACGATCATACGAATGGAGTTCACATCAGAAGAATCGCAACCAAATAATCAGCAGGATCATGGCAACAAGAACGATGATTATGGCGGCCGTAATGAGCTGGGTGAGACCGTCAGCTGGTGTCCGCCTTCACACTCTCCGCTACCCCACCTTATTGGTAGCCATTCTGTGTGGGAGAGGCACGAATTCAAATAAGTTTGGCGTTACTCTGCGTTTCGCGGGGTGGCAAACGCACCTACGCTGCATCCCCTTCAGGACCCGCTGGGAGCTGGCAATGAACGAGTCCGCCGTGGATAGGGTATCCCTCGTCCGCAAAATCTGCTCCCTCTGCTGCTGCAGGGTGCCCAGCGTCTCGACGCCCACGTTCTCTGTTTACGGGAGGCCCGCGTCAGGGATTTGCCGGGGTCCGTGCCCGCGGTGTGAACCCGCCCGTCTCGATGGCGATCCGGTGCGCGTCCTCTAACCGCCGCGACGCGTTGTTCAGCCGGTCCGTCCCCGCCAGCAGCCGCGTCCGCTGGTCCTGTGCCGCGACCTCGGCGTCCAGGTCGCCCCGCCCGCCCTTGCCGCCCAGCAGCGCCTCGCGTTCCGCGTTGGAGAGGGTCGTTTTCTGGCCGGGATCCCCGCTCAGCCCACGCAAGGCAAGGCGGCCGAGCTGCCGCGTGTGCCGCGTACCAGGTCGCGCTTCAGCTTGTCCAGTTGCGCCTTGTAGTTCTTGACGCGCGGCTGCAGCTTCGCGCGCCCCGCGGCCGGCAGCGACAGCAGCTCCATCTCCATCTGCGCGATCTGCGGAGAAGTCAGAATGGGCGGCGCGGGCCGGCCGGCGTGCCCACGATCTCCTCCGCCTCGTCGATGTCGCGCTCCGTCTGGTTCAGCAGGACCTTCTTGGCCTCGCCGGCGGCCTTTGGCACGGCATCGGCGATCTTGGCCTCGACTTCGGCCGTCAGGGAATTGAACTCTCGTTCGTACGTCTCAAATATCTCCTCGCTCATCCTCGGCTCTGGTTTGGGCGAAACGCGGACGAGCTAGGTGACGGAGTTGCGCGGCACGCACCCATCGAGCGATTCGCAGTCCCCGATCCGCCCCCCCGACCATGTCGGCCCCGCGTGCCCCCCGAATCGCCTCGCTCCTTCTCCGCGCCCCCGCGCGCGCGCTGCCCCGGGGCCCCGCGGCGCTCGCCGCGCCCGCCCGGCCCCCGATTGCCCGCGCGTCCTCCTCGGCCGCCCCCGGCCCGGCCTCGCAGGCCGCGGACCTGCCGCGCCGCCCGCTCTCGCGCGCCGCGGACGATGTGCTGGTGCCCGACTTTGCCGGCGTCGCGGACCCCATGTTCCCCCCGGACGAGAAGATCGAGGTCAAGCGCGCGCGGCTCATGTACATGGCCCGCAAGCGCGGCATCCTCGAGTCGGACCTGCTGATGGGCACTTTCGCGATGAAGTACCTGAAGGAGATGCCGGCGGAGCAGCTCGCAGAGTTCGATTCGCTGCTCAAGGAGAACGACTGGGACATTTACTACGTGGGTCGCTGATCCCGGGCCGGCCAGCCGTCTCTGACCGAATGCAGTGGGCAACGGGCGCCAAGGAAGCTCCGGAGGACATTAAGGAGCTCTCCATCTGGCCGCACGTGGTCGAGCACGCGAAAAACAAGGGCAAGAAGATCCTGCGGATGCCGGACCTGTCGGGAGGAAAGAGCGACCTCGATCCCTAGCGAGGAGAGCAGATTGCTTCACCGGTACATGCTAGGACACCGCGGCTCAATGTATTGCTCAAGCATTTGCTTCGACTCCGGATCAGTTGCCGCACCGGGGTTCAAGAGATGGCCACCACACGACCGCGGAATCGGAATGGCAGCAATGCAGCGCACGGTCATGATCAATTCATGTCAGATTAGAGTGTCCGAGCCTTTTCCCTCTTTTCCCTCGCCACCCTCCCCTCATCCCCAGTGCGGGCGTTCAGCGCCCCTCTTCCTTGCCGCAGCCATTGGCAACGATACCCGCGTGCCAGTGCTCAAGTCCCCGCCACCAGGCGACCTCCACGTCCTCCCCCACAAGAACACATCCGGACGCACCATGAGCGCCCCTGCCCTCTCCAAGGGGCATAACCCGCCGCCTCTCACGGCGACTTGGACGCCAGCGCCAGCGCGATCTGTCCCCGCAGCTGCTCCGCGTCCGAGCCGACGTACTCGTCGAACTTTTCGCCGCCGCGGTAGAACTGGAACGTGGGGGTGTACTCGACCCTGCAGCGCCATAAGGGGAGGGACGCGGTTGAGCGCGGGCAGAACTTACTCGCAGCCCTGTGCAATCTCGGAAAAGTCGTCCGTGTCGACTGCCGGAACCGGTTAGATCGCGGGGCAGAGGAATAGGGAGGAGGAGATTATCAATCGGCGACCACTCGAGCTGCGCGGGCGCAAAGCGGCGCACCCTTCGCAAACAGGATGCTGGGATACATGTCCATGCAGGCCAGGAATTTGGGCTCGATGAGCTGCGGAGGTTGGCGCGTGAGCGCCTGGTCCCGACGCGTCCGTGGGAGACGCGACGAACCCGACACGGGGGACACCACGTCGTCGAGAAATAAACCAGCACGACGCCCGGCCCGCGGATGATCCGGTTGAAATCGTCCGTCGACTCGACGACGTGCAGCCTTCGCCCGGCGGATGGCGAAGCGGGGGACACCGAAACCGCGCTCTCCTTGGGCGCGTCGGCGGACTGCGCGGGTCAGCTCGGCCGCGGAGCCGGGGTCGGGGCACGCACGTGGAACGAGTGCGAATCGGTGAACGACGTCGGGCGGTGCGGCTCCCCCGCCGAGCCGGCCCACGAGGCGATCGACGCCGACGACGCGTTCCGCGCCTCCATCGCGGGCCTGCGCTGCCCGGGTGCCGGGCGGGGCGCGGCGCGGGATGTGACGTGGCGGCCGCCGCTTCGGGCGGGCGCCCCGCGCCGACGGACAGTGGCACGATCGCGCTGGGTCGAAAAGTGGCAGGGAGACTGACGATGCCGCGCCGCCCGAGGACCCCGAAAGACATCTCCGTCCGCCGTTCCCAGCCCATCGCCCTAGCAGCCGCGCAAATGTCGGCCCCCGCCGTGAGTTTGCGCCGCAGGCGATTTGCATCGGCCGGCGGTCGAGGGCAAGCTCACGCTCTGGTGTCCCGCACCCCGTCGCCGCCCCGCGACCCTGTCGGCCACTCGGCGCCGCCCCCCACGGCCTCTCTTTTCGCCGCCCCGTGCGGATCTCGCACATTCTACGATCCGCATCGCAGGCCAAAGTCGAAGCCGTCGTGCAGGAGACCAGCGCCCACACGGTTCGTTGGCCGGGCGAAGAACCCTGTACCGCGGTCTGATTGGAGCATCCTCGCGATCTTTTCCGCACCCTGCGGGGATGATGTCCCAGGAGGAGCTCAAGAAGAAGAACGCGGACGCCCTCGCCGCCTTCACGAACGCGGGCACGGCCTCGGCGAACTCGACGACGGTCGGTGCAAAGGAGATGGAGGCACTTCACGACAAGGTAGGCTCCTGCCCCTGGGGACCGCCAGCTGGACCATGGCTGGCCCGCGGATGGCAGCGGAGGCGTACGAGCTGCGCGATCGCTGGTGATGGGCGGCGATAAGCGGTGGTGACGGGACTGATCACCTGCCGTCCCAGAACAAGCTTCTTGAGAAGAAGTAGAGCGCGGGCCTGCTGGCAGCTGGATCGCACATGCTGGCTACTGTATTATTATGACCTAAAAGGGCGCCTCGTGCGTGATCGGGGGCAGGGAGTGGTGAGGGGGACCGCCAACCCCCGCGGACCGGTCCCTGAACCTCGCGTCGTCGGCTCCCCCCTCCCCTCCCCTCCCCGTCGGCGCGGCACCCGTCCCCGCCGCCCGCGCCCGCGTCCCCAGGCCGCCCCCGCCCGCCGCGCGCCCGGGGCCCCCGATCCCCCGCCCCGCGATGCGCGCCCTCTCGTGGGCCGCGGCCGCGGCGGCCCTCCTGGCCGCCGCCGCGCCGGCCGCCGCGCAGAACTACATCCAGGCGATGCAGGCCGTGTCGTCGGGTGCGCGCCGCCCCGCCCCCCGCGCCCCGCCGTCCCTGACCCATCCCCCCGCGCACCCAGGTCAGCTCGTGCGGCCCTACAACCTGAGCACGATGCTCGGCGTGGTGCAGTCCGTGCCGTACATCAACCAGGTGCGCACGCCGCCCGGCTCCGTCGGGCCTCGCCGCACCCGCGGGGCTGACCCCGCCGCCCCGATCCCCCAGCTCGCGAGCGGCCAGGTCCCCGGCCTGACCAACATCACCATGTACGCGCCGACAAACGCCGCGTTCCAGACGCTGGCGCAGCAGATCGCAGAGTCGGGCATCAGCCTGGACCTGACCAACGAGGCGGACCGGCAGCAGCTGCTGCTCTACCACTTCTCGCCCTACTACGTCGAGGAGGTGCAGGACGGGGTCATCCTGCCCACCATGCTCCAAAACGGCTCCTTCACCAACGTGCGTCGCACCCATGCGCGTACCGGCCTCGCTTGACGGTTTCCTGCGCAGCTGAACCCGCAGAACCTGGTCGTGCGGTTCCGCCCGAACCAGGGCCCCGAGCTCATCCACGGTCTTCTGGCCGCCGGTGTCATCGACACCATCATCACGGCGTGCGTAGTTTTGGCGTCCGCGTCGGTGACCGCGCTGACGCCCCCGCAGCAACGGCCCCATGAACGTGCTCGACCAAGTGCTCGTGCCGCCTGTCACGCCCGTACTCACGCTCACGAACGCCGGGCTCA
Organism: Hyaloraphidium curvatum; assembly: GCA_025558095.1. NCBI lineage: Eukaryota > Fungi > Monoblepharomycota > Hyaloraphidiomycetes > Hyaloraphidiales > Hyaloraphidiaceae > Hyaloraphidium > Hyaloraphidium curvatum. The sequence continues at coordinate 189,328 of JAIVFI010000040.1, forward strand.
CTGAGTTCCTGCGGGCGGCGCAGGCCACCAGCCTGATGCCCGCGCTCAACACCCTCCCCGGAGTCACCATGTGGGCAGGCCCGCCGCCCTTATCTTTGCGCCCCGCTGACCCCGTGCGTGCCGTGCAGGTTCGTCCCCAACAACGCGGCCATCACCAGCTGGATCGCCTCCCAGAACGCGACCTCGATCCAGTACCCATCGCAGATCGCCGACGTGCTGCGCTACCACGTCGTGCAGGGCGTGCTCTACTCGTACAACTTCACCGACGGCGTCGGGTACCGCACGGCGCAGGGCGACCCCGTCTTTTTCTCGGGCAGCATCGGGAACTTCTCCATCGGAAACGCCAAGATCATCGTGCAGGACCTGCTGACCACCAACGGCGTGGTGCGTCCCGCTTCCGGCGGGACCTTCCGATCCGGCCTCACCCGTTCCCCGCGCAGATCCACGTCATCGACCAGGTCCTCGACCTGCCCTACGTCAACCCCGTGCTGCCGCCCGCCGTCGGGCCCGACGGCAAGCCCGTCACGGGCGCTGCTGGGCGCACCTCGGCGACCCTGCTCGCCGGGTTGCTGGCGCTGGTAGCGGCGTTCTTCGTGGCTGCGTAGGGAAGACATAGAGTGCATCGGTCTGACTATCGTCGATATGTATCGGGTTGGTATTAAGGAACCGCGTAATGCTCTACGGCTGGTCTGCTTTCACCTCTGAGGCCTGGACGGATAGGTTATGGTCAACCCATATTTTTTGTGATTAGGGAATTCCCGCACCCGTGCAACACCCTCCCTCCTCCTTCCTCCCATCGCCGGCACGATGTCGTCCGTGTACGTATTTCCCCCTCCCCGACTTCCCCGGTTGCGTCAAGGCACCGCCGAACCGGCGTGCCGCGGCCGGCCGCGCGGACCCACTCCACCTGCCAACTCCTCCCGCTCCGCGGGGACCTGGGGCACAGAGGCCACCTCTCGCCCTGAAACGCATGGATGAAGGGCCTCCTCGCGGAGCCCTCCGGCTCCCGGCACCGCCGCCCCCGGGCGCGCGGCCGGGGAACTGCCGCACGGCCTTGCGGCCCGCGGTGAAACGCATCGGATAGGCGCGCTGGCAAAGGCCGCCGCCCGTTCCCGCTGGTATCCTGCCCCGCTGGGGCGACGGGCTGCTCCCGTTCTCGACCGATGTTGGCGTGGGGTGGGGCCGGACGGTGCTCACGCTATTTGTCCCGCAGCGAGAAGCCGACCGTCCCCGAGACGATCCTCAAGAAGAGGAAGACCTCCGAGAAGAACCAGGCCGAGGCGGCCGCGCAGGCGCTCGAGAAGCGCAAGGTGCGTCGCCGGCGTCGGACGGGCAGCGGGCGGACGGGCGCGGGTGATGACCTGCCAACGGCATTCGGACGAGCCGCGAGGCGATGGAGTCGCAAACATACCATCTTTCGGGACTGAACGCGCCCGGATCGGACCGTGGGGGAGAGGACGGCGGCTAACGCTGACGTCCCGCCGCTGCAGGAGTCGCGGAAGAAGCGCCAGGTCATCTTCAAGCGCGCCGAGCAGTATGTCAAGGAGTACCGGGCGAAGGAGCGGGAGGAGATCCGGCTGAAGCGGCAGGCCAAGTCGATGGGCAACTTCTACATCCCGGAGGAGCCCAAGCTCGCCTTTGTCGTTCGGCTGAAGGGGTGGGTGTCGCTTTGCGCCTGTGGCATTACGGCCGGACCTAACCGGATGCCTTTCCTCGGCAACCAGTATCAACAAGATGCACCCCAAGCCCCGGAAAACGCTCCAGATCATGCGCCTGCTCCAGATCAACAACGGCGTGTTCATCAAGCTCAACAAGGCGACGCTGAAGCAGCTCGTCCTCATCGAGCCCTTCATCGCATGGGGGTGCGTTGTCTTGTCTTGACTTCATTTGGATGAGAATGGTTGCTGACCGCCGTCGTCGTGTTACCAGCTACCCGTCGGTCAAGACGGTCCGCGACCTGATCTACAAGCGCGGGTTCGCCAAGGTCGACGGCCAGCGCATTCCCATCACCTCCAACGAGGTGATCGAGCAGGCCCTCGGCAAATTCGGCATCCAGTGCATCGAGGACCTCGTGCACGAGATCGCCACCGTCGGCCCGGCCTTCAAGCAGGCGTCGAACTTCCTCTGGCCCTTCAAGCTCTCGAACCCGACCGGCGGATTCAAGGGCAAAAAAGCAGTGCATTTCGTGCAAGGAGGTGAAGGAGGTGAGGAGAGAAAGGAGAAGGAGAGAAGAAGGAGAAGCTGACCTTCCTTTTCCTCACAGGCAACCGCGAGGACAAGATCAACGCCCTCATCGCACGGATGATCTAGATGTCTCTTTTGCTGTAAATAGAGACTCTGGGACCGATCTCATTTGTGTTCATCCTGTGTCCTGGAGTTCGGCGGCGGGACTGCATAAAGGTCCGGGGGCGTCGGCAACCGACCATCGATTAGTCCTTGGTTCCTCGTGTTTCGCCTCCTCTAGAGGGTCAATGAATGCCGTGGCATTCCAAACGAAGCTGCTTTTGCCGCTGGACGGCACGGAATCGAGCACGCTGAGCAGGGGTGATCGAGGCGCGCGGTAGCGCAAGGGGAGGTGCACCTCGCGTCCCCTCCTTTCCGCCCCCGGACGGTGCGCGATGAACCGCGCAGGGGACGAGACTGCGGACGCGGGCCTCCTCCATGTGTCACTGAACGAGGTGGGCCTGCCTGTCGACGCGTATCGGTCCCCTTAGCGACGTTCCGTGTCCCCTGCTGCGACTCGACAGGACGCCTCGTGCCTGGCCCTCGGCACGGCGCGCGGCTTCCGCGTCCTCCTCTCGGACCCGTTGCAGGAAGCATCACGGAGGGAACTGCCCCGCGGCCCCGCGGGCGTGGGACTGGCGGCCATGCTGGGTCGGACGAACATCCTGGCGCTGGTCGGCGGCGGCAGGGACCCGCGGTGGCCGCCAAACAGGGTGGTGCTTTGGGACGACGCTGCTGGCGCCGAGGTCTGCACGATAGAGTGCGGCGGAGAGGTCAAGGGGGTGAAGCTCAGGCGGGACGGGTGGGTTCCATCTTGGCGACTCTGCACGTAGCCGGCGGAGCTCATTTGCCCTCGATTCATTCAGCTTGATCATTGCTCTGGCGAGCAGAATCCTTGTCTACACCCTGTCGATGTCGCCGAAACGCCTGCATTCCCTGGAAACGGGCCCGAACCCGCGTGGCATCTTTGCGCTTTCGACGGACCCGTCGGCGGCTCTTCTGGCCTTTGCGGCACGGACAAAGGGCCAGATCCAGGTCGTTGACCTGACGCGTTCGCTGGCCGGAGCGGCTCGGGGCCAGAAGGCGCCCACGGCGCCGGCGGCATCCATCATCTCCGCACACACGTCGCGAATAAGCTGCCTGGCCCTGTCTGCTCAAGGCAACAGGTTGGCTTCGGCTTCCGAACGCGGCACGCTCATTCGGATCTACGATGCGAGGACGGGCAAGCTCACAAACGAGCTGCGGCGGGGTGTGGACCAGGCGGAGATCTTTTCCTTGGCTTTCAACCCTTCGGGCACCCGGATATGCGTTGCCTCGGACAAGGGTACCGTGCACGTGTTCAATCTCGCCGATCCGGCGCAGGCAGAAGCTGTCGCGGCGGCCGAATCTGCTAGACCCGAGGCAATCCCGGATTTCGACCCCGACGATCTCTCTGCCCCGTGGCCAACGGCGTCGGCGCCCAACGGTTCCCTTCCCCTTTCGAAAACTTTACCTGCTACGCTGCTTTCCACTCTGTCTCCGTCGCCCTCGCCGTCAGGGAACCGGCAATCGCATCTCTCGTTCCTGCCCTCCTACCTGCTGCCCAAATACTTCTCTTCGGAATGGTCCTTTGCCCGATTCTCTGTTCCTGTGGAAACTCGCTGCCTGGCCGCTTTCGTGCCTTCCTCTCCCGCTTCCCCATCGCAGCAGGAAGCCTTGGACTTGGAATCTCTCCTCATCCTGTGCGCGGACGGCGGCGCGTACAAGGTGGCTTTCGACCCCGTGCGTGGCGGAGACGGGACGGTGCAGTGGTTCCGGCGGTACTACCGCCCACCTGGCAGCCGCGGCGGCAAATGGATTGGCGTCGACGACGAGGAGTTTTTCGAGCGGCTCGAGCCAGGTTGGGATGCTGACAAAGAAGATTGGACCGAGTCGCCGCCCGAGAAGCGGGCCGATCCGACCGAACGAATCTACCCCGAAGTGGATGCCTTGTCGGACGAGCTCAGAGCCGGAGTCACGGACTTGGGGCGGCCGACTTCGTCACGCGCAGCCGACAGGTCGCGAGAGGACCATCGCCCGCCGGCGGAGGAATCTCCCAAACGGCTGCCCCGCGACCATCAGGCAGCACAATCGCCCGCGCGAGATATTCCGCTGCCGCAGCAGGCAGCGTCGCCTCCGCGAAAGAGGGCTGGTGAGCCTGCAGCTGAGCCCAAAGGATCTCCGGCGAGGTCGACCGAGGGATCTGCCAAGGCTGTGGCTGCTTCCGCGACTCCGGCTTCTCCAGCGCGACCTTCACCACCATCTCCACTCCCGGAAATTACGCAATCGCAGCAGCAGCAGGCTCCAAATGGCCTTCCGACCTCACAGGGAAGCCCGCCCGCTCGATCGCCGAAACACTCGACGCCGCCTCGCTCTCCCCGGCGACCTGCAGATGTTACTGCAGCCAGCACGGCAAAGCAAGCGCAGAAGCAGACGGAAGCGGCACCGGCGCCGGCGATCGAGGACCTCATGGGCGCCGCGCTGTCTGGGACCATGTCGGCGCCGTTTTTCGCACCAACTGCCCCGCCGCAGCACCGCGAGATCGCCGTTCCCAAAGCCCCTCGTCCCCGGCCGGTTGCTGCTGCGGACGGAAAGCGCGACATGGCGGCGTCGACGTCGGCTCTGAACAAGGGCAAGGCTCGCCGCCCGACAGACGAGTCGCTCTCTCGATCGATGGTCGTGCCGTCCCAGGTGGAAGATTGGGAGATGGACCTTTGAGGGGACTGGCTTTGCTGCGATGTATTGCACTACTGCTGATTGTGCTTGGTCATTCATGCGATGCGGAGGGGGAGCAGACTTGCCACAGGACGTCTCCCGCCGCAACTCCGCGAACAATGGCTTCCAATCCTTCCGCAGTCCTAGCGGCGACACCGGGGGCCGGTGCCGTCGTCATGCCCGTTGACGTACCGGCTTTGGAGGCGTACTGCGTGGCGAACATCCCCGGTTTCAAGGCCGGCATGCTGTCGGTTCCGCGGCCCCCGCGATGCCACTCTGCGCTCAAGTTTCCAACAGGCTCGGTCAATTCGGACTCGGACAGAGCAACCCGACCTATGTAATCATTGATGGCTCTGGCAGACACTTTATCATGCGGTCGGTAACCGTTCTGCGCGCCTCGTTCACCGCAGTACCTCTGATCTCACATTTCTGCAGCAAGAAACCGCCGGGGAAACACCTGTCTCCCACGTTGCACAACGTGGCGCGAGAATTTCGCGTGCTCGACGCGCTTGCCAGGGGCAACACGGGCTACGCTTCGCCCCGCCCGTACACCCTCTGCACGGACGAGGCCGTGATCGGCTCAGATTTCTACGTCATGGAGTACATCGGGCCGGGCCGCATTCAGACGCTGGAGATTACCCTACCGGGAGCACGGGACGCGGCGGAACGAAGGGCCATGTGGGTCGAATACCTCCGGAAGATGGCCGAGCTGCATCGGATCGACTACAAGAAGATCGGGCTCTCCGGCTTTGGGAAGGACTCTGGCTACTTCCCGAGGAACATTGCCAACTGGGCCCGGCTGTGCCGGCAGCAGGCGCAAGTTAAGAGCTTGATCGACGGGAGCGTCATCGGCGAGCCTCCGATGCTGGACGAGATCGTGAGCTGGCTGGAAAAGAACTGCATACCGGACGAGGCGAGCATTATGCACGGGGATTTCAACTTCCACAACGTCATGTTCGACCCTGCGGAGCCTCGGATAATCGCCGTGCTCGACTGGGAGCTGTGCACGATCGGCCATCCCCTGGCGGACCTTGGGATGCCTCTGGCATCCTTCCATGCCCCCGGTTTTCGGCCGCCGCCCGGTACACCTTCACCAGAGGAGGTGATGGCCATTTACTGTGCGGCGGCCGGGAGGAAATACCCGATTGAGGGGGTCGCTTTCATAATGGCGTTCAAGATCTTCACGCTCCTAGTCATATCTCAGGGGATCGCCGTTCGATATCACCAGAAGTGGGTCGCCGAACGGCGGTTCATTGGCAACCACACTGATTCCCCCGAATCAAACAGGCAGAACGCGTCGCCGAGGGCCAAGAACGTTGCGGAGAACTGGAAAACCTACGCCGACTTCACGCTCAAGCTGATGGGCTACAAGCACAATCTGAGCCCGGAGTTTCGGCTGGGGGCGCACCTGTGATGGTCATGGATGCTTGGAGCCTGTAGTTTGCCAATGGAAGAGAGAATCCGGGAATGATACAGTAGTCTAACTGTTTGTCGAGGTAGAAGTGCGGAATCTCCGTCCTCAACTCGCCCGCCTCCCACCCCCATGGCAGCCCGTACGCTCCCGCTGGGTGCCGCGTGCCGCGCCCTCGGAGCGCGCCCCGTGCTGCGCGGCGCGCCGCGGGGGCTCCGCGCGTCTGTTGCGGCGCCTGCGCGCCACGTCCACGCGTCGCCGCGCGCCGCCGCGTCGACCGCGCCGGCGGCCGAGGGCCCCGCGGACTACATCGCCACCGCGCCGCGCTTCCGCGATGCGCGCTTCCCCGTCGACCCCGACGACCCCGGCACGCTGATCGAGGACACCGTCGACCGCAACACGGACCTCTTCCGCGACAACGCCGCGGCCATGGCTAAGATCACCGGCGAGCTGTCCGCAAACATCGAAAAGATCAGGCTCGGCGGCCCCGCAAAGGCCCGTGCCCTGCACATCTCGCGTGGCAAGCTGCTGCCGCGCGACAGGATCGGCGCGCTGCTCGACCCCGGCTCGCCCTTCCTGGAGCTGAGCCAGTTTGCCGGCTGGGAACTGTACGGCGAGGACCACGTGCCCGCGGGCGGAATCATCACGGGCATCGGGCGGGTGTCGGGCATCGAGTGCATGGTGGTGGCGAACGGTGGGCTTGTCTCGCGGCATGCTTGCCTGAGGTCAAAGCTCATTTCGTTGCTCTGTCTTTGCCTGCTGGTACAGACAACACGGTCAAGGGCGGCTCCTATTACCCCATCACCGTGAAGAAGCACCTCCGCGCCCAGGAAATCGCTAAGGAGAACCACCTGCCCTGCATCTACCTTGGTGGGTTGGAGCCTCTCTCTTCTATAGTCTCAGGCCGCTGACGCGCCAATAATGATCGCAGTCGACTCTGGCGGCGCAAACCTGCCGCGCCAGGCCGACGTGTTCCCCGACCGCGATCACTTCGGCCGAATCTTCTACAACCAGGCCACCATGTCGTCCATGGGAATCCCCCAGATCGCCGTGGTGCTCGGTAGCTGCACCGCCGGCGGCGCGTACGTCCCCGCGATGGCGGACGAGAGCATCATCGTTCGCAACCAGGGCACCATCTTCCTCGCGGGACCTCCAGTGAGTTTCTCGCCTTTTCCTCTCCACAACGTCTTTTCTGATCCTTTGCTTGCTTGCAGCTCGTCAAGGCGGCAACCGGCGAGGTCATTTCCGCCGAGAACCTCGGCGGCGGCGAGCTCCACGCCAAGACGTCCGGCGTCGTCGACCACCTCGCCACAAGCGACGCGCACGCCCTTTCCCTCGCCCGCCGCGTCGTCGCATCCCTCAACCGCCGCCGGCCTCCGCACTCTGAGCTCCTGATCCGCCAGCCCGTGGAACCACTTTACGACGCCTCGGACATTGGCGGGATCGTCGGCGACAACGTCCGCCGGGGCTTCGACGTCCGCCAGGTGATCGCGCGCATCGTCGACGGCAGCAGGTGGAACGAGTTCAAGGAATGGTACGGCCCCACCCTGCGCTGCGGCTTCGCGCGCGTGCACGGCATGCCCGTCGGCATCCTCGCCAACGACGGCATCCTCTTTTCCGAGTCGGCGCTCAAGGGCGCGCACTTCATCGAGCTGTGCTCGCAGCGCGGGATTCCGCTCGTGTTCCTGCAGAACATCACGGGCTTCATGGTCGGGTCCGCCGCCGAGGCCGGCGGCATCGCCAAGGTGGGCACAAAGCACCTCGTTTGCCGACGCTCCGCCGCTCACCATCATCGATCAGAACGGAGCCAAGCTCGTCACGGCCGTCTCCTCCGCCCCCGTCCCCAAATTCACCTTCCTCATCGGCGGCTCCTTCGGCGCCGGCAACTACGGCATGTGCGGCCGCGCGTACCAGCCGCGGTTCCTGTGGATGTGGCCCAACGCCCGGATCTCGGTCATGGGCGGGGAGCAGGCCGCGGGGGTGATGGCGCAGATCACCAGGGACGCCAAAGAGAAGAGGGGGGAGAGCTGGGCGGCGGAAGCCGAGGAGGAGTTTAAGCGGCCGCTGAGGGAAAAGTACGAGGCCGAGGGGCACCCGTACTTCAGCAGCGCTAGGTGGGTTCTCCAAGACGTGGCTTCCCGGGAACAGCGACTCATTCTCGTAACAGGCTTTGGGATGACGGCATCATCGACCCGAAGGACACTAGGACTGTGCTGGCGTTGGGACTGAGTGCGGCGCTCAACGCTCCGATCCAGCGGACGCGCGGCGGGTTCGGCGTGTTCCGCATGTAGAACGTGGCCATTTGGCAGGAAAAAGGCATACACGACAGAGCTATTCTGATGCCGATCGCCAACGAGCACATCATTTCCGGGCCTTCTGGGCAGCGACCAGATCCTTCATCGTTAGCCTGACACGAGGGGTCAGCGAGATCAACCAACAAGATTCGTCGAAGGATTACCTGTAACCCCAGTGTTGCAACAACTGCCTGACGACCGGAGCAATGGTGTGGTCATCCAAGGCCTGCTGAAGCGACCTGTTCGATCCGACGCCCGCCAGCACTTTGTTTGTCATGTTGTTTCTCCACCGACCCTTGGGCCCGATGACCCCGTTTCCGCGTCCGATTTGGCGCTCGTCGTCGTCCGACCTTCTTCCCTGATAGAACCTGCAGTACCACTGAAACCACCCGTACGGGTCAATCTCCGTGATCCAGCCGCTCGATTCCCACATCTCCAGCGATCCTCCGCACTTGACTTTGTACTTGTTGACGTCGGCAAGATAGTCCGGCGAAGCAACCTGCTTCGCGACGTTGAGGCCTTCGAGCCAGTCCGCCGGGAGCTCCTTCCACGTGTCCCGGTACGATTGCCCTGTCACGCCCGATTTGATGGGCCGGAAGTACGTCCCGCCGAAGCTGCCCATCTGTAGCACCTCCTTTGGGGTCAGGTTTGGCCGGAACTCGGGGTGGTCCGCAAACACGAGCTCGCCGTCCGCGTTGCGGGTCGGGAGAGGTGCGCGTTCGGGGTAGACGGCGATTGGAGCACGCGGGCGTTTCCGGCCTGAGGACGACGGGGCGACGTCCTTCGGCTCTTCGGCAGCATCCGCGAGAGCGTCCTCATTGTACGAAACCGGCTTCTTGGCGCGTCCCGAGCGCTTCGTCGCTTCCGGGATCTCCGTCGCTTCCTCTTGCTGCTTACGCTTCGGCATCTCTTTCCGACGACGGGCAAGCACGCGCGGAAGCGAGCCGGCAATGAGGCGAGAGAGTATGGCTGGAAGCTCGAGGCAAGGAACTTTCACGGCGGGATTCGTGGGAGTTGTTGGAAGTCGGATCGTTTCCCCCCCCCGCGATCGCGATCGGACCGCGAGCTCCCGAGCTCCCGGTGCCTCCGGAGCAAAGCATGGCGAAGCCTCATCGGAAACAAACGCTGAAGGATCAAATACAAGAGACAATCACGCTAACGAACGCAATGGGTTCGCGGTGGCTTCTGCTTGACTCCTTGGCTTACGGGTTGGCATGAGCGTTCTGACTACTAAGCCTGAGTGCGACCCTGGGATCGCGACTAGATTCAAACAGCAGCGTGACGAGCTTTCCAACCTTCGCCATATCCTCCGCGAGAGTGTTACAAGGGCGCACAAACCAGTGAGTTCGAATAGATTAACGGCTGCGGCCGCAAGTCACAGCCACACTCGCCACGCACCCGGCCCCGCCAAAAGTCCGTCATCGCTGAGCTGGCCTCGCGGCGCCAGCGATGTTCCACACGACGGCTATCGTCCCCGTAGCGCTTCTTCTCCTCCTGGCCGGAGGTAGGAGCGGACTCTGTGGCCGTAAACTTTGCACCGCCCTTCATGCCGCGGGCGATCCCCCGGCTGCGTCTTGCCTCCCAGGCCCCGTTGCCGCGACCAATACCCCACCGCCGGGTCCTCCTGCGGCGTCAACCGTGTTCCTGGAGCGGGCATGGGCGCAAGATGCCTCACCGGCCCGTGGCCACGACACGAACTGCACATGCGCACCGGACCCGATCCTGCCCGTGAGCGACGGGACTTCCGGCTTCCCGGGAGCTCTCGGTCTCAGACTCGTCGTGTTCTACAGGACCTTAGTTGCACTTTGTGCCTCTGCGGAAGCAACCGGCCATTCAGCTATGGTGGCGCAACGGTGAGCGAAGCGCCTGTGACTCGCCCACTGTGAGAAGCACGAGCTGACTTGCTTCCTCCAAGGTAAACGGCAAATGCGGTGGCCTCTCCAAAGTATGCCCGACGACCCTCCGTTATGCACAAGGCTTCAATGCAAGCTGCGTCTGCGGGCCCGACCCCTTCCTCCGCGGGCCCCGCTGGGTCATGTGCTACTGCCCAGTACCGAGCGGACCCAGACCCCCGACGCCGCGTCAGTACACCGCTTATCCCGTCGTCAACAAGACTTCCCCGCTTTTGAACGACTGGGCGCTCTGTAGGGGCCCATACGCCCTGTGCAGCGCAGCAAACTGCACACTCAACTTCGCCGGCAGAGAAAAGAGCCCGGTCCTCATGGCCGAGTGCGGATGCGTGCTCCCCAATGCGACGAACCTGCTCCCCTCTCGCAGCTACGTGAATCCTATTTACATTCTCGACGAGCGGCTTAAGAAGGAGTACCGGACCCAGTGCCCAAACTACGGCGCTTCTCCTGGCTGCAGGCTTCCGAACGTGACCAAAGTCTGTCGCGAGATCAACCAGAGGAAGATCTACGGCGGAGTGTACGACTTTATCTCGACCTATCAAGTCTCTTCTCAGTCGGGAGGATTCAATCAGCGATGTGAAGCTCCACCTGGAGTCCAGGCAATGTACGCTCAATGCAGTGAGTGTTGCTGCGTTCGCTCATTCGTCAGGGAGATGAGCACGACTGGCTGACGTACGCGTCAGTGACGGCGGGTTGCATCAGGAAGCGAGCCTTCGATGGCTCGCCGGTCTCGTGCTATTGCCCGGTCTATCGTGACAGAGTATTCCTCGTCGGGGCACCTGCAGGTGCCGGGAGGCCTCCGTGCCGGGTGAAGCTGCCATACGTCTTGTCGGGAGTAGGGGTCGGGCAATGAGTTTGTCCACGTTGTATCTATATCACGTCTACCAAAGAAATGAGATGGCACTGATCTAGGCTCCTTTCCAGTAGCGCACGTCATAGGCGCTCTCCACTACAGGGTAACCGCTCTTCTCCCGTCCCTCGTAGCCGAGGACCAGCATCTTCCCGCCATGTTTCTTCCCCCCTTCCACGAAACGTGCCGAATACTTGGTCGCGTCCGTTCCCAGTCCCTGCACCTTCACCTTGCCGTCAAACACTGTCGCCCGCGCCAGGTAGATTTTGGTGTCGCGAACGTGGGCCTTGTTGATCGTGAGTGCCGCCGTGGTGTGACCGACTCCGCGCTCGTCCAGCTCCGTCGTCAAGGCCTGCGCCGTGTTGAGCATGCCCTGGATCGCCACGATGGCCGCGGCGACGGCCGGAGTGACGTCGACGCCGCCCGGCGTCTTGACTCCCTTCGTAGTGAGGAACTCAAAGTTCTTCTCGCCGAGATCCCGCCGCAGACGGCGGTGCACCGGATTGTCGGGGTTGTAGGCCCCCAGGGTCCCGATGATGGCGCCGCAAGCGGCACGGGGCTCACGCCAGCGCGATTCCTGCGCGCGCCCGATGGCGATGGTCCCGTCGTCGTGGTCCATGCGGCCGCAGTGCGTCTTGAGGTCGAGCGCGACGAGAACGTACGAGGAGGCATTGCCCCGGTAGATGGCCTTCCGGATCGGCTCGTCAAGCTGGTGGGCGACCGTGACGTGGGCAAGCGTGGCCCCATCGTCGGTTCCGCCTCCTGTCGGCGAGAAAGCCTCCAGTTTGTATTCTCCGATCTCGCTCAGGGTCGCGAACCGCGAAGCCACGAGGCGCTTGTAGACTGAGGACAGGATGTGAGTCGCTCATTCCTGCTAGGAAATCCTCGACTGTAGCTCACTGTCGGCCGTATCGCCCTGGTGAATCCGGTCTCCGCATGCCGTCGTTGCGACCGTCGTAACAACGCTCGGCATCGTCAAGTCGGCGGCGCAGGCACTGACGTCCGTCGTGTCCCCGATGGAGAACTGGAGCTCATCGTGAAGGATTTGTGCCCCCGTGCACAAGGCGTATCTATCGGAGACAATCTCTTGCAGGTAGACATCGATCGACGTCTGCTCGCCGCCGAACTGGGCCGGCAGCTGCCAGAACTTCGCGACGTTCCTGGCGGCAGTGGTGGGGTCGAACTTGTACGGGCTGTCGGCCACGCTGGTCGCAAGGTGCCGCGTACTCCATGGAGCTCCGACCAGCACAGGGGAGCTAACATTGAAGGTTCCGGGGAGAGAGGGCGCGCGGGAGTCTCCGATGTCGCCCCAAACAGAGCGAGCGAACCTCCGCAGCGCGGGCCGCGACCCGGCCAGCCTCGCCACGGACATGTTGCCGGGTGGCCGCCGTGGTTCTGCGCGGCGGAGCGCGTGTTACGAGGCGAGGTGACGGCGGACGGCGTTGATTGCGCGAAGTCCCCGTCAAGCCCTGTCGGGGCTCGGGAACCAGCCGGCCAGCTGGGTTCGGGGGCTTGAACGATCAACACAACCGCCTCTTCGACGGGCGCTTGGATGCGACTTTCAGCAGTACAAAGGAGCCGATGAAGAGAAGGACGAGCGAGATGAGAGGTCAAACGAGGTGTACCTGAGTTTGTCGACCATATGTTCGGTTTACATTGTTCCCGTTGAGCCTCCGTGGCGCAGAGCAATAAACTAGCGGATTAGTGTCATGCATAAGTCAACCATAACCGATAGCGTCTGCCTTTAGGCCAGCATGGCGGCGGCCGCGGCCACGATCGCACCCGCGAAGCCCGCGAGCGAGAACCCGAGCTTGTCCCCGGCCGATGGCCTGCTGCTGGTCGTCGAAACCGTCGTCGGCACCGCCGTAGTGGTCACCGCCGTGCCCGTCGCCGCGGTGGTCGGCGCGACGGTGGACGTGGGCCGCAGCACCGTGGTGATCGGGTTCCCGTCTGCGCGCACGGCGATCTTGCCGACGTAGTACTGCGGGTTGCCCGTCCCGGGACGGTTCCCGAACCCGCCGTAGCCGGTGAAGTACCAGATGTCCGCGGGGCCCTCGCGCCCGCCGGAGCGCAAGATTTCCCAGTTGATGCCCTGCAGCCCCGACACGTTGAGCGGGGCCTGGGCTAGCAGCGCGCCTTGCGTCTCGGGTGTCAGACTGTAGACAAAGGCCGTGGGAACGCCGACGACGGTGCCGTTGGGAAGCGTCTCGGACGGCGTGCCCAGGAGGAGGAAGTACTCGCCAGACGGGGAAGCCGACGCCGAGCGAACGGCAAACGAGGGGAGGTCGTCGCCCGACTGCGTCTTGAGTGGTCCCGTGAAGACGGTGCCGAGGGTTGCGGCGTCGAGGATGGCCAGGGTCGCGTTGCTGCGGCCCACGGCGGTAGACGGGTCGACGATGACGCCGATGCGGGGGGGAAGGGCTGCGTACTGATACGGGAAAGCCGCCAGGGAGCGGTCCGTGAGGTTGGTGCCGAACTGCGCCTGCGCGAGCCTTTGGCCGGTGTTGCCGTCGTAGCGCAGAGCAAAGAGGTCCGTGACGCCGCCCACGGTGCTCGGGATGTCGGACGAGATGTTGAGCGGGAAGTTGCTAATGTCGACGGGGTCGCCGAGGAAGACCTGGCCGATGACAAAGACGCCCAGTTGCGTGTCGTAGAAGAACGCATTGGGGCTCAGGGTGCGCGTGTTGTTGCTGGGCGTGAGCAGCGGCAGCTGGAAGTTGGACTGCCAGATTGCCGTGTCGTTCGTGCCGGCGCCAGGGACCCGGAGGACCGCCTGGAAGCCCGGCTTGTCGGACCCGAGGTCGCCAGTTTCCTGAATGGGCCGAAGCGTCAGCGGCGACCCAACTCTTTCCCACGGGATCAATTACTCACAGGTGCGGTGGAGTAGAGCAGGAACCTGTCGGTTCCGGGGCCACTCACGACCCCGAGCAGGGTCTGGGAGTCGTACTGCGACGTGCTCGCCAGCGTGTAGTCGTCCGTGCTCGCCAGCTTGCCGTCTTGAGAGAACCTCCCGGCGGCGGCGGACCCGTTCATGTTCCTGCCGGCGATCCACATCGGGGTGACGCCGTCGGCGCCGTTGCAGGCGAAGCGGTCGGCGTGCTGGGCGTTGGAGAACCACGAGGACGAGAAGTTTGCGGCCTGGGCGTCGCTCTTGGCGCGGCCGAGCTGCGCGCCGGTGGCGGGGTCGAACGGCGCGATTTCGATGCGGTACTGGAAGTTACCGGTATCCGCATCGTCTGGAGTGAGAGGGAAAGAATAGGGGGGAGGGAGAAAGGGAAAGAGAGAGGAACGGGAACGGAAGGCGGTCAGACTCCGTGCCATTCACGCCCAGCGAGACACCCACAGAAGGTCTGCGCGAACAGCGTCGATGAGCCGTTCGGCCAGCGGCACAGCACGAGGTCGGCGGACTGCGCGGCGGGCTCCTGCGGGCGCGAGACCTCGCCGGGCGTCGCCCAGACGACGCCGATGGACGGCTCGCCCACGACGCCGGGAAGAGAGCATGCAACCGCGACGGCGCCGGCGGCGTAAAGACCGCGGCGGAACCAGGCTCCAGGCATCGTCGCGGCCGCGGACGCTGGTGGTGGAAGCGAGCAAATGGCGTTGCGCGGGGCCCTGAAGACTTCTGGGACGTGGGGGCGCGATGCGGCGCAGTCATCATGGACCAGCAGAGTCGAACGCCTCAAGGCGGACGCCCGAGAGCAATCAGATCTTCTATGAGATGATTACCCGAGCTCCTAGAGCACGTATTCTCTCTACAGCTCTCGCCCTCTCGTCCGCAGATCGGAAAAATGCAGCCTCACAGTGCAGCGTCGTTCTGCCCGCCGATCTGACCATATCGTCCATGTCGCCGCCCCAAAGAAACTCGATCGCCGGTAGATTCTCAATGACGAGCTCGGGGATCCCTTCGGGAAGGGCGTTTGGTCCGGTGACCACGACCCTCTGGAGTGATTGGGCGACTTGGGGCGGGATGGACCGCCGCAGGTCCGCGCCGTACCCGCTGATCCGGATCTCGCGAGGGGCAAAATCGCGCCCAAGGCCCCAGATTCGGGTACCGGAAGCCTCATGAGCGGTGAGTTCCACGACGTCGAGTTTGGAGGCCAGCCCGGGCAGCTCGCGTAGGAACACGGCCCCGTCCAGCTTCCAGAGGAACCGCGCTTCCCAGCTGCGCAGAGTGTTTGACCGTGCCAGGGTGCCCAGGACGGAATGCCAGGTCGGAAACCTGTAGTTCTCGAACGGGATTACCGAGCGCACAACCACATGTTCGACCGAGGCAGGCAACTCCACGCTGGACCAGTCCCCCGACATGGTCACAGCATCCAGTTTCAGCACCCGCAGCGTGGTTGCGGTCGAAAGCAGGTCCGCAAAGTAGCGCAGGTGCTTTGCCCGCCGAGCTGATTGGTCTCTGCTCCTCCACTCCATCCTCAAGACATGGGGCGTGCAGAAGGCCACGCACGAACGAATCAGGATCAGACACGCGTCGTCAACGTCCTCGAACGTGAACCATACGGAGCGGACGAGCTGGGCGCCGCCAGACTTTAGCACACTCAGGAGGCGGGCGAGCGCACGGGCGCGTGGAGCTCCGCCGGCCGGAATCCGCAGGTGCCGGAGGAGGAGGGGCGAGCAGAGCGAATGGCACGTCCGGTTCGCGCGCCTCGCTGGCACCGCTGTGACTCTACACCGGTGCGCGAACGGACAGTGACTCTAAATTGCGCTGCGGAAGTCTGATCCGCGTCCCCGGCGCTGGCTCCCTTGCTAGCTTTGCCGCGGAGCGGCCCCGCGAGCGCCAGCGAGCCCCGCGTCAGCGGGCACGTTGCCCGCCGCAGGCCCGTTCCCCCGCCGCTATCCTCCCTTGCTAGCTTCGCGCGGAGCGCGCCGCGGAGCGGCAATCGAGCGGCAGCGAGGCTCACCGGGCGGTGCGGACGTCGGCGGGAAGTGCGGGAGGCGGGCCGGTGGGCAACGGCGGGGGGGGCGGGGCCGGGACGGGAATGGTAGCTCGGGGTTTCGGACATCGCCCATTTCTCGGCCGCAACGCATCGTACGGGCCCGGACGACCCCGGAACGTGACCGCAAGGCTGGCAAGCGCAAGCGCGATGAGGGGTCCGCGTCGGAAGAGGCGGGGTCGGAAGGCGAGGAGGGCAAGCAGGACGGGGCCGGCGGCGGCAAGAAGGGCAAGTCTCGCAATGGCAAGGGGTCCCGCGGCCGCCGTGGCGACGGCCATGGCCACCAGCACGGCCACCAGCACGGCCTCAGGAAGCAGGAGTACGCTTTCCGCGGGGCGTGCGCCTGGATCATGCCGCCTGACACGCCGTTTCCTTTCCGCAGGCACCGGAAGTGTCCTGGCAAGTGCTACAAGCGCCCGGACGGCAAGTGCGTCTGCGACGTGGCATGTGTCTGCAACTGCGAGGAGTGCGACCACCGCTCCGGTGCGTGGCATCGATTCCGCGGCATCGCGGGCTTTTGCTGACCATGTTGCCGCTGCCCACCCATCCCTTCCGATGCGCCTACTTTGCCCGCGCCACCGGCATGCTGCGACCCATCTGCTTCGACCTCGCAACCCGCAGAGCTCGAGGTCTTCCCCACTGAGGATCCCAGCTTCCACGGGTTCGACCCGAACGGTCCCTGGCCGGATCCTCCGCCGGGCGGACAGCCCGTTGCTCCCCGCAACGGCCCTGCTCCCGCTCCTTCGGCGCGCGCCTCTCGCCAGGACCGTTCCCCTTCGCCGGTTTCCGAGCGCGCCGTGACGCCTCGTGCCGCTCCCCGGGTGCCTCCCCTCCCCGCTGCCGACCCATTCGCTCTTCGCTCGAAGGAGCACCCGGGAAGGTTCAAGCGCTTGCTAGGCACGTTGTCGGCAGGTGTTCGAGAATTGCGGCGACGATTTCAGGAGGCAGTCCAAGCAGCTCCTGGCCGTCGGCGGTTGGGTCCGGAGGCGGGTCATCGAGGAATGGCATAAGAGGATATCCAGAGCCGCGCGAGCAGCGCCCCTTCTGCCGCGGGGAGCAAGAGGTGTGACGGCGGATGAAATGATCGGACCGCGGCCTCGAGCCCAGGCGTCTTGGTTTGAGGTGCCGCCCCCATCCGGGCCTTCCCATGCCATCCAACTTTGCTGCGGCGTGATTTTGCTTTGCGAAAGCGCGGGGATAGAGTGCGAGCTCGAGTCCGTCGTCCCGTGATCTGGTTCGGTTCCCCCTCCCACATCTTACGTTACAGTTTCAGTCTAACTGATCCACTTTCTCTTTCCGTCCGTCCCTTCGCATAGAATCATACAGATTGCCTCTGAGTCATACGAAAAGCACGTTGCCCTGCGTCTGCCAGAACTTGAGTTCCGGGTACGCGACCGAACCCTTTGGGACCGGCTTCTGCTTCTCCACGGCGGGATCGCGCACGATCCTGAACTCGCGCACGAGCTTGGCCTCCTCGACGAACTCGGCGATCTTCTCCTCGTTCCCGATGTCGCAGAAGCACGACCTCAGGATCACGGAGTCGAGCACCTGCGACGCTGCGCCGAGGCCCCGGAGCCACGACGTCCCGATCTTGCGGATCTCGACGGCGGTGACGGTCTTGAGGGCGGCGATCGCGTGCCAAAGGGCCGGGTCGGGATCGGCCAGCCCGAAGGATCCGTCGAGGACGATCGAGCGCAGATCCGGGCAGGTCTCGAGCAGCAGGTGCATGGCCGAGGCGTGCTCCACGGGAACATTGAGGGTGCGGAGGCACGAAGCCAGGCGCGGGAACTTGATCAGCTCCTCGAACGCTGGCGTGCGCTTGAAGAGGTGCAGCTCATCGAGCCCCGTGAACGCGCGATCGATTCTCTTGAGGACGTGCAATCCGACTTCCTTGGCGCAGTCGAGGATCAGATCGAGGCGGCGAACGCCGGTAAAGAGGCCGCGGCGAGGGTGGGCAAAGAAGGTGGACGAACCGCCGATCACGGTCAACGTGACGGCCTTGAGCGACGGCGAGGCGGTGGCGAGAGCCTTCCACACGGCCGCGGCGAACGCATAATCCCGGATGGTGGCATCGAGCTTGGTGAGGTGCGGGGCGCTCTTGAGCAGGAAAGGCAGAGGATCCTTGCCGCGCGCGTTCTGGCCGAGAGAGGCGTCGATCGTGAGCAGACGCACGGACCTGCAGCGTTCGGACGTCATGAAATGGGTGATGAAGCGGCCGGCCGAGTAGCCTTCGTTCGCGTCGGCCTGAGGCACGATGATGATTCCGCCCTTCTGGAACTCGAGGTGCAGATTTCCGACGAGAAGGGGCAGGCCGAGCTCGAAGAACAAACGGGACGCGAGCATGGTTCTCAGGAGCGTCTTTTTGCAGCCGACCTCGGAGAGTTTCCTCTGTATCTCGAGAATGAGCTCGGGGAGGAGCGGCGGGACGGGCGTCGGGCGCGCAGGATCGAGCGGCGCGTCCGGCGCGGGCGGCAGCTCCGCGGGCGAAGGCCGGCAGACGATAGGGCTGAGGGCGGGAGCACTGGCGTCGCTCATGGTGGTGCGAGGCGCGAGAGGGCCGGGAGGCGGGGAAGGAGAAAATGACCGATGACTCCATCGATCGATTCCACTGGCTCTTCTACCCCCGAGCGAACTGAACACAATTGCTTCGCAATCTTAAACGGCTATTCGTCATTTTCTCTGACGGACTTGGTCGCACATGGGTGCTTTCGGGAAGAAGGGGAGGCGGGCCCTTCACGCCTTGACCTCCCGCAGAGTCACCATGACCTGCGACGGTTTCGTCGTTCCGGTGTATCTAAAGTCCCTGTCAAAACCTGTCCCTCGCGACACAGGACGTGGCACTCACTGCTCGAAAAAGTTGCACGGGACGTGCTGGATGTCGTACTTGCGCACGATCGAAGCGATGCAGAGTCGTGCCTCTGCCAGCGCGAGCCGTTCACCGAGGCAGCGGCGCGCGCCGTTCCCGAACGGCGCTGAGGGCCCGTCAGCAATGCCGATCCCAACGGCGGCCGACGCAATCCCACCGTAGGCAAAGAGGCCGGCCTTCGTGTCGCCGCTCGTCGAGTCCTCGTAGAACCTCTCGGGCAACCATTGCATCGGATTCCGCACCCTGGGCAAATCAGTCAGGTTCGTCCAGGGGACCTGACGAACGGTTCTCACCAGTAGGCGGGATTGTTCTGGATTCCCCAAAGATACGTGCTGACTTGATCTCCCTTGCGGAACTTGATAAGCCGCTCCTGGCCGTCGATCCCAGTGTACTTGAAGTCGAAATCCTCGAAAACGTACCGCCCCGCGCCGATCGGCGCCGACGGGTACCGCCGCAGGGTCTCCTTGATGCACGCGTTGAGCACCTTGCATTTTTCCAGCACTTCCAGGTTGGACAGCTCGCCGGGGCAGACCTCGTTGACCTCGGCGCGGATCTGGGCCTGCAGGTCGGGCCGCTGCGAGAGCTCGTAGGTCATGAATCCCAGCAGCGCGGCCGTCGTGTCGTGGCTGGAACGCAGGTGAGCAAACCATGGAAGCGACGGGCTTGCGAAGAGGCCCACCCGGCGAAGAGGATGCTCATCAGCGCGCTCCGCATGCTCTGCTCCGTGATGAGCGGCGACACCTTCTCGGACTTGAAAATCGCCACGGCGTCGTCCATGATCGCCGACCTGACCTCCCCCCTGTCCACCCGCTCGCGCTCGCGCTGCACCAGGCCCCACATCACGTTGCCGTCCTCCCTCCACTTGGACACCACCCCGGGGATCAGCTTCCAAGTCCACTTGCCGAAGAAGGCCTTGAGGAAGCCCATGATGGTCGCCTGCACGAGCCAGCTATCGAAGTGGGACGAGTACTTTGCGCCCTCCTCGGTCGTCTGCGCGCCGATCTCGGAGCCAAAGACGAGGCGGGTGATGGTGTCGAAGGTGAAGCGGTGGAAGAAGGGGTAGATGTCGAAGCCGTCCGGGTGGGCCGCGGCGGCCTTGCCGAGCTGGTCCACGAGCACGGAGCGGAGGTCCAGCAGGATCGGGGTGTACTTGCGCACGTTGACCGTGCTGAAGGTGCGGTCGAACATGGCCCTGTGGTCGTGCCAGCTCTGGTCGTTCTGGGCCAGGATGATGCCCTCGGCGTACTGGGAAACGTATGGAGCAGTTCAGCACGCAAGCACGCAGGAGCGACCTCGGAACGCCCACGGGAAGCGCCGGCTCCGCGTTCGGCCCCGCCCTGCCCCATTTCTTCCACGACGTGCCCACGTAGATCTCCTTCAACAGCAAGGGATCGCCGACGACGATCTCCCTCATGGACGGCCGGATCAGGTTCACGCTCCGGAACACGGGCCCGCGCTGCTTGATCCCCTCCATCGCCAGCGTGTGCGCGCTCGCCAGCTTCTCCCGCGGGGTCGTCAGGAACGGGACAAAGGTAACGGTGGGGATGTCGTCCGATACGTCGATGAAGAGTTTGCTGGGGCGGGAGGGCGGGCGTCGGAAAGGCGCGGAGGCAGGAACGGGGAGGCGAGAACGGGTCAGGGCGGTGCCGGGGCGGCGGCAGCGGCGTAGACCGCACAAGTACAGGAGCTTCAGAAGATAGAGCGCGGCGGCCACCGCCGCCGCGGAGAACAGCGCCGACGTCAGGTCCATTTCGATGTTGGGAGACGCCCGGTGCGGCGGAAGAACGCGGGCGGTGAGGCTAAAGTCGATCGATCACCTCCTTTCGCTCGCCGAAACTCGGTCTCTCCAGGACGGCAGGACCGACGCCTTCCACGTCGGTCCGTTTAGCTCGATGAGCAGGGCGAGCGGATCCTATTGCATCTGACGCGGCCCGTCACACCCTTCCAAGATCGCGACGCCTCCCGATCGGCCACCCAGAAGCATCTCCTAGTCATAGAACCCCTCCTCCTCCCTCTCCCACCTGTGCCCCTCGTCCCCCACCGCAAACAGCACCTTGTCCCACCCCCCCGGCGCCCCCACCAACGCACCGAGCGCCAGCGTCCCCCCCACGCTGTCGACGACCATCTGCCTCCCCGTCGCCCCGCCGCGCTTGGCGACCGCCAAAGGAAGCCACGGCCCCGCGGCACGGGTGGCGGCGAGCAGCCGGAGGAGGCGGGCGAGGTCCCGCGAGGCGGGGGGGCGCAGCAGGGGCCGGAGGAGCTGCGGGAAGCCGAGGATGGTGTGCGCCACGTGGCGCGTGGGGAGGTCGAGCCCCGCGACGTCGGCGGCGGGGGTGAGCGCGAGGGAGGGCACGATCCACTGCATCGACCGCAGCAGCGCGTCCGAGCGGAGGTCGGGGTGGAGCTCCCACGTCGCCGAGAGGAGCACGGCGGCGAGGCACGCGGCGGCGGGGTTGCCCCGCCAGGCGTCGCACAGGGCGATGCGCTGCCCCATGGCGGGGGTCACCCCGGGCGGTAGGGAGAGCGGGGTGCCGCGTGCGGGGGCGGGAGCGCGCGGGTCGGCGGGGGTGTGGCGGAGGAGCTCGTCGAGGAGGAGGTGGAATGCGCCGTCCGGTGTCGGGTGGCCCGGCAGCGGGCCGAGGAGGAGGCCCACGGCGACGGCGGCCCACCCGTCGGCGTCGGCGAACGCGCCGCGCCAGCCGTCGTCCTCGTCCAGCGCGGCCTCGAGGAGGGAGAGCGCGGCGGGGGGGAAGTCGCCGGTGCGGAAGAGGGCGCACGCGGCGGCGCACCACGGGCCGCGCATGTCGGTGGCTTCCTCCTCGTCGACGAGGAAGGACGCCAGCGATTCGACGGCGGCGCGCACGACGGGGCCACCGAGGGCACCGCGGCGGCCGGCGCGGTGGGCGTCGGTCCGCTCGGCGAGGAAGGCGGCCACGGCAAGGTACGCCTCCGAAAGGGTCCGGCGGAGGGGGAGGAGCATGTCGGGTTCCATTTCGAGGGTGAAGAGGGGGGCGATCAGGAGGGGGAGAAGGTGCAGGAGGCCCGGCAGCTCCGGATCCGAAGTGTCGGGCCCGGGCGGTGAGGCTTCTACGCCGGCTTCGAAGGCGCCTCCGTTGGCCTCCCTCCCAGGCGCCCCCTCGCCGCCCGGCGGTCCTCCCGACGGTCCGCCGTCCACTTCCCCTCCCTTCTCCGAGTCCAACTCCATCCTCTCCACGCCCTCGATCCCCTCCTCCAGCTCCAACCCGACCCTGATCTCGGCCCCGACGACGCCCAGCGCCACCGCCAGCGCCTTCGGCCCGCTCGGCACCCCCTCCCCCGCCTCCCCCTCCTTCCACTCCCAGAACTCCGCGCCGTACACCTCGCACGCGACGGCCAGCACCCTCCACGTGGCCGTCGACTCGTCGCCCCCCGCTCTGCGCCGCCGCGAGCGGAGCAAAAGACGGGCGGCGAGCTCCCGCAGGGCCGGGAGCAGCGCGGGGTGCGGCGCGCGGAGGAAGGTGAGGAGGGCGGGGACGACGGGGAGGAGGGGGGCGGGGGAGGGCGTGCGGAGGAGGGAGGCGAGCGGGGGCAGGAGGGCGAGGAGGATGGGCACGGCGGGGTCCTCACCGAGGGGAGCGGGGGAACGAACGGCAGCACCCGGTTCCGATGTCCGGTGGGAGGCGAGGAGCAGCGCGCGGACGAGCAGGTCCGCGGCTGCGAGGGCCGGGCGCGCGTCTCGCCGGGGCAGCGCGGCTGCGGCTGCGAGCGCCGGCGCGGAGGCCAGCACGGCGTCCAGCGCGGCGGGAACCGCGGGCAGCATGTCTGCAAGCGCGGCGGCGGCCATCTGCGCGGTCGTTTCGCCGTCGGCGGGCGCGAGACCGGGGTCGGCGGCGGTGCCGTTGGCCGCGGCGGGCCTGCTGGCCCCCTGTTCTGCCTCCTCGTCGTCCGAATCGCCCTCCGGCCCGTCCTTTCCCTCCTGCGGAACCTCCCTGCCCTTCCCCTTGGCGTCCGCCTCGGGCCCCTTTGGCAGATCACGACCGTCTCCCGCCGCGCCGTCCAGCGCCCCGCGCAGCAGCCCCACCAGCGGCCTCGCCAGCGCGGCGAAGCCGTCCGGCGCGTCTGCCGCGAGCGGTGCCAGCTGCCGCGCCACCGCGGCGCCCACGCTCGCCAGCTCCGCGGGGGGCGGCCCATCGTGGGGCGCAGACCGCGCCGCGCCCGCAGACACGAGCCGCCGCAGGAACGCAAAGTCCATCGCCCTCAGCGTCCGCCGCAGTCCGTCGGCGTCGTCCGGCGACAGCAGCCGCGGCAGCAGCAGCAGCGCGGCGAACTTGGCCTCGTCCGTCGGCGCACCCAGGAGCGCCAGCGCGCGCCCCAGGCCGTCCGCTGCCGGGCTGCCGCGCCCGCCCTCGCGCGGGCCGCTATCGGGGGCAGCAGATCCGCCGGATATTGCTGGCATCGGGGCTTGCGGGGGAAGGGGGATTCGAAGGGCTCGGCGTTTCCGGCCGCTCCGTCGATCACCGACCGCGGATCGTCGGCACTCGATCTCCGGCGTGGCGGAGGAGCAAAGCCCGGAGATCCCACTGATGGTACGCCTTGCGGCGACGTTCGATTATGCATAGAGCTACAGCGACCGGCTCCGACCGAAGGCGAACACATGTCTAATCCGCGACCAGCACTTGGTGCCCCTCAAAGCTACGCCCCGATCCGGTCCAACCAATCTCCGATCACCTCCGCCGTCCTCTCCTCCTGGTCGAGGTACGTGAACGCGTACGAATCCGCCATCTCGACGATCTCGGCCTCGCTCTTCCCGTCCCTCTCGAACTCGGCCTTGAGCCTGTCGACGAATTTCCGCGGGAACACCGACGTGTCCTCGGGCGCCGTGACCAGCAGCACCGGCCTCCCGAACCCCGGAAAAGTCTTTGCCGCGGCGATCGTGTACTCCTTGAACGCCTTGGGCGGCGAGATGGCCTTCTTCAGGTCGCGCGCGATCGCGGGGTCGTCGCAGGGCACCGTGAGCAGCTTTTCCGCGACCTGGGGGCGCTTGGAGAGCCAGCCGAGCATCGCGGGCGAGCGCTGGAACCACGGGCGGCGGCCGAGGGAGAGGACGGCGCGGAGGTGCCATGTGCCGGGGGTGGCGGCGAGGAGGGAGATGAGGGGGTTGAAGAGCGGGGGGAAGAAGTCTGGAGGGGGTGCAGATGAGCGATGCGAGTGATGGATGAGCTGCCAGGCAGGGAAGACCCACTCTCGAAGGAGTCGCAGGGGAGCAGCACGAGCCCCTTGAGCATCTCCTTGTTCTTCGAAGCAAAGACTTGCGCGATCGCGCCGCCGGTGTCGCTTCCCACCTGCCAGCGCCCGAACACAAGCAATTTAGCTCCCTCCAGTCCTTCGGGACGGAGCAGCTCGACCCACCAGGACGAACTCCTCCCCCTGCAGCGCCTCCCCCGCGATGCCCCTGACGATGTCCGCCACCCCCTCGGGATCCAGCCTGGCGTCCGGGTCAAGCGGCGCCCTGTGCCGTCCGAACGGCAGATCGGCGAGCACGCAGCGGTGACCGCGCTCGGCCAGCCGCGAGGCCAGCGGGACGAACAGGTCGGCGTTGGTCAGGATGGGCTGCCAATCGGAGTCAGCGCGCGTGCGACGGGGACACGCCGGGACGGCGTACGTGGATGAAGAGGAGCGGGGTGCGCGGCGCACTGGCGCCAGAGGCCGGGATGTCGATGAAGCTCGCGGGCCCGGAACCGGGGAGGCGGAAGGTGCGGAGGGCCGGGGCGGGGGGCATCGCGGGGCGGGCGCGCGCGGCGGTGGAGAAGAGGCGCGGAGAGAGGCGGAGCATCCGTCGGTGCGGGTCGGCATGGCGGGGAGGTGGCCTTTTGTGCGGCGGGAGGACGGCGGCGGAACGGGATTTGTGGCGGGTTACTCCGCTCGGCGATGGAGTAACCGCCGAAGCCTGCGATCCGCGGCGCCATGGCCCGATAAATGCCCGAGCATAGCGCCATGATGCAAACGAGGTGCGCCAGTGATAGCGCGGCTGCGGATTCGCTGAGGAGGGGGAAGCGGCAGCGCGCTCCACGTCCACCCGCGCCCAGCCACCAACTCCGCAGCGCGGTCGAGTTATGCTGCGGCTCGATCACGACTTGAGAGCTTGTAGACGGATATGGAGATCTATGCTCATGGCGACTACACAGTGTCCGACTATCCCGGGCTGCAGCCTGTGGCGAGTTGAGCGAGTGCGCCCCGTCGACGGCCGGCACGCTCCGTCGACTACGTCGCGTCGTCCCCCAACACGATTGTCGCGCGTTATCATGGCGAACGAACGTCGTAGCAGCCTTCCGATGGCGGAAGAACGATTTCCCACCTTGCCTCCGTCGTTTGACGCGGAGCTTAGCTCTCTGGGACGCCGCAGAACACGGCCGGTTTCCTCGGACGGGGAGACGGCCCTCGACTTCCTCCCTGAAGAATGGCTCGCACTTTTTCCGGCACCGACGCCGCCCATGTTGTACTTTGCGGACGACGAGGAGGAGCGACCCGATGACGCGTCACACGCGGCGGACCCGCTGACGCCGGACAGCATTCTGCGGGACTTCAGCGGTATCGGAAAGGTGGCAATCTGGCCCGCCCTTCGCCTTCGCTATACGTTGCCGGGCTCGACGATCGCGTGGTTGTCCGGGATCACTGGCATTGCCACCGTCGGCCTCCTTGGCTTGGCAGTCAACCCTGCCGGAAGTCAGTTCGATGCCAAAGATGTCGCACTGGGAATCACCGCGGCTGCCGTCGTGTCCTTCTTCTTTGCGGGCCTATGGGCTCTCGCGGCACCCGGGATGGGGTTGAACTACCTGCGGAAAGGCTTGCTCGAGTACTCTGGAGCAGGCGCACTTTGCCGATGGCTTCGGCTCACGCGGGCCTGCGAAGCAACCGTGAATCCCGTGGCTGGAGCTCTCGTGCAGCATAAGGCTGGAGACGGCTCGTGCCCATGCCCCTCGTGCTGCGAGCAAACACAGACCACGTGGGGCCTGCTGTCTCTTCTTGATCTGGTGGTCAATCTGCTCATCACATATGGTTGCACTGTTTTCCAAGTCTACACGCCTCTTGTGACGTACGGGCCCGTAATCTGGTCCCTGTGGTACGGTGCTTTTCTTGGGGCGGTGTGGACACTCGGCTTTGTCTGGTACACAGACGTCGCATTCCCGCGACCCTTTCAGATAAGGAACATCGCCCTTTCAGCTTTAGAAAGGCGGCTGCACTGTCGTGCGATCAAGCTGGCCAGCGACGACCTCCTCACCCAGTTCCGCCGGGCAGCCTCCGATGAAGCTCCACTCCACAGGCGCATTCCTGGCTTTACGTCAGGCTCCATTACCGTTTTGCGGCCATGTGCCAGTTTCGTCAGATGCAGGATTCGGCATTCATCTCTCGCCTGTATGCGTTGGTGGGTGCTCCCATCCTGATCCTGTTTACCGCACTCTTTGCGGTGAGTTGAGTCGTTGCAAGGATGCGGAAAAAGCTAACCGTGAGAACCGTGCAGTTGGTCGGCCGGTGCATTGCTGCATGGCAGCTGTTCCTCTTGGCCCACATGGCCGTTTACTTCGTCGTCAATGCCGTGAACCTCGCCTCTCGAAACGACCTCATCGATGCCGTTTCTGCTATCTACCGCGAGGCGCAGCGAGAAATCCGCGCTTGCGGATGAATTCGTGCTGCACGACAGAACTGTGGCATCCTTTCTCGATATCTCGCACTACCGTGCCAAGCTTTTCGGATTTGTTGTGACCTTTGGCACAGTGCGGACGATGTTGGTGACAGGCTTGACTGTCGGCGTTGCTCTCTGGACGGTGCTGCGCGCCTTCGGAGTGATGGTGACACCGGAGAGCTTCTGCCCAGCTGTCTGAGGAACTCCGCCTGAGGACAGCTTCACATTGTGTGACGTCAATCTGAGGTCTCCAAGCGTGTGAATATCTGCCGGCTCTTAACGCTGCTGTCTATGCTACCGAGATGTGGGGAGCACCCCGGACGCCGACCTTCGACCGCATTCCCAGGCCTTCGAATGCCAAAGTCGCCCCCTCCATTGGTCGTTCCGAGCCCCAAGCTCGGGCGCCAAAGGCGCTTCGAAAGCCGAACAAGTCCGGGCGGGAGCTGTACGCCTCGGCGGTCTCGGAGCTCCTGACAATTGGCAGCCCGCCTCGCGCTGGCACGCGGACTTGATCCGCGCCTTTGTGGCCGAGGACCTGAGGGGCAAGTGGATGGAATTCGTCCTCGACTATGCGATCGTAAGGACGGTGGCCGGCACGCTCTTTAAGATCGTAATGGCCCGTACTCCATCTTCAGGGGAATTGGCGTCCTGAGCACGGTGTGCCCCGGGTGAGGTAGACCTAGGATACGGTCTGGGTGCATGTAGCCGACATATTCAAGAATGCATTCACACTGGCATCACACACGGCTGTAAAGTACAGCACGACTTTTTCCACCCGGCTTCACGCCGCCACCCCCACCTCCTCCCCTCCTTTCTCCACCTTCGACGCCTTTCCCTTCCCCCCCTTCTTGGACCCCTTGAGCGCCCTCTCCAGCCCCGCGACGGTGTGCGGCATCTCCTTCTTCCCCGCGCGGGCAAACTCGAGCCTCAGCAGGGCCTCCTTACGGAGCAGGTTGGCCCTGTTGGACGCGTCGGGCGGGCCGGCGTAGCCGCCCATGTGGCTTGCAGCAACGACCCTGTGCGAAGATGGGGGTGGTAAGCGTGGTCGACGCCAGGCAACGGGGC
Organism: Hyaloraphidium curvatum; assembly: GCA_025558095.1. Lineage (NCBI taxonomy): Eukaryota > Fungi > Monoblepharomycota > Hyaloraphidiomycetes > Hyaloraphidiales > Hyaloraphidiaceae > Hyaloraphidium > Hyaloraphidium curvatum. The sequence goes on from JAIVFI010000040.1 coordinate 217,280, forward strand.
GAGGTGTTACCGGTGGCAAGGGACGACGATGGCGACCGGGTTGCGGTTGTTGGCCTGCCCGACCTGCGGACGAATCAGATGCCGGCCCACTTCCGGCGGAGGCGGAGACCCACGGATCGCGCGGCGGCCCTCCCGCACAGGCCCAGCTTCTCGGCGAGCTGGCCGTACGTCCACGCCTCGCCCTCGGGGATGGTGCAGAGGCCCCGCCACACCTGGGCACGAGACACACGTTAGATGGTCTAAAAGCGTCCAACAAGTGGACTGAAGACCTTCTTGTCGGTCTCCGAGCCGTGCAGGTCGAGCTCGACGGCGTCGGACAGCTCCCCCTTCCGCGGGGCGGCGGGGTCGAAGAACTCGCCCAGCGCCCGCTCCAGCGCGTCGAGGTGCGCGCCGGCGGGCGAGCCGGAGCCCTTTGCGGGCGCCGGGGCCGGCATCCCGTGCTTCTTTGCGAACTTCTCCAGTGCGGCAGCGGACGCCGGCGCGTCGCCGAAGCGGAGGAACGCGATGCCCGCCGGAGTGGCCGCCGCGAGCACCGGGCCGACGGCCTTGGCGGCCGACGAGGGGGCGTCGATCGTGAGGGTGCGGAAGACGAGCATCGTGGCGGGGGAGACTTTGGAAGATGCAATGGGACGGACGACCCAGGTTCACTCGCGAGGTTCTTCCGCTTTCAAACAGGGATCGATGAACGAATCCGCAATAGGCCGAGAGCGACGATGGTTGATCAAAAGGGGTGAAAGGAAGCTGTGATTGCAATCCACGTTGTGGATTTGCGCTGCCCCTCGCTACTGATGGCCCGAGCGAAGTGCAGCCTTCTGTTTGCACCGAGGAACGGACGACGCCAGATCCAATAGGTCGCACTGCAGTGGCCATATCTGTCTGCTATGAAGCTACAAGGTGAGACGTTTCCAAGTTAGTGCAGCGGGCGGCATTCGATTGATGTCGCGACGACCCGAAGAATCCCAGAAGATTCTGCGCAGGACCCTGGGAGACAGACGTCACCCGCGCCAGGCATGCCGCAAAACCGGACGCATCTGCAGCACGGGAGAACAGCAGAGAGCCCGCGAAGCCGAAAAGATGGGAGTGGAAGCTCCTGGGGAGGCTCTCGCGACGTCAGCGTGCCGTTGCGCATGACACCATCTGCCTTACGTGGCGCGAAGGAAGCTCTGGAAAGTCGCGTCATACGCAGTAATGGAATCTTCCTTGGAACACTCCCGACCGCCTATAAGGCGGCCGCTGCCTCCCTCCGAGCCATCGCTCACGTCGTCCGACTCGCTTCTACCGCCCCGCCATCGCTACTGCCGCCGCACCGCCCGCCGCAAAGATGCCCGTCACGGAGCAGCAGCTGATCAAGCAGACCGACGACTGGCTTGCCGACGTCAACGCCCATCTCGGGAAGCCCAGCACTGGGCAAGACTTCTCGTGGTGCGTGGCGTCCGCCCGAATCAAGCCCTCAGGCCTGACGCTCTTCTGCCTTGTGGTCGCAGGGCCTGGAAGTGGGTCTCCGACCCCTCCACGTTTGTCTACGTCGTCAACTACGGCGGCTCCTTCATCGGGAAGGAAGAGGTTGAAGCAGCTGTGGAGCGGAGCGCCGCTGTCGGCCAGACGAGCACGCTCAAGACGCGCAAGGCCCACATCGGGGTGCTTCCGGGCCTCAACATCGTCAGCACGACCGGCACGATTGAGTTCGGCAGCGAGCTCGTCCCCGGGCTCGGTAAGACGGTGGATGTCTTCTCGTACCTGTGAGCCGATGGCCGCTTGCTGCTCTGCTTCCCTGGGCGTAACTGATGGGCCACATCGGCAGGTACTTCGACGACGACCTCAAGCTCCAGCGGGTGTCCGCCTTTGCCCCGCGGGACGTTGCGTACAGGTACCTCGAGGCCACCACCAAGGCGCACGGCGGGACGGTGTCCGACCCCAAGACCGAGGAGGTCGCCCGCAAGACTCTGGAAGCAATCGGCAAGCCCGACGCCGTCGAAGTGCTCTTGGCGGGCCAGACCGAGGACGCGCAGTGGATCGAGAACGCGCGCCTGATCGTGGGCAAGGACAACATCCGCCAAGCCCTACAGGGCTGGATCTCCGCCGGCCTCGACTCGGCCAAGCCCACCAACCTCTGGAGCGCTTCCGTGGGCCCGTCCGGCAAGCACAGTGTCGCATGGAGCACGAACCACTACAAGCTCGGCAAGGCACCCCAGGGCTTCCCCATCACGGGTAGGAGCCTCGTCTGCGCCAGTACTGCACGCCCTGACACAGCTCCTCAACCCCAGAGGTCCAAGGCGAATGGGCCCTTAGGGTGGATGCCCAAGGCAAGATCGCACGCGTCCTCGGCGTGGCTGGCACCCCCGAGCAGCTCGAGCAGTCGATCCAGATCTGGAAGGCGTTCACGGCCGCTCAGGCCGCCTGAGGAGGGGAAACGATGTAGGGTACCTTTGGGTTCTGATGTGGGTAGTTGAGGCGTCAAGAGAATGTGCAGTCATCGAGCCTTCACCGAATCGCGACCACCGACCCTCGGAGTCCTTCTCTCTTCTCTCGATGACGTGCAGTCACCGAGATCGGGCAACAGTTCACAGAATCGCGACCGCGGACCCCCGGAACCACATCCTTCCTTCTCGAAAATGAGTTTCCTGGCCACAGCGCGGTCATGCTGTGTTCGAGCGGCCGAGTGTGGCCGGTGGGTGAATCCCGGGAGTGAATCGGCGCCGCTCCCGCTCCCGCTCCGCACTCAATCTCCCGCCGCTCCATAAGAGGGGACACGACCGTCTCCGCTCTTTAGACACCCGCTCCGCGCTCTCCTGTCCTGCAATGTCCTCGGGCCGGCTGTATCCGCTGCTCGCCGCCGCCGCGGCCGTTGGCGCCGCCGCCGCCTTCTACGCGCTCCGCCCTCGCAAGGCGCGCCGGTTCCGCGTCGCCGGCATCCATATCTATCCCGTCAAGAGCATGAAAGGAATCGAGCTCGCCGCCGCGCGCACCGACAAGTACGGCTTCGAGCTGGACCGGAACTGGATCGTCGTCGACGCCGAGACGGGCAAGTTCCTCACCGCTCGCGAGCTCCCCCGGATGGTCCTCGTCGAGACCTCGATCGAGCCCGACCACCCGGCCGGCGAGGACGACCCGATGCGCACGTACGACCGCGGCGGCTACCTCGTCCTGCGCGCCCCGGGCGCCGACGCCCCCTGCCGCGTGCGCTTCCCGCGGGACTTTTCCGCCTCGGACCCCGCCGTCGTGGACGTGTGGTCCAAGCCCACCCTCGGCTGCGACGAAGGCGACGAAGTCGCAGCGTACCTCTCCGCCTTCCTCGGCCGGCAGGTGCGCCTCCTCGTCAAGGACCCGCGGCACGAGCGCTCCCCGAACAAGGCGCACCTCCCCGCCGACGCGGCCTTCGACCACGTCCCGCAGACGGCGTTCGCGGACGGGTACCCGTACCTCCTCGCCACCGACGCCTCCCTCGCCGACGTCTCCTCGCGGCTGCAGGCGCGCGAGCCCGGCCACCGGCCCCTGGAGATGTCCCGCTTCCGCCCCAACATCGTCGTCGCGTGCCCCGAGCCTTTCGCCGAGGACCGGTGGACCCGCATGCTTCTCGGGGGCCACGAGTTCCGCGGGGTGAAGAAATGCGGGAGGTGTACAGTTCCGAGCGTGGACCCGGCGACGGGCGTTCAGGGCAGCGAGCCGACCAAGCTGATCATGTCGTACCGCCGCGTTGACAAGGGAAACAGGTTCGAGGGCATCTTCGGGATGAACTGCGTCTCGGTGCGGACGGGGTGCTGGGTCAGGGTGGGGGACGAGGTCGAGGTGCTGGAGGAGAGGGACATTGCGGCCAAGTCCAAGGAGGAGACGCTGCGGTTCGAGGGCGGGCCGAGGCCGGTGCCCACGCTGCCGGTGGCCTCGACCACGCTGGTGCCCTCCCAGTGAGCGCGGTCGCCGGGCCTGACGGCGGAGCAACCAAGGCGAGGACCTGCCAGGTCGTGCGGACTATCGACATGCGAGGATCAGATCGGCCAGATAAAAATGAGATTGTGATAATGTACATGGTGGCGATAGATATCTTTTTCACGACCGCACTTTTGTCTCCGCAGTCCGCCGACGCCTCAGGGCGCGATGCACGTCCCGTTGCTCAGGCATGCCGTGTCCGAGTAGGGCTTCCAACCCTTGGGATCCTGCTTGTTGACGCACTCGTCCACCAGGGCGAAGCGGTACCCCGCGGTGCGGGCCATGTCGATCACGGCCTGGGTGAGGTTGTAGACGGTGGTGGGGAGCACGTCGTGGGAGAGGGAGAGGACGCCGCCCCTGGAACGGAAGGGTGCGAGGTGAGCTCGGGAGCGGGGAGCGGGGGGGGGAAGGCTCACTTCTTGGCGCCGTTGCCGTACTCGAAGTAGGATTTGTAGTACCCGATGGTGTCGTCGTAGGACTGCACACCCTCTTGCGTGGCGTAATCGTTGGGATCTAATTCGTACATGACTATGTGAAAGCTGTTTTGGAGCGCGTGAGCACCGCTGGAGCGGTTTCGGGCTGCCGGAGGACCTACCCGAGCTTGCCGAGCACTCCCCGCACCCGGTCCTCGTTCCAGCCCGCGCCAAACGGCGGCCGCATCAGCGTCGGGTATGCCCCGATGATGTCCTTGATCTTGTAAGACAGTAGGTTCATCTCGCGGACGATGCCCGGCTCGTCCAGGTTGGCGAGTGAGGTGTGGGACCAGGTGTGGGAGCCGATGATGTGGCCCTCGGCCACGGCACGGCGGACCACGTTGATGTGGTCGTCGATGCGGCCCTTGTTGTTGCCGTTCTAGAGAAAGAGGTTGGATGCCAAAGGTACGGCACAGGAGACAGATATCAACAGCCAGGATGGGCGGCAACAACAAGGCAGGATCAGCGACATCCCAACAAGCCCAGAGGGGAGCCACCCACGATGAAGAACGTCGCCTTGACGTCGTTCTTCTTGAGAATGTCGAGCAGATCGTTGGTGTACATCCACGGCCCGTCGTCAAAGGTGAGGGCAAAGGCGCCGTCCGGGCACGCGGTCCAGAGGTAGTTGGGCGCCAGGTCGGCGTACGGCCGCGGCCCCGTGGGCAGGATCGGGATGGTCGCCACCGGCCCCGGATCGGCATTGCCCAGCGGCGGCGGTGCGTCGAGCCAGGCGCCCTGGCCGGGGATGCTGCCGCCCTCGCCCCTGCCGCAGCCATCTTCGCGGCCGACGAGGGTCAGCTCCTGCATCTGGAAGACGGTCTTTGGCGGGAAGCCCTGCCACGCGATCCAGCGCAGGTTGACGCTCGACTGGCCGGGGAAGAGCTGGGACAGCGGGATGATGACCTCGGTGGGGGCGCCCCCGGACGCCGACGTGAACTGCAGCGGCAGGTACCACTGCTGCTGCGGCTCTGCGGTCTTGCAGCCGCCGGTCATTGCGCCGATGCCGTACACGGCCGAGGGTCCCGAGAGCACGAAGCGCACGGCGTCGTAGCGCGAGAGGTTCGCGCACGAGAAGTCCGAGAGCAGCCACGACTCGCCGCCCGCCGGCGCGAACTCGAGCGCGCCGCCCGCCGCCGTGCGGACGATGCGCGGCGGCGACGCCATCGTGCCGCCGTCGGTCCACGCGCGGTCGTACGCGTTGAGCCCGAGCGCGGTCCCCGGCGCTCGCTCGAAGGCGTCGACGGTCAGGTTGGCGCACCCGCGCCGCACGAGCGGGGCGGCAGACGCCGGCACCGCCAGCGCGGCAAGCACCGCGGCGCAGATCGCGGCGGCGCGCATCGTGCGTGGAGTCCCTGGGAAACCGCCGGCGGAAGGTGAAGGGGCTTAGCTCCCCGAATGCCCCAAATGGGATGATTGATCCCTCGAAGCTCGAAAGACCACACACTGGCGGTCGGAAGCCGTACAGCGATTGCTGCACGATGGAGCATTTCTTTAGTGATCGAGCTGTTTACATGCGCCGGCAGTCGCCTTTGTGTGCGAGCCATTGGTGGAACCAGGGGCAAGCTGTTCATCCGTTCACCTGACCCATATTCAGCAACCGAAATAACGTACAGCTACACACAGTGACCAAAGGGTTCAAAGCCGTGCAGCGGCAAACGGGCTGGCCCTCTTGTCGCCCGTCGTGGGCGACATTGGCACGACCTGCTGCCGCTCCCCCGGTGCAAACTGCAGCGCCTCCCAGATCCCCAGCTCCCGCAGCGTCGCCTCCAGATCCGGTGCCCCAGCCTCGACGGCTTCCGCGAGCGCAAGCCTAGTCCAGTTCCAGCACTTGAGCTTGTACGGCACGGCTACGGCGGCAACGGGAAACCCGGCCAGTTCGACCTCGACCTTCCTTTTGCCCGCCAGCAAGGCTGCGGCGTTGGCTTTCATGAGCGGGACGTACGTTTTGGCGACGAGATCCAGCAGCGCCCGCGTGCCCTGTCCAAGGGGCTCGCCCGGATTCCTCCAGGAACCATCCATGCCCGAAAGGTCGTCCACATCCTGGACCCACTGGAACGCACGCACGTGCTTGTACTTGAGCACGTCCGACGCGGTCGGGTCGATGGCCAGCTGGCTCAGCATCCCGTACAGCCCAATGTCGGCTACCGAGGGGCGGGATCCGAACAGGAAGCGCGATTGGTTGAGCTGCAGCTCGATGGCTTCGAGCACCGTGACGAACATGTGCCGGCAGAAGGGACGGTTTAGGTCCGCGTCCCCGAGGCGCGCGAGGATGTTGGTCTGCCTCCCGCGGAACTGAGCGACGGCCTTGTCGAAGGCCTCGGCGGGGATAGCGCCGAGCCAGCCGGCCATCTGTCTACGTGAGCACCAAGCCTGGTCGCGCTCCAGGTGCCAACGGTAGTCGAACATGGCGTAGACCAGCACCTCGTCGGCAAAATCCTCGATCAGCCGCGCAAGGAAGCGGTCAACGGGGTCGTCGGGCAGCAGGCTCCGCTGGCCCGGGTACAGCCGCTCGAGCTCCTCCATGATGGGCGTGGTGTCGCTCCAGTAAGCGCCACCGGGCACCTGCAGCACGGGGATGATCCCCTTGTCGGCCGTTTTGAGCTCACCCGACGAGGCGAGGTAGCCCTGCGGAACGGCAAAGGTGTGCGGGATGCGGCGCGCGCGGAAGGCGGCGCGGAGCTTGAGCGAGAAGGGGGAGCCGGGACCGCCGAGGATGCGGAAGACCGACGTCGGGATGGGTGGCAGCGACGATGGAGGATCCATGGCGATGGAAAGGCTTGTCGATTCGGCCGTTATCCCTTGGAGCTTCGTTGAGTTGAGCCCCACTATAGCCCCTTGACTAGCCCCGACTTGGCTGTCGGATCGAAGGGTAGGGCCGTTTATCCGTGCACGCTCCGGAGACTACCAGTGAAGTCAGTCGACAGCTTGGAACAGTCTATTCGTCGGCCGGATCCGAAGTTAAGAGCGTCCACCATCCCGTCTACTCGCGTGTAGGCGCGCCGCCCACGACTCACAGTCAGCGCAGTAGTGTCCCCCAAACAAACCGACGCGTCGCGATTCGCTGAGCACGCGCAACCGTCCCGGCTGTTCCTCATGGCCGGAACCCACGTCGACCCGGCATCGCTGCCATGGCACGGGATTCCGCCTCCGCCGTCCCCCGACGCGACCGTCTCTGTCTCCTTCCTCTTGAACGGCGTGCTCCGAACCAACAAGCGGCTGTTCGTCAACCAAGCCGCGGACGAGCAAATCGAGTGCCCCGTGTTCGGCGCGCTGATCGAGAAGAAGCTGTCGACCGGGGTTGTTGACAGGATCGTCTGGGATCCGGGGTGCCGGAAGGTTGGGAGGGGTAGATAGCTCGCCCTTGTCAGTGCTGACGCGTCTTTCCGGCGCGCAGGATGTGGAAGGCTTTCCTCCGGCCCCGAAGAAGGCAAGGGACACGTTGTCGCCGCTTTCCGGCCCGCTGACATGGCCCCAGTTCGCGCTCAAGGCGTTTGAGCCGATCCACAAGCTCGACGTCGCCGACAATCTCGCCAAGGGCGGCCTCTCCACCGCCGACGTGGGCACCGTCGCCATCTCGCACTCGCACTTCGACCACATCGGGGACCCGCTCCTGTTCCCGTCGTCAACGGTATTCATCACCGGCGACATCGCGGTGATGGGGAAGGGGTACCCGGAAGACAAGTATTCGAGCGTGCACACCAAGGAGATCACGTCGCACCGATGGGAGCTGGCGCACGGGGGAGGGAGAGAGTGGAAGCCCGTCGGTGCGTTCGACAGGGGGATCGACTGGTACGGTGACGGAAGTTTCTGGATCCTGGACGCGCCGGGGGTGAGCTGGCGACGTTTGGCAGATGTTCCGGCACCTGATCCGTGTCTTGCAGCACATGCCAGGCCATTTGGTGGCCATGGCCCGGACAACTGCTGGGACCAAGGTCGGTATTGGCCGCGATTTGGCTGTTTACGCTCTCACGCTGTAAGCAGGACGAGCCGCCGACGTACCTGATCATGGCTGGTGACGCAGCGCACTCGCTGTGCCTTTTCCACCCCTGGCCTTCCCCGTCTGGCGGCGACTCGAGGTGCAAGGTCGGGCACTACGGCCCGGGCTTCACGACGAGCGGTGGGCCCAACTTGTTCGCTGTTTCCTCGAATCGCTCACCCGTCGCGCAGGCCCCGACCTCTCGCAGTGTATCCATATCGATCTTCCGGAGGCGTACCGCACGATGGCGCGGCTGTCTCGGATGGATGCCGAGGCCAACGTGATGGTGACGGTGGCCCACGAGACGGAGCTCATGGACATCGTGGTTTTTTTCCCCGAGGCGACGGCGAACGGGTGGAAGGCTGGGGGGTGGAAGGAGAAGAGGGCCGAGGCGGCGAGGAAGTCCAGCAGGAAGGACGGAAAGGAGTCCTTGTGATGCGCCGCCATCTTTTGAATGTTCCGTAGCGTGTTGAAGAATCAGGAATGTCGCAAATGCCAGCTGGCTGCTCTGACGCCACCAAACGGGGGACGGCGTCAGCTCAAGTTTCGGGTGGCTGGCTGGAGCCGAGGACGCATGCAGTCAGACTTCGGTGGCACCCCGAATGAGTCGGGAGCGACATGCGCGCGAGGCCAGCCTTCCTCCTCGGCGCCCTCTTTCTTGCGACAGCGGCGGCCGCCACGCCGCAGCCCGATTCGTGGTCCGCGGTCTCGTCCGACGGCGGACTTCCCCCGCGTCCCTTCGTCGACGGCGATGGGCGACCACGCTACACCAACAGTTACCCCGGCTCGCCGCTCGGTGACGCCGGAGCACTCTTTGCGGCGGACGGAATCGCGGTCTCGGGATTCTCTACCCGGGCCGCGACGCTCGGGACTGGGCATTCGGGAAGATCGGGACGCGGAGGTTGATCATCTCCCAGGGGTACCAGCAGCTGGCGAACAATGGGTACGTGACCATCTTGTTCCGCACGGTGGTGTAGCCGCTGATCTTGGCCCGGCTCGGCAGGTGGTACGGAACTTCCAGCGATTGGTCTATCTGGGACTACGGCATAAGTATGTGCCTCGTCCAGCCGGCTCGCCCTCAACACGCTGATTGGGCCAAACGCAGTCGAACTCTGGACTCCGATCGGGGACTGGACGGGGTACCTCGGCTTCGGCTACGGCACCTCGTACTCGGGCGTGATGCACACGGCCGGCTACCCCGCCGCGCCGCCCTTTGGCCAGCCCGCGTCGAGCCTGTTCCGCGCCTCGTGCAGCGAGAGCTTCAACGCGAGCGCCCCCTTTTTCCACACCTCGTGCGACATCACGGGGGGGCATTCTGGTTCCGCGTTCTACGTCTTTGCCAACAACCAATGTGAGCCGCAGGAGGCGCCGGAGCGCCTCGCCCGAGCAGAATCTGATCCGAGGGGCGCTTTTTGCCAGACATCATCATCGGGATCATCGCGTTCGAGAACGTGGGGGGCCAGTACAATGGAGGCACGACACTGACGAAGGGCGTATGGGATTTCATCCATCAGAACTACCCCGATCCGGGCTCGTTCATCCCCGATGTGTGCCCCATCTTCAACGGGGGATGCAGCCCGACCGCCACGTGCTCCATGGTGGGCGGACGGGTGAACTGCACGTGGTGAGTCGCCTCTCGTCGTGCAAGGTGGTACCACGCAGCTCTGACCAAAGCTCTGCTCAGTGGACCGAACGAAGTGGGAGATCCGTGGGGCAGCGACGGTCTAGGATGCATCCGGCTGCCGCCCCCTCCACCGCACCGTACCACGACCAAGCACCGCGGCGTGACCTTTGCTGTGCGCTCGACCACGCGCACCGCAACGTCGACGGCCCGCACGACCACCCTTACCACGGCCTTGGAAGCTCGGACGACCGCGCCTATGGCGACGAGCACGTCGCCCCCCGCGCCGCCTCCGACCGGCTTCTCGCACCACCTGAGCTGCGGATCGGGCCGGACCTGCTGCGGGACCCCGTTCCGGACCGCAACGACCACGATCGGAGGATGCGAGGCCGCTTGCAGCGGCAATCAGCGATGCTACACGGTCAACTACGACCCCCGCACCTCGGCCTGCAGGCTGTACGGCGCCGAGTGCGCCCGCCTCGGGGGGTTCGTCGCGGCCCCCGGCACCTTCCTCGGCGCATCATCCATGGACCGCTGCCCCACGAGGAACAGCTGCGCCCCGCGCAAGGCCGACGTGCGGATCCGCGTGGCCAACGCCTCGGCGCGGCGCGGGGCCAAGGTCGCGCTGCGGGCCACGCTGACTCGGATGGACACCGGGCGCGCGGTGGCGGGGGTGCAGGTCGTGTTCCGGGTTGGCAGTAGGGACGCCGGGAGGGCGAGGACCAACGCGCAGGGGGTGGCGGCGTTCGCGTACGCGGTGCCGAGGACGCTCGCGAGGGGCCGGCAGACCGTCACGGTGCGGTTTGCGGGGAACGCGGGGTTGAACGCGCGATCGGTGACGGGGACGCTGACCGTCACGGGATGACCGTGGTGCGAGCGGGACGGCGTTGGACCTTTGCCTCGTTGCTGACGTGGTGCTTGGCTTACGGGATGATTGAGGGCCGAAGGGGCGAATAGATTCCCCGCGACGCCGCCAAGTCAACAACCACGCGAGCCTCTGCTGCCCAGCACCGCTCCTTCCGCCGCCCGGCAGCGGCACCCGGCGATGCTAGCCACGATGCGCCCCGCGCGCCCCTTCCTCGCCCTCCTCCCCGCGCTGACCGCCGCGCCCGACGCGCGCCGCTCGTCGACCTCCGCGCCGCCCCGCCCGCTGACGCTCGCCACGCTCAACACGTACCTGATCCCGCCGTTCCTCTCCAAGCGCCACGCGGCGCTGCCGCCCGCGCTGCGCGCCGTCCCCCGCGCCGGGCGGCTGGCCGCGTGGCTGCCCGCCTCGGGCGCCGACCTCGCCTTCCTCCAGGAGGTCTGGGGCCCCGGCACGGACCTCCTGAACCGCGTGCCCGGCTACTCCTCCGGCCCGCCGGACGTGCGCAGCGTGGTCACGGAGGGCGGGTGGGTGCCCGCGGGCGCCGCCAGGACCGCGTGGGACTGGTGGCGCATGTGGAACGCCGCAACGGGGGGCCTGTGGTTCGCTTCCAAGGACGGCTCGGTGCCGCCGGCGAGGTGGACCGGCAGGCACACGTACACCGTGAGCGCGACGCCGAGCAGGAAGGGGGTGCTGGGGAGCCTGTGGGACGTGTCGGGGCACTGGGGCAAGGGGGCCAGATGGCTCTGCGTGTTCTCCACGCACCTGGACGCGTGGAACGACGGGAACAAGCGGGTGCAGCTGAAGGAGATGGCGGACTTTGTGGGCAGGTCGCTGGCGGGCCCCGTGCGGTCCGCCGTCGAGGCCGCCGAGCGGGAAGGCTGGGGCGGCAGGCCCGAGAGCTGGACAAAGGGCCCCATCGGCGCGCACCACGCCGACCCCATGGCGAGGGTCGCCGTGGTGCTGGTCGGGGACTTCAACATCGCCGCGCCCGCCTCGGCCGACGCCGCGGTCGACGGCTCCGCGTCGGGCCATTCGGCGCTGTACGCGTCTGAACTCCTCGGCATGATTCCACCGCGCAAATTGGTGGACCTTTTCGCCGCCTTCCGCGGGCAAGACGACCGCACGGCCACCTACGACAAGGTGAACAACGCTCTGGTGGAGCCCGGCCCGGGGAACCACGGGCGGATCGACCACGTGCTCGGTCTAGGCGCATTCGAGGACCCGGTGTCGGGGCGGACGGTGGAGCTGATGCCGCTCAGGTGCGTGGGGGCAGAGGTGGTGAGGCAGCAGCCGGGGTTGGAGCTGTCGGATCACTACCCGGTGGTGGTGAGGCTGGTTCCGGAGCCGAGGGCCGAGGACTGAGCGGCGGTTGAGGGGCAATAGAATCATTTTGACTGCGCCCTGCTTACCTCCGCTCCCTCGCCCAATCTCGTTTCCTCCGCCTTCCGGGCGCGCGATGCCGACCCCCCTCCTCTCCCGCCCCGCGGACCTCGCCTTCGCCGCCTTCTTCTCCGTCCTCTTCGTGGCGGTGACCCTCGTCGACGGGCAGGTCGTCTATCCCGACGCGTTTCCCCCCTGGGCGCGCCGGCTGTACGCGAAAGCGTGGGAACGCGCGCCGCATCCCCTCCAGAAGGAGGCCCGGGCGTTCTACCGCTTCGGAATCATGGGCACGGCGGTGTTTTGCGTGGCGCCGGCGAGCGCGTGGTTGATCAGGGGGCTGTATCTCGGTGGGCCTCCCACCCTCGCAACTACTCCGACGTAGGCTGACGACGCGTTTTCGGGAAAGACTCCCCCGCGATAAACCTCCCCGGCCTCGTGGTCTCGGTGCACATCCTGACCAACATGGTCACCGGCGACGCGGACGTGCTGTTCGGCCCGCACGAGGGGTACGACACGAAAAAGAGGCTGGGGGTGGTGGGGCTGCATGCGGTGCCGTATGCGGCGGCGCTGGCGTTCGCGTATAGGTGCGGGGGGAGGTTGCTCGAGGGGCGGCGGGGAAGCTAGCTAGTGCGGGAGGGAGCGACGCCGGGGGTGTGGTTATCTGTTTCCGTGATCTCGCTTTCGGTGGGTGCGGTGTCCGTTCGGGGCTCGGATGTCCGGAGATCCGGGTGGGAAGTGGAGTTGATGGTTGGGGATCGCGGGCGTTTGGCGCGCCCCCGGAGTCAACAACCTCGTCGCGGATCCACATGCTCGGCGAGGGCACCGCGTCCCCGCGCGGCCGGGTTGACGCGTATCGCAGGCCACCCGTGCCGGCGCGGGGCCCCGCGGACGCGCGCGCCCCGCAGAAACGGTCGCCTCAACACCCTTTGCTGCAACTGGATTTCGAGCAGGTGGCGGTGCTCCCGCGGACGCCGTCGCACCGCGAGGCCCGCAGTCTGTACGCGCCGGCCGCCAAGCCGTGGGGAGAGCGGGACCGCGGGTCGGACGGGCACCGTGCGGACGCGGGCGACCGGGAGCGGGACGGCGCGGGCCGGGCAAGGGAGCCCGCGCGGCCAACCGCGGACTACCTGCCGAGGAGCGACTCGGAGAGGGACTACCGGGCACGCGACGAGCCCGTTGCTGAAAGAAGGCACCGCGCGGACGCGGCGGACTACCGGCCGCGGACCCAAGCGGCGGCCCCCCGCTTGCGCACCGAATCTTCGCGCGACTACCGCCCGAGGGCCGAGCCCGCGCCCGAAACCAGGCGCAGGAGCGAGCCCGCCGCCGAGTACCGGCTGGAACGGGAACCGCTGCCCGCCGAGGAGCCCTTGAGGAACTACCGTCACGAGCGGCCTGATCCCGACGCGGACTACCGCCGGCGCGCCGAGCCGGAAGTGGGCTACCGGCCCGCGGCGGACCCGCCCGGGGACTACCGCCCCAGGACCATCTCCCGCAGCAGCAGTCGCCACCCGGTTGACGAGGACTACCTCCCGGAACCGGCCCGGGCCGCCGCGCGCCCCCCGCCATCCCGGGAACGCCCCGCCCGCACCCCGCAGGCGGACGACTACCACCTCCGGCTCCCCGAGGAGCACCGCCGCCCCTATCCCGCGGAAACCTACCGCCCGCGGGCGGAGGCCCAGTCCGAGTACCGCGTGCCCGAGCGCGCGGACGAATCGTACCGCTCCCCGCGGCGGTACACGGACGGCGACGTGCGGGGATCGCGCGATTTCGGGGCGCTGGCTCCCCGTGCGGCGAGGGAGCCGGTGCCTGTCGCTGTGCGGGAGCCGGGCTACGCGCGGGAAGCCGCGCCTACCTCGCGGGAACGGGCCTACCGGAGGGACCCGTCGCCCCTTTCGCGGGAGCAGGCCTACGCGAGGAACCCGCTGTCTCCTTACCGCGAACCCCCCATTGTTCGCGAACCTGCGCCCGCGCCGCGCGAGGTGCCGTACTCGCGCGAACCGGCCCCGCTGCCGCGGGAGTACGCCTACGCCCGCGAACCCCTCCCCTTGCCCCAGGATCCGCTTCCCTCCCGCGAGCCCTCCTACGCCCGCGAACCCCCGCCCCTCCCCCGCGCGCGCACGTACACCCGCGATCCGTCACCCCTGCCCCGCGACCCCTTACCCTTGCCTCGCGAACCGGCCTACGAGCGCGATCTCGCCCCGGCACCGCGCGAACACCCCCGCGCGACCGCACCCCGCGAGCGTGGCTCCGCAATCTTCTCGTGGGACGCCCCCCCGCGCGTGCCGGCCTACGCGAGGGAGCCCCCGCCGCCGTCGAGGGCGTCGGCGTCGCCGCCGTACGTGAGGCGGGATCCGTCGCCGAGGAGGGATCCTTCCCCGCGCCGGAGAGATCCGGAGCCCGTGCGCGAACCGGTGCCGGTGCAGAGGGGGTATCGGACCGCGGCGAGGGAGGTCGATGTGCCTGCGTACCGGGAACCGCGCGAGCGCGATCGGGAACGGGAGAGGGACGGGGACCGGGAGCGCGAACGGGCGTACCCACTTGACCCGCACCCCCGGCGCGACCCGCTCCTCCAGCCCTCGGCCCGCGAGCAGCCGGGGAGTAGCTCGGCGTCGTACCTCGTCGGCCCGCGCGGGCAGGTGCACGGCCGGCTTGCGGGGGAGGATTACCTGGTGCGTCGACCTGGCTCATCCGATCGGTGGTGGGGAGTGCTGATCTCCCCTTCCGTGCACGAGCAGGACCGTCCGCAGCAATCGTACCGCGCCGACGCCTACAGGGAGAACCTCCCTCCCTCCTCCCGCCCGTCGGAACCGACGACGGTGGCGTACCTGCGCAAGTACGGCCTCTCCTCCACATCGCCCGAGCCCGACGACCGGCCCCGCCGCGCGGTGCAGGGGTACGGGGCGGGGAAGCCGCCGAGGGAGGAGGAGTTCACGAGGGTGCTGGACGTGGAGAGGATCAGGAGGCTGCCGAAGCTGCCGGCGGTGGACGGCGGGAGGGGGTATTACTAGCCCGCGTGGGCGGGCGGGGGCCGCGGATGCGGTGGAGGGCATGCTGGTGTTGTTGTAGCGTCGGTTTGGGGCAAGGCTAGGTGCGATTGATGTGTGATCTTGATGGGGTCGCGGACGCCTCCGCCTCCGCCTCGGCCTCGCCGAATCGACCGATTCCACGCCCGCGAACTGCAATTGCATGCACTAAAGTTGCCGAACGATAGAGGAGAGGGAATTGGGGCGTAAGCCTCGATGGGGAGGAGGCCGTGCGAGCAGCTCCAGCTCAGTCAAGTCGCGCGCCTTTGACCCCATACCACGGCCGCCGCCGGCCGATTCCGACCTCCTGCGCACCATCTCCCCGCCAATTCGTTCGATTGCCGCCGTTTCGGATGCCGTTGCGCCGGATCCGGCTCCCCAGGAGGAGCGCCTGAAGGTGGCTGATCGCGGCACCGGGTCGGTCGGGCGGTCGAGGCGCCCGGGCGTCGCCTGGCGGCCATCCGCCTCCGGGGTCCAGGGAGACAGTGGGAAAAGCTGGAGAGCAAAGAAGATCGGGGTTCCACGGCGCTGGGAGCAGTCCGCGGGGACGAAGCCGCGGAAGCCGCCTCCTTTGCCACATGTGAAGAGCGCAGGAAACTCGAAAATGGCCCCGTCGATGCTGGAACGGCGCCGATGGGCTCGTGAGGTGGGGGATCGCACGTACGGATTTTCTCGCCACCGAACGGGGGCGCCCGGGCCGCGGATCGCGCCCCCGGGGCGGGTCTCCGGTGCCGTGCGGTTCGGGAACCGTGCCGACGACGCAACACCATGCACGCGAGGAAACGAATCAGAGCCTGTGCGAGCACGGCGGGCATGAGGGAAGAACTGTGCGGTTCCGTAGCGGCCGAATAAAGCCAGAGCGGCGTCGGCCCGTGCTCAGAAGTGCGGTCCCCGGTCGGAGCGTGCACCGGTCTCCTGGCTTTCCGTCCTTGAGGAGGGCTTCAGTTGGCCCGGCGGGTGCGAGATCGGCCTCGGACTTGCTCGACCGGTGCCGGGAGACCTTTCCTATGCGTGGGAGGCATTCCAACGGCGGCATCCCATGCGGCGGCCCGGGGCGGGAACCAGGGCCCGATCGGACGCCGCTTCGGCCGATTCCGACGCGAAAGTGCCCCAGCGCCGGCCGGGGGCGGATGCCTGATGATGCTGGCGGTCCCAGAGTGCCGAGGACGAAACTCTCCAGATCGGCAGGCCGTGACTAACGGGAAGGGACTTTGGTGGTCGGACGGTGCGTCACGGCCCGGGCTGGTGCGCTCCAAAGCCAAAAGGCGCGGGCCTGCCCCCCACTCATTCTCCTCATCACAGCTGCAACGTCGAGCAAGACCTCCGTTGGCAACTGTGACAGGGCCAAGTCGCCCCAAGAACCCCTCGCAAGTCAAGCAAGTCGTCTCCGGCGCAGTCGTCGGCAGCGTCTTCTTCGCAAGTCAAGCTTCTCGTAACCGAAGGAAAACCATCCACCATGGGCTGCGGGTGAGTGGCGCCGCGCCGCCCCCGCCCGCCGCCGCCCGCGCTGCTCCCGCCGGGGCGACCGCGGGGCCGCCGGCGGCCGGGCGGGGGCGCGCCCGCGGGGGACACCCCGCCCTTCTCCGGCCGGCCGCTGATGCGTCCCGCCGCCGCCCCCCGCCAGAGACACTATCAAGGCCAAGGTCATCGCCCACTACACCGTTGACGTGAGTTGACGGCGCCCCCGCGGCGGCCGGACAGGCCGCCGCCGCCCCGCCCGTGCACCTGTGGCTGATCCACTCCCCCCCCCTCCCCGCCCCCTCCTGCGCCGCCGTGCCCCTTCCCGCATCCAGAAAAAGCCTCGGGACCCCAAGGCTATTGAGGCGGACCGCTGGTTCGCGTTCCCGCCCTCGTACTACATCAACGAGAAGGTGCGTGACTCATGGCTGCTGGCGTGCGTCGCGGCCGCTCCAGCTCGCTGACGGTGCATTCCCCGCATCCGCATCGCATCCTTCCAGATCAATGGCCAGGGTGGCCAGATCTGCCGCATTCCCTTCAACCGCTGGGCCCTCATGCCGGCGGCGGTGATCATCCAGATGTGTGTCGGTACCTTCTACGCCTGGTCCGGATACAACGCGGCCATCGACACCACCATCAACGGCAGCGCCGCCGCCGGTCTTGCTCCCAACACGTTCTACAGTGAGCATCGCGGGCGGCGTCGGATCGGCGTGCCGTCGCTGATCACTCGCCCCAGTCGCCGTCGCCTGCTTCGGTCCCTGCGCTGCCGTCTTCGGTCCCTGGATGGAGCGTGTCGGGCCCCGCACCGGTGCTTTCCTCGGTCTTTCCATGTACTACATCGGCCAGCTCCTCGCCGCCGTCGCCACCGTGACGAAGCAGCTCTGGCTCCTGTACATCGGCTACGGCATCATCGGTGGTGCTGGTCTCGGTGTTGCGTACATTTCCCCCGTGTCGCCCCTTCAGAAGTGGTTCCCCGACTGGTGCGTGCTCTCTCGGCGCTTCCGGGTCGCATGTTCTGATCCGTCTCGCGCAGGCGTGGCCTGGCCTCCGGTCTCGCCGTCGCTGGCTTCGGTGCTGGGTCGATCATTGCTCCCTTCGGTCAGAACGCGCTGATCCAAGCCAACGGCGGCAACCCCTGGCTCGCCTTCGTCGTGCTCGGCTCCGTCTACTGGGTCATCTCGGTGCGTTCATTGCATCGATGCACGCCGACCGGCCGCTGACCTTGCATCTCCAGATGACCTGCGCGCTCGTGCTCCGTATCCCTCCCCCCGGCTACACCGTCAAGGGCATGACCGTCGACACGATCAAGGGTGCCGACGCCGCTCTCAAGTCCGACGCCACCAAGGCCGCCGACGCCGCTGCGGCCGAGGCTGCCGTTGCCGGCCCCAAGGAGGAGACCACCACGACCCTCGTCGAAGCCGCTGCTCTTTCCAACAACGCTGCCGAGGCCGAAGTCGCTCAGGTCGCCGCCAAGGTCGACATCGAGGCGCCCGCCCCTGCGCCCGCTGCAGGCGACATCAAGGTCGAGACCAAGGCCCGCACCCCCATCGAGATCCTGCAGAGCATGTCGCTCATCGACGCCGCCACGTCGTTCGAGTACCGCCTCATGTACATCATGCTCTTCGGCAACTTGATGCTTGGTGCGTCGCATGCCCACTCACCACCTGCATGCGTACTGATGCATCCCCCGCAGGTCTCACGACGATCTCGAAGCTGCAGGACATGTGCAAGAACCAGTTCGGCCGCTCGCCCACCGAGGCTGCCACCATCAACTCGATCAACTCGGTGTTCAACCTCGGCGGACGTGTCGGGTTCTCGCTCCTGTCGGACAAGATTGGCCGCAAGTCCGTCTACCTGATCACTCTCGGATCGCAGGCTATTATCCTTGGGTTCCTGCCCCTGGTCTTCAACAACCTTGTGCGTCTGCCGGGCGCGGATGCGCCGCGCGGCCGCTGACCCCCCATCCCCTTCAGGTCTACTGGGCCTTCCTGCTCTGCATCTTCATCGTCTCGGCCGCCTACGGCTCCGGCTTCGGTGTCATCCCCGCCTTCCTTGCTGACATGTTCGGCGCCAAGAACGTCGGTGCCACCCACGGCATCATCCTCACCACCTGGTCCATCGGCGGTGTGGTCGGCGTGCTCGTCTACAACAACATCCTCAACGTGCGTGACGCTGGGGGGTGTTGCGGTGATCGGAGCTGACTTTTGCGCGTTTCCGACCCCGGACCGCCCCCGACCCCTCCCGCGACCCCCCCAACAGTGGCAGGTCAGCATCTACGGCAAGAATGCACCCAACGTTTACAACATAAACTTCTACGCGAGTGACGCCTTTAGAATTTAGTTTTGCGATTCTGACCGGCGCTCCCTGCAGTGGCTCCTGCCCATCGCCATCATCGGCTTCCTTGTCACGCTCCTCATCAGGACGAACATTCGGGACCGCATCCTCCCGCGCCAGCCCGGGGAGATTGCCCGTATCCGCGTCGGCCGCTCGCTCACCTTCTGGAAGTCGCCTTGCACTTTCGAGCGCCTGTCGAGGGATGCCGAGGACAAATTGTGGAACGACTATCTGATGTCTCAGGTGGGCCGTTGTACGCGTTGATTCCTTCATCCCGTGCTCATTCCGCACCTCCAGGGCATGTAAACGTCCGGTTTCCGTGTTCGAGAGGTCGTTTTCGGGTGTTCTGTTCAAGGGTGATGTTAAGCGGCGCCAGCCGAAGTTGATGTGTAGACAAGCTCTCGGGCTTCAAAGTTGTTTCAATCAAAGGGCGATATGGGGGATTTCGAACTAGTTGACTTGTCCACAGAACGGCTTGGAGGTTGGGTGGTGGTGGGACGGTTCGATGGACTCCCTTGGTGGGACCGAACCATATCCCCTCGAGCTCGTTTCCCCAGCGTGCTCGCCGCGGTCCCCGGCTGAGCATGAATTGCAACTAGTTCTAACAGCCGTCGTCGCGTCGCTGGTGTTTCATTCGGTTGCAATTCGCCATGGCGGGCGAGAAGCGCGGTCCCGACGCCGAGAACTCGGGCGGCCCTGAACAAGGTCCAAAGAAGGTTCGAGGAAACGATGACGGTCGGTCCGCGCGTTCTTGGAGATCTACTTTGGTGTCGGACGCTGACTGCTCGCCCTGTGCCCGCCACATGGCCGTCTTGCTTCTCGCAGCTGTCGCGGACACCATTGCTCCCCCTCGTTTCATTGCCCTGACTTCCAAGAACGTTACGGATCTCAAGAGGCAGTTCCGAACCAGCAAGAACGTTACCGAGGCCGGCATTGGCGACATGGAGTTCGTTTTGCTCGACAACGCCAGCGCGACCGACAGGTCATGAAGATTGAAGACGTGCGCAAGATCTGGCAGGACCACAAGGCGCTTGGCCCTCAGAACCTCTTCATCGCCATCTGGTCCCTCCTTGCAAACACGCACAACCTGATTTGGACCGGTGCAGACTTTGAGCCCCCCGAGCACCACAACCTGGAGGACTGGGCGTCGCTCCCGGAGCCCAGGGCGCTCGACCGGGCCCAGATCGAAGAGCTGGCAGAGTCCCGGAACGTGCTCAAGAGTTCGGTGCTCGAGAGCGAGGTCATCCTGCTGGATCTCTCGGCGGCCAAAGACGACGGCGTGGTCACGTACAAGTACGACATCCTCCCGCACATGCAGTCCCGCGTCACTGCGGACATGGGAGCCGGCGGCGTCACCATCCCGCTCGTACAGGCCGTATGGGAACTGATGCGCAACCAAGGTCTTCTGGTCGGCGGTTTCGATGCCGAGGGGTCGAGGAGCCGAGCCATGCGGTCGTGGAAGCGAGAGGGCCGGGAAGACACTGATCGAGGTAAGTGTGCGCGAGGGGATCGAGTTCCCGAGCTAACAACCCACGTCCTTTGCAGACGGCTTTGTTGCCGACGACAGCTTGCGCCCCGAGCTGGTCGAGATCGCCAAGCGCCGGTATTTCCAGCCCGCGACGGTCGCGGCCGTCGAGCGCATCCTCCTAGAGACGGCCGCCAAGAACAACGGTTTCCTGGGTCGGAACGGAGCATACGCGGCGGTGGCGGATGCCAAATTGCCTGCGGACCCCACACAGCCCCTCATCCACGACGTCCTCGTGCTGCTTCGCAATGCGGACCCGCCGCTCCTGCAGAGCCCGCCTTCGGGAGGTAGTCACACGACGGTCGACTACTCTCAGTTCCCGTTTCCGATCTGGACCGAGGACAATTTCTTTACGGGACCGGATCGGACGTTCCAGTCTGAGCTCGCCCTTTCCTTCGTGGACAACATCTTTGAGCGCGTGGTGGCGGCCCCCAACGCCGAAATGGGGAAGCTGCGAAGAACTTTCGACGCCGAGAAGCTCCAGCTGCTCGAGCTGCGCATCGCTGGCACGCGCACAATCCGCCTCCATGAGTTGGACAACGCGGATCTCTCGATCAGGAAACCCGCGCGTGCAGCGCTGCTCGAGGTCATCAAGTCCTTCATCGACCTTTGCCGCGACCTGGGCAACAGCCAGATCCTGTTCGTGCTCACGGCCAAGGGGCGCAAGGTTGCTGCTCGGCTTGTCCAGCTGAACAAGCGCATCGGCCGGCTGCGTGAGCCCGAGAACGATCGGAGGGCCGCTCTCGGCATCACGTGCGCCAAGGCGGTCGTCGCGGAGTGCGAGCGACTCCTGGCCGAGGGCCGCGTGAATCCGCCGCTCAGGCCCATGTACGCGGCCACTCCCGGTGGCTTCACGCCGATTCAGATCTATCCTTCGGGCTTCCAAGTCGACGGCTTCTTCCAGGCGCGGATGCGCATCTCGAAAACCATGCGGCACGGCGAAGACGGCAGCCAGTACCGGTGAGGCTGGAATGCGCTGCACCAGACCCAATTGATCCTCACCCGCATCACTACAGGATCCACATTCTGGACGAGATCGAAGATTTGATCCGGTACATCTACGGCTTTTGCTCCGGCCGCCTCGAGCTTGCCTGGGCCGAGAACAAGGAGTACCACTCGTGGGACGAGGACGCGCCGCGTTTCCGCCCTTTCAAGCGAAGTTCCTTCGTCGACGGCGTCGACCGCTATGCGTTCGTCATTGCGCAGGAGCTCAAGCAGTTCATCGTGGCCGACGGTGATCGGGCTGCCTGGCGTTCCGGTGAGGTTCTCTCTTTCATTCCTCACGGCCATACTTCTGACGCAGTTCCATGGTAGACGCCACCATGGACTCGATTGGCGCTGCGATTCTCCCTGTCTGCAGCGCGCTGCCGCAGTTCTTTGCGTCGTTGCAGAAGAAGGAGGACGTCGTCATGAGCGAGCCCGGGGACGAGATCAAGCAGGAGGCGCGTCACGTGAAGCTCGAGGACGACGGCGCGGACGACATCATCGAGATCCTGGACGACGACGAGGAGGAGGACGACGATCTCATCGAACTCTGAGGTGCGGCGGGCTTCGCTTGCTGGCAATCAGCTTCTGACGTCCTTTGGCAGCACACGACTGTTTCGCACTGTTCTATGTCACCAAGTTCGATTGCACCCAATACTTTTCCGACGCTGATTGACGTCTATGTCTCCCGAGGATGAATGTAATGATCGTACTGCCAAACGCGCTCGCTTCGAGCCAACATCAATGGCCACTGTCGTCCAGTCTACAGTCGAAACATCTACGCCTTCGGCTTCTTGACGGGGTTGTTTTGGGGGTTCTCGGGTGAGACGTGCCACCTTCAAAGAGATCGATCAGCGCTTCCCACGAACGGCACGAGCGAACCAACATCTCAACAATCCTCCCGAAAGGCCTTTTCAGCTCCGGCTCCTTGTCCTTGAGGATCTTGAGCTGTTTCTGCTGGAACCTGAACGGCATGGAGGAAGGAGAGTCGGGTCAGTCTCCATCACCGATCAGCAGATGGTGGAAAATCACGCCAAGAACGGGTGGCTATCGACCACAATTGGAACCGATCGGGGAATAGACGACGGTCGTGACGCGGCCAGCGAGTCGTGGCAGAAGGGTGTCAGTCAGCCATCGCAGGCCTTTCCAAAGTCGGCCAGAGGAAGCTTACGAGTTTTTCTTGATCTTGACGTGGTTCTTCTTCGACGAGGTGCCTCCGAGACGCACGATTTTGTTCGGTCCGGCGTTTTCCATCGCGGAGGCGTGAGACCTCTCCAGGTGGGGTTCAGGGGCGTCCAAAGCAGGCGGCATTCGGCAAAGCACTTTGAAAAGGCTCTTGCTAGCCACCAACTTGGGGCGGGTAGCGCCGCAGTGTGGTGTTTCGCGGGTGGGAGGGGGGGGGAAAGGACCGATGATTCGAAAGCACCCCAAAGCAAGTCCGGACGATCGTAAGACTTTGATGCCTACCATGCTGTACAAGGAGCAAATCTGCAACTATTCCATCATCCCGCGCTGATCTCCGCACGTTGCAGGGCATGTAAAACGGCTTCCGGACGTCGAGTGCTTGTTTCCGGGTCGCGGTTTCCGTGAAGTGTTGTCGATAGACCAAACAGTCGGCGAGTTCGTTCGTTCGAGCCATGTAAAAGTGTGGGGGTTTCTTTCGGGGTTTGACATAAAGCAGCGTTACACGGGGGAACCTTTGCTCGCGCCGTCCGTCCGGGTGGAGGTGGAGGAGGGAGAGGGAGGTGGTGAGGCGCCGCCCACAAGTCCAACACCGCACGCCCGCCGCCTTCCTTCCTCCTTCCTTGTCAATGTTGCCTACTGCAAGGAGAAATACGGCGAGGTGCTGCCATGGATGGCAGATCGGACGGGATCGGATTGGGTTCTCACGGACATGTCCCACCTAAGCCGTTCGCCAATCACCATCGATTCAACCGTGCCAAAAGCTACACTCCAGCCCATCCATGCCCAAGATAGATCCGCAAAGGCCGGTCGATCCTGGCGTCGCACCACTTGAAAGGTCACCCCGCGGCCTCGCCCCGCAGCCCGTCCAGGAACTCGGCGATGAACCGGTCCATCCTCCTCCTCTCGTCCCCTCCCGGGCTCCTCAGCAGGTACTCCACCCCCCTCTCCACCATCCACCCCCCCATCCGCGCCAGGAACTTCCAGTCCTCCCCCGACATGCCAGACACCTCGACCCCCGGCTCGGCGAGCAGCATCCTCAGCCCGTCCGCGGCCGACGCGGCCCTCGCGCCGTACACGGCGAGGTCGGCGGGGGACAGGCGGTTCCAGTGCGCGCGGTAGAGGTACCCGAAGGCGATGCGGAGGCGGATGCCGCGGGGGAGGAGGGCGGAACGGTGGAAGGCGAGGGTGGATTCGGTGCACGAGGGGCCGCAGTCGCCGTCCAGCTGGTGGCCCGAGGATCGGTGGCACGGTTGGTACGTCTGGTAGAGCGTGAGCACGGTGCCTGGAGGGGAACGGGCCAGGGCCGCCAGGAGAGCGGGGTCGCGGAACGCGAACTCCTCGGCGTGCGTCCGGTTGCCGGCGGCGCAGTTGGTGTACCGCCCCACAAAGTCGGGACGGCCGGGAGCGCGGAGCACGGCGACGACGGTAGCGGATTTCCTGGCACAGGGCCTGCCGGTCCGCATGCACCGCTCGCGGACGCCTGCCTCGGCCGAGGGCTCGACGTGCCAGAACGAGGCGCAAAAGTCGTCCTCGCCGTTGAGCAGCCGCTCCTTGCGGGAGACGTGCGGCTGCGGCGCGCCCCAAACGGATGGCGGCGAGCAGTCGCCGGGGCAGGAGGTGACCGAGGTGGCGGCCATTGCTCCGAGGGGAGTCGTTGGCTGCCCGCCTTCCCAAACGCAGAGGGATCCTCGCTGGCCGGGAAGAGAGACTTCCGACCACGATGAGAGCCGTCCTGTGGATCCAGGAAAGCAGGACCCGGGGGAAGAGGGACGAGTCACCTCTGGAGGACGAGGAAGAGAAAGTGGGACGAGCGATGCGACGAACACATCGAGAACCCAAGACGCCCAGTCTCTTCGACCGACAAGCCGACGTGAGATCTCCCATCTACCATCTCCCAGACCCTCCCCTTGCAAGGTCCAAGCGGATTCGCAATACAGTCAGCTCCCGCCGCGGCGGCGGCTTCTACATGTCCCGTTCGCCCGGCTAGAGGATGTTGCAGAACTTCTTCTTCTTGCCGCCGCTGGACGTCGACGGCGGGGGTTCGAGGGCCGCGACGATGGCCTCGTCAAAGACTGAGGTGGGGGAAGAGGGTGAGGAATGACGGCACTTTGCCGGCCAAGGAACCCACCGTTCTTCAGCCCCTTCTGCGTCAGCGCCGAGCACTCGACGTACTTGACGGCGCCCAGCTCCCTCGCCAGCCGCTCGCCCTCGTCCGGCATTATCGGCCTCTGCTTCTGCTTGTCCAGCTTTGCCCGCGTGGCCGGGTCGTCCCGCAGGTCGGCCTGCGTGCCCACGATGAGGCACGGGACGCCGGGGCAGTGGTGGCGGACCTCGGGGAACCACTTTTCCTTGACGTTCTCGAAGGATGCCTTCGAGACGACGGAGAAGCAGACGAGGAAGACGTCGGTCTGGGGGTAGGAGAGGGGGCGGAGGCGGTCGTAGTCCTCCTGGCCTGCGTGCGGGCGCGGGTCAGCATATGCAATTCGCGCGGGCGCGCCGGGCGGCGAGCGGCGGGGGCCGGTGGCCGGGGCGGGCTGCCAACGGCCGGTCGGGCTGCACGCGACGCGAGTGCCCCGGCTGCCGGCCCCCGTGCCCCGCCAGCGAGCGGACACCGACCGGCGGTATCGAACAGGCCCAGCGTGTACGGCTCGTTGCCGATCATGACCGTGACGGCGTAGTTGTCGAAGACGGTCGGCACGTACTCGCTCGGGAACTTGTTTGTCGTGTACGAGATGAGCAGGCACGTCTGCGGGCGGGCGTCGGCGGGCGAAGGAGGCGGCGGCGGCGGATCGCACCTTGCCGACGGCGCCGTCGCCGACGACGACGCACTTGATTGTCTGCATGGCGGGGGCGGGGGGGTGCGGGAGGGGACGGAGGCGGGCGGGCGGCCCTCTCTCTGCGCCGGCAATGCCGGCGGGGCGGCGGCGGCGCTCGCGGTAGCCGCGGCTGCCGGGCGGGGCGAAGGGTGTGGTGGAAGCGCTGCTGATCTCGACGCGCCCGAACGCGCAAGTTCAACGGCGCTCACAGCACGGGGTGCCCAGGGGAAAAAACGCGTTCGGACACCGGATTCCTTTTTCTCGTGCCAATATGTCCTTCCTCCGGGCTCGGCCGCCCTCGATGCCGGCGACGCCGCCGCGGACTACCGCAGACAGGGCACGGCCGTCGACCGGCCCCAAAATGCTCAACTGGAAGGCCTACGCCGTCGCGGCCGCCTTTGGCGCAGGTAGCGGATTCATGTTCTTTAAGCCGATCCTGGCAGAGCAGGCCGCAAAGCTCGAGGCCGAGGCGCAAAAGGACGGGGAGCTGGAACTTCCTCCTGCCGAGGGCGCGAACGCGGATCTGCGGCCCGAGGAGCCGTCGGACGGCGCTTCCGCACCTCGACCGGCGTCTTCGACCATCTTTGAGTCACTCAACAACTTCTGGGACCGAATCGGGCCCCATACGATATGATTCGGGCGCCTCGCCGCCGACAGGCCTACCTCCCGCCCTTAACATCCTCCTCGACCGCCCGTGCGTAGAGCTCCTGCAGCCTCTCTGTCACCGGCCCCCTCCCCCCCTCCCACGATTCCCCCTCCCCGATCACCCGCCCGTCGATAACCCCGACGGGCGTCAGCCCCGCGAACGTGCCGGTTACAAAGGCCTCCTCGGCCGAGTACGCCTGCGCGAGCGTGATGTCCGCTTCCCGGAACGGGATCCCGTTCTCGGCGCACAGGCGGAGGACGTTGGCACGGGTGATCCCTGGCATCTGGTACTTTGCGTGCGGCGCGAGCACCACCCCCTTCCGCACCACCATGAAGTTGGTCGAGTTGCAGGTGGCGATGAAGCCGTGCGGATCCAGCATCAGGCTCTCGTCTGCGCCCGCGCGGTTGCCCTGGATGCTGGCCGCGATGCAATTCAGCTTGCTGTGAGAGTTGAGCTGCGGGTCTTGCACGTCTGGATACCCTCGCCGCACGTGGCACGTGTGCAGCTTTATGCCCTTGGCCTTGGCCTCGGCGGGGACAAACTTCCATTCGGGGACGATGACCACGGTCGGCTTGCCCGCCGTCGCCGCCGGGTTCTGGAACAGCTTGGTCTTCAGCCCCCTCGTGACCATCACGCGGATGTGCACCCCCGACGCCCCGCGCATGCCGTTGGCGTCGGCCGTTCGGTACACCATCCCCCGGAGCTCGTCCTTGGTCATCCCCGGGCGCATGTCGAGGGCCTTCATGCCCTCCCAGAGGCGGTCGGCGTGCGCGGACCAGAAGGCCAGGGCGCCGCGGTGCAGTCGCACGCCTTCCCAGACGCCGTCGCCTAGCACGAACCCGGCGTCGAAGACGGGGACACGGGCGAGGGGGCGGTGCACCAGGTCGAAGGCTGTAGAAGGGGCGTGTCGGCGAAATGAGAGGCGTTTTGTGAAGGAGACGAGCAAACCCACTGTCGAGCACGCCGTCGCGTGTGCCGACCATGATGTCCGCGTTCCGAGGGTCGTCCAGATAGTTGTGCGTCCCGCCCGCCTGCTTTGGCCCCGCATCCGGCGCCTCGATCCTCCCCGGCCGGAGCGCCCTCCTCCTTAGCAGCTCAAAGATGGGCCAGCACATGTCCAGGACCCCCTTGAGCTCCTGCGGTACCTCCTCCTCCCTCTCACCCTCCGGCGCTTCGAATCCCGTGCTGGCGTGCGTCCGCGCATAGAAATAGGGCGCCCACGGCCCGTCGAACTCCTTCGGCCCCGCGGGCCACGAGAGCATCGCCGGATCGAACGGGATCCCCAGCCTCCCGCACAGCAGCCTCAGCGTCTCCTCCGGATGCGCCGCCAGATCGTCCGAAAGCACAACCGGCACGTCCTGCCCCGCCGCCTCGGCCGCCGCGAGGATTTCGAGCGCGGCGGGGAACCCGGATTCCTGCAGCGACACGGGGAGCACCTTGCCGAAGGAGCGGAGGACAGCCAAGGGGTGGCGCACGAGGAGAAAGTGCCGCACCGCGGTTCCCGAGGGGAGCTGGCCCGAGGGAGGGAACAGCAGCGCGTGGGGGGCGGCGACCTTGTGCTTGGTCATCTGCTTGGCGAACAGGATCGGTTTGCGCTTCGGGACGAGGGCGGCGGCGGCAACGGCGCCGTCGGCCGGTTGACTCGCGAGCACTGCATCGCGGTACGGCCGGTCGAACCCCGTGAGTTGGAGGAAGGAAGCGTAGAGGGGCTCGTCGGCCACTTCGCAGTCGGCGCGGCGGGAGAAGGAGTACATGAGCGCCGTGGAGAGGCAGCGGGGGGAGGACCAGCAGTGGATCGTCAAGGGAGTGGGGGCTGACGGGGATGCCATCTTCTGATCGGCAAGATAAATGGGGCTGGAGGTGCGGGGAGGCAGGAGCGGGGAACGCGTCGTGGCGGCGTCGCCGCGGTTCTGAAGACGCCTCTCGAGGGCAACCACCCCCGTGAATAAAACCTAAAGATCAATGAGCTCGTGTTCCAGGTCCGAGTCGCGTTCCCAGAGCCAGAAGATGCCTAGGATTCCGGGGAAAACTTCGAGGAGTGATGCTTCCAAACCCTTTCCCATATTCCCCATTCGCGTGGCGGGGGAGCGATGGACGCGGAGGCGGATGCCGCCGAGCTGCCGGCGTCCGGCGCCATCGCTCGGTGGGGGAAAGGGGAATCGGACCACTTGTGGGTTTCCTGCT
Organism: Hyaloraphidium curvatum; assembly: GCA_025558095.1. Taxonomy (NCBI): domain Eukaryota; kingdom Fungi; phylum Monoblepharomycota; class Hyaloraphidiomycetes; order Hyaloraphidiales; family Hyaloraphidiaceae; genus Hyaloraphidium; species Hyaloraphidium curvatum. The sequence continues at coordinate 245,677 of JAIVFI010000040.1, forward strand.
TGTTTTGTTTGTAGGCGCTCTGACGCGTCGGCAGCCTCGAGGCGGTCAAGGCCGCGTTGGGCCGCGACCGGTCCCGTGGGGAGCCACTACCACGCAATGTGCGGTCGCTGCTCGAACGCGTCGTTCGCGCCGCCGTGCACGCGCAGCCCGACGGCGCGGCGATGGGCGCCGCCGCCGCCGCGGACTTCCTGAAGAAGGCGTCGCTCGCCGCGGGCCCGCCGCCCGGAGACGGCGTGGCGCCGGCGGGCGACGAGCTGGCGATCACGGCCGCCGCGGACGCCGACGCGTTCGGCTCGTTCGTGGCGGACCTGCTGTGGGTGCTGGACGCGGAACTGGGCGACTGGGACAAGCCGCCAAAGGACCTGGCCCGCGATCCGGCGAGGGCGCTGGAGCAGGTCAAGAAGGACCTGCCGCCGCCACGGCTGCGGCTGGTCGAGCTGGTGAAGCAAATCGTGGTGAGTTGCGAAGCGGAACGCCCTCACGACAGTTTGCCAACAAAGCTCCTTCGCCGGGGTGCCAGAAAAACGAGTGCGTCAGCGCGACCCTCCTCCGGCTCCGCCTGGAAACGGAGCTGCTGTTCTTCGCCGGCTTGCTGCCCACCGACATGGGCAACTTCGCGCGCAAGACCATCCGCAACAACACGGCGCAGCTCTACAAGCAGCAGAAGTTCAACCTCCTCCGCGAGGAGTCCGAGGGCTGGGCGCGCGTCATCGTCGAGGTCGGCGGCAACTGCGTCAACGCAGACGATCTCGCGTCGACGTACGACGCCACGCCGGCGGAGCTCGAGGCCATCATGCGGAACCGCGTCTCGACCGTGCTCCGCAACCTGCGCGCCCTCGTGGGCTACTTCGACCTCGATCCCAACCGCGTGCTGGACGTCATCATCGACATCTTCATCGCCAACGTGCGGGACTACTACGATTTCTTCCTGCGGCTGCTGGAGGAGTCGCCGTGGGGCCGCAAGACCTCGTGGAAGGGCGACGCCTCGGCCCCAGTTGCCCCCGTGCCGACCGATACCCCCATGCGCGACGAGGACGCCAGCGACGACGAAGGCGAGGCCGGGCAGGACGACGAAGGGCCGCAGCCGATCCCGCTGCTGGCCCAGATCCTGGGCTTCCAGTACCAGTACTACGCGGCCCGCCTGGCTTCCAGCTCCGCGCCGGCGGGCTGGCCCTTCACGGACGATCTGCCTCCGCGGGACCGGCATCCAGGGGAAGTACCGACGGACCTGCAGCTCGTGGCGGCGCTGCTGATCCGCCGCGGGCTGGTGCGGATCGAGGACCTGTGGGTGCACATGGGGAGGGGCATCGGGACGGGGAGCGAGGACGCGGACGCAGCGGATTTGGAGGCGCATTTCAAGGAGTGGCAGGATGCGCAGAGGAAGAAGGCGAGGGAGAACAGGGGGGCCAGCGCGCTGGCGGTGAGTTGCTGTTTTTGATCCCAGTGGTCATGTCCCTTATTTCGTCGTGTCAACAGGAAGCGGCACCGTTGGCCGACGAGTCGGCGCCCAGATACCCACCTCCCCCTGCGACCGCAGCCGAGGAGGGCAAGAAGCCCGAGCCGCCGCCGCCAAAGGCTTCTTTACCCTCCCGACCTGCCCCACGCCTGATCGACCAGAAGGCCAACCTCTGCTGCGCGCTCCTGGCAGTCGGCGCCTACCACCAGGCGCTTTGGATCTTGGACCGGCTTCCCAAGCTACCGTACGTGCAGCCCGAGATCTCCGCCCTCCTCTGCCGGGCAATCCACGTGATGATCGAACCCCTCTACGCCCCTTTGCGGCCGCTGCCCAAGGTCGTCTTCACCCCTTCGAGCCTCCAAATCTCCCCCACGATTCACTGGCGGGACGTGGATGTCCCGCGCACCGCTCGCCGCGGGCAGCGTGTCTACCGCTACTTCTATTCGGAGTGGACCGAGGGCCTCCCCTCGTGGGACCGCCCGCAGGCCCTTCTCCACGGACTTTCGGGCGTGCTCCGCTATGTCACTGTGCAGGGGCTCGGCAGCGACCCGCGACTGTGGGCCAAGCTGGTCCGCATCGCCGCCGCGCACATCCGTACCTCCATCCTCCCGCGCGGACCCGTGGGCTCGGAGGAGCTCCTGCCCGAGCTCCGCCCCTGGCTTGTCATCGTTTCGCGGTACCTTCTGCCGGCGCTCAGCACGACGTACGCCAACCCGGGCCTGGCCAATGAGATGTGGAATCTCCTCTCGCAGCTCACGTGGCCCATCCGGCAGACCCTTTACCGGGACTGGGCCAAGCGGTTTGACGAGGTGCCGGAGCTCGAGTACCACAAGGAAAAGTGCACGAGGGACACGCAGTACTTCATGAAGCGCATCTCGCAGGAGACGGTGCGGCAGCTGGGCCGCGTGCTGGGCAAGGTGGTCCACGGCAACCCCGTGATCGCGTACCCGATCGTCCTGGCCACCATTGAGGAGTACTCCAACTTCATCGCGCCGATCGTCGAGTCGTCCAAGTACGTGACGCACTTCGGAATCGATGTCCTCAGCGACTCGCTGCTGGCCAAGCTCGAGGGCGACCGCGACCGGCTCAAGGCCGACGGCGTGAGCGTGGAAAAGTGGTTCATGAACATCGCGATGTTTGCCTCGGCGGCCCTCAAGAAGCACTCGGACCGGATGGAACTCTCGGGCTTCCTCAAGCTCGTCTACGACCGCCTGACCGAGAAGGAGTCGGTGGCGGACCTCACCATCCTCGCCGAAATCATCAGCAAGATGGCCGGCATCGAGAGCATCGAGAGCCTGTCGGACGCGCAGCTCGAGGCGCTCAGCGGCGGCGACACCCTGCGCCGCGAGGGCGTCTACGGCGCCGAGATCAACCGCAACACGCGCAAGAGCAGCGTCAAGCTCCGCGACACGCTGGTCGAGAACCGGCTGGCAACGGCCATGGCGCTCGCGATCGGCCGCGAACGCGCGGTGGTGGCGCACAGCGACATTGCCGAGCACCTCAAGATGATCTCGAGCATGTACGACCAGTGCCAGGACAGCCTGGTGCAGTACGCCGAGTTCCTTGCGGGCAGCCTGGACGCCGCGGCGTACGGCGAGGTGATGCCCATGCCGGACGAGCTGGTGCTGGACTATCACCTGGAGCCGGACGTGGCCTTCCACCTGGCCAGGCCCAAGCTCAACCACGCCATTCGGGCGGCGGACGCGGCGAAAAAGGCACAGGCGGCGCTGGCCAACGCGACAAAGCCGGCTGTGGCCGCACCGGAGAAGGAAAAGCCGGCGGAAAAGAAGGAGGCCTCGGTCGAGAACGGCACGGACAAGGCGGGTTCGGCCATGGATGTCGACGAACCGGCGGTCAAGGTGGAAACGGCACCGGTGGAGCAGAAGGAGGCGGACGTGTGGCATCCGGGTCTCCTGGAGATCATCCGTCGGGTCGAACGGATCCTGCCTCAGCCGACGTGGAAGGGCATCAGCCCCAACTTCTACGTCACCTTCTGGCAGCTCTCGCTCTACGACATCCACGTGCCCAAAGCTCGGTACCAGAGCCAGATCGATACGGAGCGGCAGAAGATGAAGGAACTCGACCCGACGGATCAGAAGTCCTTCAAGAGCGACAAGGCGGGGCAGGAGAAGCGGCGCATGTACGAGCGCTCGGCGACCCTCGTCAAGACCTTGGAGCAGGAGCTCAGGGAGCAGCAGGAGAACCACAAGAAGGTGCTTGCGCGGCTGCAGCGCGAAAAGGACCACTGGTTTGCGGCGGACGGTGGGTCTATGAACCGTGTCCATGACGACCTTTTGCTCATGCTCCATGAACGGGATACAGGTCAACGCCATAGCGCCACGAACCTGCTATCGCAGCATTGCCTCGTCCCGCGGGGCTTCTTTTCGCACACCGACGCCGTATACTGCGCCAAGTTTGTCTTCCTCATCCACAAGATGGGAGCAGCCAACTTTTCCACCATTGCACTGTTGGATCGGGTGAGTTCTCTCTTGCGACACGCGCCGCCGTTTTTCGGCAACTTATTCAATCGGCAGAGTCTGTCCGACATCACGATCTTCGTGATCGGTGCCACGGAAAACGAGGCGAGGCATTACGGTCGCTGGCTCTCGGAGGTCCTTCACACGCTGCACCGCTGGTACCTGAGCCGGAAGCTGTTCGAGGAGGAGGGCAGGGGCCCGGGCGAGGGCTTGCCCGGCCTTGTGATGGTGTCCGGTCGTCGTGGGCCGGACGACAAGACACCTGCCCCGCTGGACTACGCAGGTTTCCAAAGGATTCACGGCAAGTGGTTCGACAGGATTCAGCTGGTGAGTCCGCCGTAAAGGGTCTACGGGTCACAAGAAGCTGAAGCATCTTCGCAGGCTCTGACCCACTGCCTGTCTTCTGGAGAGTACATGCGGATGCGGAATGCCATAATTGTGCTCGACGCCATCATCCCTTTTTTCCCCAACAAGGTTTCGATGCGCAGAAAGCTCGTCGAGATCGTCGAGGAGGCGATGAAACACGAGGAAGGGCGCAAGGAATCACGCCGGGACATCCTGCAGCTCCTTCGGAACTGTTTGGGCAAGCTCCAGCAGAAAAAGGACCTCGTCGACGACGAGCCGTCGCACGATCGCGGAGGGGCCGTGCCTGCCGGCGGCGACTCCAAGACTGGAGATCGGGGCTCATCGAGCTTGCGACCTTCGGTCGATTCCGGTAAAGGGAGGCCAAGTTCGGATAGAGCCCCCTCTCCTCGGCCGCTTCCGCCTCGGACCGCGTCACCTGCGGTCCACGATGGGCGGGGTCAATCTTTGAATCCGGAGGCGGTGCCTTTTGTGCCATCGGGGCAGGACAGGCCGTCTTCCACAAAACCGGATGCTGCGCAGCCGCCGCCACCTCCACCTCCTCCCGCAACGAAGCCGGCGGAATCCGGAGCACGCGATAAACCGCCGGTATGAAGCTCCTCGTGTCGCACAAATCAGCTGCATTCCAATGACTTCATTCGTTGCAGGCTGACGGCAGGCGTCCAGGACCGCCTGCTCCATCTCTGCCGAGCCGACCGTCAGTGACCGTCTCTAGCTCCGACCGTGGCGCAAGCTCCTCATCGAGGCGTGACGGGCCTGCATCCACCTCTGGCCCATCTCGGGAAGCTCGGCCCCCTCCACCTCCGCCGCCTCCGGATGCACCCCGTGATCGGGAACGTGACAATGCGGACGCTCGCGACAGTTCCAGATCTCGTCCCGCTCCAGCGGAAAGGAGCGATCGAGAGCGAGAACGCGAGCGCGACCGGGACAGGGAGGAAAGAGATCGCCGCAGGGCGCGGGACCCGCGCGAGAAGGACAGATTGGAGCGCGAAGGTGTCCGTGACGGGCGCGATCGCGGCGGGCAACCGAGAGACGGCCGCGATGGAAGTCGTGCCGAAGGAGCCGCACATGACAAGCCTCCTCCTCCGCCGCCGCCTCCGCCTCCTCCGGCTGAAAGGCGTGGATCACCTGGCTCGCGGGATGGCCCTCGGGACGGCGTGCGACCTGCTGAGCGGGACTCTGGGCGGCGCACGGAGCGGGAACGGGAGCCCGTCCGAGGCGATCGGGAGGGTGGCAGGCCCGGCGAAAGAGAGGCTGCCCGGCCTTCCGACAGGGAAGCAAGTCGACCTTCCGACAGGGACGGCGGCCGACCTTCCGATCGTGATTCCGTCCGGGCCCAAGATAGGGACCGAGAACCGGGCCGAGCGATCGAGAAAGAGCCTGCTCGGGAAGCTCCTCGCCCGCCCGAACCAGGTGGCCAAGCTGGCGATTCTCGGCCGCCCCCGCCCCCGGGCGGATCGCCACTTTCGCCTTCCGGAATAACGATCGCCGGCCGAGCGAAGAGACCCGAGGGATCCGGGCCCGCGATGGACCAGGCTGTTGGCAAGCCAAAGAGCATCCTCGATCGCCTCGGCAGTCGCGTGGGGACCACTGCGCCAGCGGACAGGCCTGACGACAAGTCTCGGAGCACGAGTCGTGATCGCGACGAATCCTCTTCCAACCGCGATCGCGATCCCCGGCGAGGGCGGGAGGACGAAAAGGACAGGGAACGCACCCCGACGAGGCGCCGTGATGAGCCGTCTCGGAAGGACTTGCCGTCGAGCGCGCGGGAGGATTCGCTATCCCGGAAAGAGAAGGAGCCGGCGCGCGATGACAGGGAGAAGGACAAGGAGAAAGACAGGGACAAGGACAAGGATCGCGGGCGACGGCGGCGGTCAACTTCGCGGTCTCGGTCGTCCAAGGACAAGCCTGGTCGAGGGCGAAGCCGGAGCCGAAGTGCGGATCGTCATCGAGACCGTGATCGGCATAAGTCTGGCCGCGAAGGCCAGGACAGCGATCGCGAACGTGCCGAAAAGGCAGCGGAGAAGAAGGACCCGGCGAGTTCGCGGAAACGAACCGACAGGGTGGGTGTCTGGCTCATCGGCAGTGCTGCACGCGTTCGTGAACTTCCTTTTTCTTGTACAGGAAACTTCGCCGGATGGTTCCAAGGACGATCGTCGGCGGGAAGAAGCCAAGAGGATCAAGGAGGATGAACCGTCGCCAGGCGGGTCCGGCGATGGTGCAGGGGCCGGCAGAAAGCGGCGCGCGGCCGAGATCTCGACTGGAGCCGACGCGGCCCCGCCGCCTGCGCCCGAGGTCGATAGCCCGGTCGACAGCGGTGGCGACCCGGCGACCAAGCGGCGGAAGCTGGACCGCAACCCCAGCTACGGCCGTGCGCTGAACGTCGCCATGACCGAGGCCTCGCAGCAGAGCCCTTCGTCGGGCAAAGGCGAGAGCAAGAACGCGGCCCCTCCGCCGCCTCCACCGCCGCCGGAACGGACGGCGGACAGGCGCACGCCGCCCTCCGAGCAGCCTCGGCGCCCGGCAGCCCCTGGTGATCGGCCTCCGCCTCCGCTACAGCCCCAAGGCGGCGATCCGGGCTCCTTGAGAGGTTCCCCGCGAGACGACGGTCCTCCGCGGAGCACCCGAGAGTGAGTGATCGGGGCGATTCCTTGTGATAAGCTCTCGTGCTCACGGTGTTCCCCTCGCAGATCGAGAAGGAAGCGCTAATTCAATACCATGATTCCATCTTACATGTACATTGATACCACTTGAGCAATGGAACTGACTCGTTCGTCTTGAGTGCCCGATCACATGGTCCGCTCAGCCACGGTCCCTGTCGACTCCGTTTCTCGCCCGGCATTACCCAGGCTGTCGTCCCTGCAAACACATCGCAGGTCAGCTACCGCTGATGTCGAAGTTGCGACTCGCTCGGCCGACCGGGATTCCCGTCTCTAGACACCCTTGAACCGGAGCCATGGCCGCTGCCGCGAAATCGACCGAGGGAGGCAAGGGCGCTGACGCGACGACCGTGGTCGGCGCGGGCGGGCTTCTCGGCTTTGCTAGTGGGCTTGGCAGTTTCCAGGCCGGTGGCCGGGCCCTGACCAGGTCCATGTCGTGCCCCCTGCCCCATCCCGCTTCCGCGACCCCACATCGACACCTCATCGCGCTCTCTTGCTCCCCCACGCGACTCCACGTCGACACCTCATCGCGCCCTCCTGCTTCCCTGCCTCCGAATCTGAATCAAAGCGGGATATTTCTTCAAAAAGGTAATCGATTTTGGTTCGTGGGCTACGAATCTTCGCTAATAGTTCCAACAGCTCGGGAAAATGGCTCTGTTCGTTACAGGAGCTGGAGTCGTGGCTATCCAGGCAAGTGTCCTTTCATTCATGCCTTGGGACGGAGGCGACAGTCGTTTTGGATCACGGATCACTGACGGGGCAGTCGTCACAGTTCCTCGCACACAAGGGTGTCGTGGAGGTCGACTGGACCAAGATCGGGAACAGCGTCGAAAAGGCGCTTGATTCCGACGGCGACGGGAAGCTGACGCACAAGGACGTCACGAGCGAGCTCAAGAAGGTCGTCTCGTTCGCCTCGTACCGGATGCCCTGGGCAGCAGCCTTTTCCGTCGGCTTCTACGCCGGCATCCGGTGAGCTTCCTTCTTTTCGAGCTCATGACGAGGTCTGACGCCTCCGCAGCTACGGGTAGATCACGGTCAATCCGCTCGACTGGCATCTTCTGAGCTATTGGCCATCCTGTGACCCCGTATGTAAAACGGCTGTCCTTTGTATCATGAGTGAACAGAATTTCGAGTGAATTGGTCCAGCATCCAGTCCAGCGGCCAGGCGAGCCCGGTTTTCGGGGCTTCGAGGAGGGTCCGCCTTCCGCGGCCCCGGCCCGCCATCAGGGACTGAACACGGCCTGAGCAATCCCGGCCCCAACCCCGACGCGTCGGTCCTGACACATCCCTCGAACTTCTTGCAAGGTAAGCTCCACATCCCATTCGGCGGACTGCGCGAAACGGGCGGCTCGCGGCGGCGCTTCCTCCGTCCTCGGGACTCATCGGTACCTCTCCTCAGCAACCCGAACATGCTGCGCGGACGCGGTGGAGCCGGCGGCGGCCCTCTTGGTGGCGGCCCTCTCGGTGGCGGAGGCGATAAGCGGTACAAGGTTCGCGGACCGGAGCCGGGCGGCGCCACCGGGAACGGGTGTTGACCATTGGCCTTCCGCCGCCTTCACCTCCGTGTCATCCGGACTGATTGTCGCCACGCTGCCGCGTCTATCGAATCCTTTTCGGACGTCATCAGATGAGGCAGAACCTCGTTTCCCTCGGCGACGACTTCTGGATCGAGAACATGCGCGGCCAGAGAATGTTGGTCGTGCCCTCCTGCGCTTGCGCGTCCCGCTCACCGATGCCCCCGCCAGGTTCAAGGTCAACGGCAAGGTCCTCACCATCGGTGCGTGCTCGCCCGCGGACGGCGTGGATTCGCATCGCCCGCTCACGGTTGCGGGCCCGTCCCAGCCAACACGCTGGTCTTCGAGACGCCGCGCGGGGAACCCCTGTGCCAAATCCAGGCCAAGGTCATCACCATCAGGAGGACCATGGACATCGAGCGCCACCGCGGCGCGGGCCCCCCGTTCGCCACGGTCAAGAAGGACCTCATCAACGTCGTCAGGTGCTCGCGGCTTTTCCCGGCATCCCCCGTATCCTGATCACGCCAAACACAGGGACGAATACGACGTCATGGTAGCCGGCAAGCCGCCGCTCCAGGTCCGCGGCAACATCCTGGACCACGAGTACAGGATCCTCGGCCAGGGCGGGAGGCAGATCGCCGAGATCAGCAAGAAGTGGATCGCGCTGGTGGACACGTACGTGATCGACCTGGAGGACAACAACATGTACGACGACTGGTGGGTCTCCCGAAGTGCAGTGTCTGCGGATCCCGGGCCGGGACCGCCGCGGTTTCCGCCCTTTGTTCCGCCGCGATCGGCGCTGACCCCCGCCCCCGCAGGCTGATCCTGGCCATCTGCGTCGCCGTGGACCAGATGTCGCACGACGAGCGCGTCTCCGAGACCCCCGGCGTGCACACGGTCGACCAGGGCAACCACCTCGGCGGCACCGTCGCCGCTGGCGCGACCGCCGCGGTGGTCAACAACCCGGTCGCCGGCGCGGTCGCGGTCGGCGCCGCCACGGGCAGCGTCGCCGCCGGCGTAGCCACGGCCGCGGTGGCGAGCTCGGTGCAGCAGCAGCCGCAGTACGCGCCCCCGCCGCGCGCCGCCCCGCCGCCGGCCGCCCCCGCGGCGCTTCCTCCTGGGTGGATCCAGCAGAAGGACCCCGCATCGGGAGCCTACTTTTTCGTTGATACGACGCGCAACTTCACCACCTGGGTTGGTTTCTCGTTGCTCTGAATTCGGCGGGAGCTGACCTTCCTCGCCAGGACGACCCCCGCACCGCCGCCGTCGAAACCGGCCCCGCTCCCCCCGTCCCCGTGCAGCAGGCTCCCCCGCCGCAGGCCGCCTACGCCCCGCCGCCCGGGCCCCCGCCGAAGCAGGGCCCCGGGCTCGTGGCCACGGTCGCCAAAGGCGCCGTCGTCAACGCGGCGCTGGGAGGCAAGGGCGGCGTCGGCGCCGCGCTGGTCACCGGGTCGATCCTGAACGCCGGCAAGAGGTAAACGGGGTTGGACGGGAGGAAAAGGCGTGGGGATCGTAAAATATTGGCATGGGCGTCTCCGAGCAAGTTCATTCCAGTTATGCCAAATCAATAAAGGCTACGGCCGACATTCCAATCCGTCCCCGGGCCTCGGTAGACACGCTCGCACTGGCCGTCCACCTCGTCCCCGTCCCCGACCCCCCCGAACCATCAGGAAAGGCACAGCCAGCTCCTCGACCCGTTCACGACCCCCCAGCTCTCCACGGAATCCCACGCCCCCGCCAGGTAGGCGATCCGCACGGCCGCGAGCAGCACCGAGCAGCCGAGGTTCAGCGCCACGCCGGGCTTGTTCCAGCTGGTCTGGGGCGGGGCCTTGGCGACCAGGGGCGTGCACCAGGTGAAGCAGTGCAGGTAGTCCGAGACCAGCTTCACGCCCAAGACTATCTTCTTGAGCATCAACGGAACGTACACTATGGCCCCGGAGAAGACGCAGAAGTTGATGGCGCAGAGGGTGCACAGGATGCAGCCGTAGGAGCGTGCCCAGAAGATCGTGACGATCTGATCGACCTCCGGGGGAGGCAGGATGGAGTAGTGCATCTCGAAGAACTTCAGTGGGAGCACGAGGGCGAAGAGGGCGGCGAACAGGGTCGTTATCGGCTCGAGCCAACCGAAGAGGATGGTCGGGAGGGTGACGGGGAACGGGGAGGCCATTCCCGCCGGTGGCGCGGTATCCCGGCTGATGCAAACGGTGTCTCTGAGGAGGCACGAAGCCGATCCGGGCAGCGATGGCGCGGCCGGGGGTCACGGGGTGCCTGGGAGCCAGGGAGCGTCGGCGGGGCGGTGGCCCGGTCCGTGCGGCCTGTCTGCGCCCGCCGGCGACGCGATCCTCCAAGAAAGCTGCAAATTTAGCTGTTGAGCGGGCCTGCCGGAGCCGCGGACGCCCGCCGAGACGTTCCACGGATTTGTTGACCACGGCCAGCAGGCCGCGTCCGATCACCGCCGCGCTCAACCACTCAGGGCCCGCGATGCCCCTCGCAGCGGCCCGCTCGGCCCAGGCTCGCGTCAGTCGCACCGTGCGGAATTGCCATGGCGTGCCGCGGCGCCTCTTCGGGGCGTCGGCGGCGTGTTCTGCGCGCTATCCGGGCGGGGCCGCGCCGGCCAAGAGGGGGCCGCCCGCGCTGTTCGCCGGCCACGCGACGGACGACGCCACGCGCGACTACGCGGCGTTCTTTGCCGGGCTGCCGTTCCACCGCGTGCCGCTCGCCGCGCTCACCGTGTCGCGCGCGGGCTTCGGCGCGCACCGCGTGGCAGGCAACCCGAGGGAGACCGCCGCGCTGTCGCTCGCATTGCGCGGCGGATTCAACGTCGTCGACACTTCGAGCACCTTCGAGCAGGGCAGGTCGGAAAAGGCGGTAGGCAGGGTGCTCAAGGACCTGCTGGACCCCGCAAAGCCCGCTTCGCTATCGCGCGAGCTGCTCGCTCGGCCCTCGGACGGCGCGCCCAAGCTGCAGCGCGCGCACATCGTGCTGCTCTCCAAGGCCGGCCCCGTGCCGCCGTCCATCGCAGCCGACCTGCCGCCCACAATCCCGACATACAGCCTGCAGGGCAACCCGGCCTCGCGCCACTCGATCGACCCCGACTTCCTCTCGTGGTCCATCGACCGCAGCCGCAAAGCCATGGGCGTCGAGACCATCGACTGCTACGGCATCGACGGGCTGGAGCAGCTGTTCAAGGGCAGCGGCCTCTTTGAGCAGACCGTGTGGGACCTCTTCGAGACCGCCGCCGCCTTCCTCGAGGACGAGTGCGCAAAGGGCACCCGCATCCGCCGCTGGTTCCTCGCCAGCACCTCCATTCCCGCCGCCTCCCTACCCAACTCGGACCGCACGAAGGACGGCTCGCTATCGCTGCACCGCGTCCTGGAGGCCGTCGCCTCCGCCGTCCGCCGGCGCTCCCCCTCCTCCCCACCCCTCGGCCACCTCATTGGGATCCAATACCCCTCCAACCTCTTCGAACGCCAGGCCTACCTCCCCGGCGGCCTCGGCGCGCAGTGCCGCGCCGCGGGCCTGTGGCAGCTCGCCAACCGGCCCCTGAACGCAATCACCCACTCGGGCAAGGTGCGCACGCTCTCGGACGGGCCGGACGCGGTGCAGGGCTGGTTGTCCGGGGACCCGGACGCCCCCGCGGCGTATGCCAAGCGGAGCGAGGACGCGCTGCCGGCGCTCTTTTCCCTGCTCGCGGCGCACGAGGAGCTCCTCAACGCCGCCGACGCCTCCCTCGCGCTCTCGTGGTCCTCGGTCGTACTCAAGAACCTCGACGCGCTGGCGGGGAACTTCCTCGCGTGCAGGGCGTGGGTGGACCGCAAGCTGATCCCCAACGTGCGCGAGACGCTGGACGGGCACCTGATCGACCCCGACGAGCCGCCGCCCGGGCCCGGGGACAGGATGCCGGCGGAGGATCTCGAGAGCATGGAGCCGGAGGAGATGGACGCGCAGGCGGTCTATGCGGTCGCGCGGTCGTACGCGTACCTGCTCTACAGCGAGCTGCCGCCGGCGCTGTTCGCCGTGGCGAGGCGCAATTCGGCGCTCGAGAACGCCGAGCTCGCCGAGGAGCTGGGGAAGATGGTGGCGCCGGAAAAGAGGATGGCGAGGAGGTGGGGCGCGCAGGGGTGGGCGCTCGAGTTTGGGCTGGGGACGGAGCCGGGGGACCCGGTGCTTGCCGGGGAGGGGCCGAGCGGAGAGGTGGAAGGGGGGGCGACGACCACCCTCATCGGAATGAGGGACCCGGCATACGTGAGGATGGCGGCGGAGGTGCTGCAGGTCGCGGCGGATCCGGGCAAGCGGCTCGGCGAAAGGGAGTGGAAGAGGATCATGGACGATTGTGCCGCGCTCCAGGCCTGAAAGCGATAGATTCTGTGGTTCGTCGAATCAAGACGCAAGATACAGATGGCGCAGATCAACACCCCGGCGCTTGTTGGTTCACCGGCGCCTGTCGCGGCTGCGGTCCCGGTTCCTATCCCGGCCGCCCCTGTCTCGGCTGCGGCTCCTCTCCCTTCCGCGGTCGCGGTCCGCCTCCCTGCTGCGGCTCCGCTCCCTCGGTTTCGCGTCCCGGTCCCTGTCCCTGCTTCGGCTCCGCTCGCGCCGCTTCCCGTCGCGGCGGTCGTCGCGCCCTTTGCTCTTCTTCCTGCGGTCGTCCTCCGACCTCGAATCCGTCGACTCGGAGGAAGAAGGCGACCTCCGCCGCTTGGAGCTCCGCTTCTTATCCCCCGACCCCTTCCGCTTCCTCTTCCGGCGGTCGGAATCCGAGCTGTCCGAGGAGGAAAAGTCCGAGGAGCTGCTCGAGTCGCTCTCGGAGGTCGACCCGAGCGAGTCCGACGAGCTCCCGCTGTCCGACGAGCTGCTGCTCGACGCCCGCCGCTTCTTCGGCTTCTTGGCCTCCTTCTCCTTCGGCTTCTCCTTCTCCTTCGGCTTCGGCTTGGCAGCCTGCGCCTCCCTCTCCCTGGCCTTCTCCGCCATCGCCCTCTCAACCGCCATCTTCTGCGGATCCAGCACCCCCCCTTTCGGCACCACCACCCCCTTTGGCGGCGGCAACCCCCTGCCCCCGGCCACCTGCGGCGCCGCGGGTTTCTTGAGCGGGATCGTGTTGCGGCACTGGAACGCAAAGTGGCCCGGCTGGCCGCACTTTTTGCAGCCGCCGGGCTGGATCTGCACGGCGTCGCGGCCGGCGGCGAGGCGCGCGAAGGCTTCGGCGCCGCGTTGCTGCAGATCCGAGGGGTCCATTCTTCCCGGCGGGGTGGAAGAGGAATGGGAACAGCAGGCCGTTCCCACGAAAAGGGAGTGTGTCGGCTTGCCGCCAACTCCAGCTTCCCGCGAGGCGACAGCACTTTCGGCCACTAATCGGAGCCTCTAACATTACGGAGATGGCGTTCAACTACGACAACGTGCGTCTCCGTCGCGCGATTCGCCCCGCGATCTCCCGGGACTTACTTCCGAGCCTGTCTCCCGTTCACTCGGCAATGTCGGAAACACGGCCCGCCCGGCCTACCAGTTCACGGACATCAAGGTCACCCGCGACGAGAAGGACGGGCGGATTGCGATTGTCACGCTCAACAGGCCGGACAGGATGAACGCGTGGCGCGACCTCGGCCTGATGGGCTCGGACCTAGTCCGCGCCTTCAACCAGTTCGACCAGGACGACTCGGTGCGCGTCGTGGTGGTCACCGGCGCCGGCAAAGCGTTCTGCGCGGGCGCGGATCTTCAGCAAGCCGACAACCCGTTCGGCGACCGCGGCAGGGGGAGGACGCTGCAGAACGCCAGGGACGGGGGCGGGCAGGCGGCGCTGGCGATCTCGAGGTGCAGGAAGGTGGTGATCGCGGCCGTCAACGGGGCAGCCGTCGGCATTGGGATCACCTGTGGGCTTTCGGTGCCGCCAGCTTTGGCATGCCGGGCTGATATCTCTTCAGGCACCCTGCCGATGGACATTCGCTTTGCCTGGAAGGACGCCAAGATCGGGTTCGTCTTTACCCGCCGCGGCATCGTTCCCGAGGCTACCTCGACCTACCGTGGGTGCTACTCTCGGCCCTTTCGAAACAGCTCGCCGTCTTACTCCTGCTTCTCGCCTCAGACCTCCCGCGCCTGATCGGCCACTCCAAGACGATGGCCCTCATGCTCACCGGCGAAGTGATCCCGGCTTCCCACAGGTGGCTCGAACCCCTCTGGGCGGACCTGCTCCCCCGGCCCGAGGACGTCCTCCCCGCCGCCCTTGACATGGCCCGCACCATTGCGACCAAGACCTCGGCGCTCTCCTGCGCCATGGTCAAGGCGCTCGTCTGGCGCGGGGCCGGCACGCCCGAGGAACAGCACCTGCTCGACAGCAGGGCGATGTTCGCCACGGGCTTGGGGCCGGATGCCGCCGAAGGGGTCAGGTCGTTCCGGGAGAAGCGGGACGTCAAGTTCGAGGGATCCGTGACCAAGGACATGGGAGCGGGGACGAACTTCTCGGGATTTTACCCGTGAGTTGTCTTCTCGGCGGCGTCGGGATCGCCGGCTGATGTTCGTGCAACAGGTGGTGGCGCGCCGTCGAAACCGACGGCGTCCCGAAGCTTTGAGCAAAGCTTACCGACGCGTATGCTCATGGGTCTCGCAAGGAATAGATCTTGCCCTTTTGGCGCCTCAGATCGTGCTATGGTCGTGCGAATGAGGCAGCCGCCACAGGCGGAGAACCAAACAAACCCCAATGTCCCCGGCCGGGGCCATTCTGAAGCGCCACCGGGCGGCTATAGAGACACTGAGCTCCAATTCAGATGATGCGGAGCCATATCTTTACCACTGCAGCCCCGCCGGCTCGAGATTGGGGCCCTTTCCGGGGCTGCGAACGCTCGGATCCAGGGAAGGCGATGGCGGCCTTGTCGTGCGGTACCTCAGCCTGCGGACGCTCCTGCGAACAGCTTTCACGATTGCCGAGAATTTGGGGCTCCTGAGCGTCAGCCGCGAAGGCACGGAAGGACGTCAGCGGCAGGAGAAGGTGTACGACGAGTCGCGAGGGGATCCGACGCCCGTTGCGGTGCTCGTCGATAGCGGACCCCTCCTGGCTGCTTTGGAACTCGGCGTTCTCTTTTCCGGACGCCCGTTCATGCCTCTCGATGCTGGGGACCCTCGTTGCGGTCTAATTCTGGCTTCAGTCCGGCCTGCGGTCGTGGTTGTGCCCGATTCCAGCGTCGCAGCGGAGCTCGCTTTTCGGGATCAGACGGCACGGACTGTCCGCCTTTCCGAGCTTCTCAGCTCGCCCACGGCTTGTACACCTCCGTCATTGGACGATTCTGGACGCTGCGCCCACATTTATCACACCTCGGGATCGACCGCGCTGCCGAAAGGCTGCCTTGTCTCCGATGCCGCTCTCGCCACCTATGCCGAACGAAAGCCGGTGCTCCATGGGATCGGCGCCGCTTCGACGGTCATGATCACGAGTCCCATGACCTTTGACCCGCAATGGGGCGACCTGGTGTCGAGTCTGGCCGCTGGGGCGAAAGTGGTCACGATCGAAAAGGAGGTGCTGCTGAACGGGGAGTTGCTGTTTGCCGCTATGGAGAGGACCGGTACAACGCACGTGTGCACGACGCCTTCCGTCTGGAGGAACGTGCCCGTGCCGCGCGAAACGGGGTACCTGAAGCTCCAAGTTGTCGCTCTAGGAGGGGAACGGACACCACGGAAGCTCGCCGAAGCCTGGCACAACGCTGGAGTCAAGGTCCTGAACACTTACGGAGTGACGGAATGCTGCGTCTACCAGGCTGTCGCCGAGTTTCGGTCCGATCTTCCCGGGAGTGAGAGGCTGTTGGGTGTGCCTGTGGACCCCGGCGGCATCATGCTGAGGAAGCTCGGCAACGGGGAGGCCGATGCAGACGCCATGGATCGCACCTTTGCCGATCATGAGCTGCTGGCCCCGGACGAGCTGGAGCGGCTGTCATCGGCAGGCACTTTGGCCGAAATTGTGCTTGTTGGGACGATGGTTGGTCGGTATCTCGGCGATCCTGCTTCCGAGCCTGTCGGCGGCTTTGTAGAGCATTCCAAGTATGGTCGGTGCTTCTATACCGGCGACCTCGTTTCCATGTCTCCCCGGGGCGCCTGGTTCCTTGCCGGACGGCACGCTAGCGACACGCGGATCAAGCTCGTTGGTCGCAGAGCGGACATCCTCGAGATCGAGGCCACTCTTTCAAAGGCTTGGATGGGAATTGTCAAGGACCTCTGCGTGTCCCTCGTCGGGTCAACGGCGGCAACGGTGCTGGCCTGCGCTTGCGTCGCGGCCGAGCCAGTGTCCGTGGAACATGCGACGCTCTGGGAGCGGTTGCTGAGGGAACTGGCACTGCCCGCACTGCCCAGCCATCTGGTCCCCGGGCACTTCATCCTCGTTGAGGGTCTCCCAATAGCTCGGACCGGGAAGCTGGACAGGAAGGCCGTGCGATGCCTGTTGGAGGAGCAGGTACGGCAGCGCGAGGACCAGGAATTGGAATCGGGAGACGGGACCGGACACGGTCACGCGGGCTGGCTCGCAGCAGTGACTTCGACGTGGCGTTCGGTGTTGAACATCGCGCACGATCCGTCGCCGAAGTCGCTGTTTGCAGAATGGGGAGGTGACTCTTTTGCTTGCACACGGGCGTGTGCTCTCCTGTGGACCGAGTTTCGTCGGAACCGAGCCCCCCGGCAGGACACTGAGGATGGCGTAGTTGATGATGAGGATGCTGGGAAGTGGGGCGAGAAGCTCCCGGCTTCTTTCGGCCCGGGCGAGCTGATGAAGCAGCCCCGGCTCACTGATTGGGCGGCTCACTTTCGGGATCGATTTGGACCTTTTGCTGCGACTACATCCGACGCTGATGGTGCACAAGATGGACCTCCGAACATGTCTTCATTGAGCATCGGCCCGCGGCATGCGCTCTCGGAACTCGACGCCCTCTTTCGGCACGCCTGCACCCTTCCCTCTCTCATCCTTGCAGCCTTTCTACTCGAGCGCGGGGTTATGCCCGATCTGGGTCTGCTCAATGGCTCTGCGACTCCGCTTCACGCCTCTCTCAACCTCGGACACGCAGCGATAGCCCTCCTGCTGCTGGATCGCGGCGCCGACCCGCTCCGTCGGGGGCCGGAGGGCATGCTGCCTGTGCATTTCGCGGTCCATGGCTCGTTGAACTGTCCCGCAAAGGAAGCGGAAACCGTCCTCCGCGCGCTACTGGCGCGCGGGGCGAGGATCGATGCTCGGGATTCGGACGGGGGCGGGACGCTGCACCATGCGGCGCGGGCGGGAGTATCCAGAGGGATGTTTGGCCTGTTGGTTTCACTGCACCTGGACAACGGTGGCCCGCGCAAGGGTGGGAAGAAGGCCACACCTGCAGGTGCCGCACATCCTTTAGCAAGCAGGGACTCTCACGGCCGAACGCCTCTCCACTGGGCCACCCTCAACGGGCACCGGACGCTCGTGCAGCTCTTGTTGGAGCAGTACAGGGACGTTTGCTCGGTCGACGCCAAGGACAATGACGGGGAGACGGCTTTGGCCATGGCGATGCGAAGGGCGAGATGCGGCGCGGAGGAACGAGGAGGGAGGGGCGGAGCAATGGTCTGGGGCGACATTGCGGGATTGCTGGGCGGCGGAGGCTCAACGAAGGAGGTAAAAGGGTTCGCCAAAGCTGCCCACTAGGCAGAGTAAGGCTACATTAGGCAGAGCGTGGCTGCACTTGATCTAGCCCGCTCGGCAGAGTGTGGCTGCATTAGGCAGAGCGTGGCTACTATCCATCGAAGGTGTAAGGCGGCGGCCGGAAGAAAACGACCATGACCGAGAGATTGTCCATGCTCACTGAACCCCGCTTCATGGCTTCGTTTGTGGCTTCCGCCACGAGCATCTTGGCCGTCTGCTTCAGCCTCTGCCTCAGCACGCTCTCCTGCATCGGCAACAAAGTCGGCGCCGTCACGTGCTTGTACACCAAGCGCACGGCGTCCGCCGGAGAGAGAAAGTCCCACAAGCCGTCGCTGGCGAGGACGACAAAGTGGGCGTCCGGGCCGAGGTCCCTGCGAGCGACGTGGGGAATGCAGCTGACCCACGGCTTGCACCGAAAGTCGCCCAAAGTCCGGCTGGGAAGGAGCGTCCCCATGGCGCGATGGTGGCCCATCTGGTCGAGGGACACGAAGCCCCCGCGCTGCTGGATCGCGGCTTGCTCGACGGCACTTGAGGAGTCATGTTTGGTTGTCAGCAGATCCGGCTTTCCGCCCACCGCCATCACGGCCTCGCAGTCGCCGACGTTGCCTACATAGAGGCTGATGGGCGCTGCACGGGCCGAGCCCCAGCGCACGTAGATGAAGACGGCTACAGCGCCCTGGTCCTGCGCGAGGGACCAGCGAGTGGGATCCGAGGAAAGGGCCTTCTCGAGGGCGAGGAAGGATCCGAAGAGAGGGTCGCGTACGCCGCCTTCAGCCACGGGAATGTGGGCCGCCTTGGCCTCGAGCGCGTGCGGGCGAGGTTTATCCAAAGGCAGCGTCGCCAGGTCGTGGAAATGTCCGTAGAAATGATCGCGAACGTACTTGGCCACATCCACGCCGCCGTGTCCGTCCACGACGCCGAAGAGAGCCGAGAGCGAGTGCAGTTCGGGGTGCTTCACGGCCGGCGGCGGCGTGCTTCCGAGCGGACACGCGTCCACAAAGACCGACTTGTCTTCCATGTAGGCTCTATCGTTCTGAACCTGCGCGTAGCTGACTTCGAAAACGGAACGAGGAACGAAGGTATCGCTCCCAATCGGCTGCGATGCCGCAGCAGGGCCGTAGGAGCTCGGATGGCCATAATGGAAAGACACTTGACTCGCGCCGAACAGCGTGGAAGTCGACGCCATTGAATTAAGCGCGCTAGAACGGCGCCAGAGGCCTCCAGGTTGTGTTTGCCGGACCGCCCGGTACGTGTGTCCTGTCTTCTCAGAAATGGCACTGTAAGCCTGGTCTATCTCCGGTGCCGGTCCCCGCGGCATTCTCCTCATATCGCCAGAGAAAGCCGAGCCAATTGCGATACTGAAGGGCAAAACTGCCCACACCGGGCGGTGGATTCGGATTAGTCGTCCTCCCTGGCCGTACCTCCCCAAAACTTGCCGGAAGCCCACTTCCCGCCGCTGGCTCTCAATGGCGGCCGATTCGGACGCGGACCTGCCCGAAACCGCACTCTTAGGACTCCTTCTACCGCAAGCACAGCCACACCCCGCCCTCCACCTCATATTGGACCTCTCGATTCCGTGGCTTCGCGATCCCCGAGATCTCGCCGCTCTGGAATGCTCACGCGCCTTGCGCGTCCTGGTCTCGGACCACCCGCGATGGCGGGAACTCGTGCTGAGGCAGTTTGCGGGGGAGGTTCTGGCGCCAGACGGGGACTGGAAGCGGGCGTACAGGTGCTGCGGGCCTGCTGTCCAGTTTGCTAGCTACTGACAGTTACCGTTCCTCCTCCCTCTCTCCTTCTTCCCCTTCTTTTCCTCTCCTCCCCAGGGAAGCGGACGAGGAACGGAAGCGCAAGATGGCGGAGCCGTTCGAAGGGGGGTTATCGGCCGTTTTCTGGGCCGCGATATCGAGGGGCGTCGTCGGCGCTATAATCTGGGCTCAGCGGATGTGGGGTCAGTTTAAGGTTTGATCTTGATTCCTTGTAGATGTTGTAGATGAGAGACTACTTCTTTTGGATGCCTTTTCCCGTTTGGGCGGAGTTCTTGTCGTCGTCCAGGGCGTGTCGCGTGCTGATCGTCCGATCCACGGTCCTGCGTCTTTGTCTTGCAATAGAGCACAACGCTGCAACGAAAAGAACAACACTGCTATACGTGAAAGACGGCGAACTGATCGGCGGAGTTTGCCACATCCACGCAGGGCACCGCCGATCGTTGCCCGCGTCCTCGAATCAACAAACCGTTCCACATCAGTAATCCGCACCGAAAATGAGCGCCACGCCCGCCGTCCGCGAAGTCTCTGCATCGGACGCAACAGTACTCGCCGCCATCTCGCGGCTGCGCGTTGCAGTGTGGACGCACGAAACCTCCCCCTCTTCCTCCCCTCCCTCCTTTCCTCCCTCTCTTTCTCCCTCTCCTCTCCCTCCTTCTTTTTCTTCTTCTTCCATACTCCCCCTCCTCCCCCCCCCTCTCCTCCCTCCTCCCTTCTTCCTTCCCCTCTTCTTTCCTCTCTCCTCTCCCTTTCTCTCTCCTTCCTCTCCCTCTCCTCCTTCTTCTCTTCGATGCGCCCGATGGATCCGGGGAGCTGGTCGCGTGCGCTAGGTTGACGGTCCACGAACGGGCGGAGGACTCGCCCGACGGCAGATACTGGATCGAGAACGGCCTCCAGCTACCTGGGCCCGTCGGAAACATTTCAAAGCTCGTCGTGGACCCCTCCTGCCGCGGCCAGGGACTCGCCTCGCGTCTCAACGCAATCCGTCTGGACGCCGCAAAGGACATGGGATGCCGGACCATGACCGTCACGGCGTCCGAGAGCAACGCGCGGCTGCTGGCAAAGCTCGGCTTTGTGGACACGGGCGTCCGGATGGAGTTTGACAACAGGCCCGGCGTCGAGTTCCGGGCACTGGAGCTGGATATGGACAAGTGGAAGGCGGCTGGAGTGCCAGGGCCTTAGCGGAGAATGGAGGGTGGACAAAGCCGGTGCCCGACGGGAGCTGGAAGCAGGCGTACCGGTGAGTGCGGAACCACGTCAGGTCGGGCGGAAGGCATCCCACACGCTTTTCAGGACCGCAACTGAGGAACTCTTCTCTTGGGCCGCACTATCGAGGGCGTCGTGGGCGCAATCATCTGGGACAGTTCAAGGTTTGAAAGCCTTCTAAGTTCGGTACATTTGATCTTTGAACCATGATTTCTAGAGTCTAGCATACACGAGAGTGTCCAGATTGATGTCTGAGAATGTCAAGAAGCTCCGTTGCCGTCACCCGAGCCCGCCCATACCCTCACAGCCTCGGGCTCCCGTTCGCCTGCACGGCCGTCCCATTCTGCGCCTCCTCCCCCTTCTGCTCGTCCGTCTCCTCGTCGATCCTGTCCATGCCCCTGCCCTCCTTATCTTCCTCCTCCTTGTCCCTCTTTTCCGCCTCGGGAAGCGGCAGCACCGCGTCGCCCTCCCCGGCAACGAGCACCGCGTCCCCGTCCAGCGTCTCGCCGACGAGGTAGCCCTCGTACTCCTTCGGAACCAGCCCGCGCGCAACCTCGGAGCCGAGGCGCAGCCGGAGGAAACCGAGGGCGGCCCGGTTCTGCGCCCTCGCCGCCTTCACCGGGTCCGCCTTGCCCGCCATCCCCGTGGCCCTGATCAGGGTGGGAAGGAGCAGCGGCAGGTCGCTCGCGTTCTGGTGCGCGGTGTCGGGGAACGTGAGGAACGCCGAGTCGCGCTCCTGCGCCGGCATCGGGGAACCCGGCATGAGGTGCGGGAAGAGGGCGTGGAGGCGGACGAGGTTGGCACGCCAGTGAAAGGAGGAAGAGTTGAGGCTCAGCAGGGGAACAGAAAGGCGGGTGTCGGCGGGAACGGCAAACATCCAGGCGTCCAGAAGGATGCCGCAGCGGAAGCGGGAGCCGAGGAGCGGGGAGCCGAGCACGTTGAGGGCGGTAGCGGCGCCGAAGCTATGGCCGGCCATGGCGGCGTTGGAGACGTCCAAGCGGCCCTTGAACTGCGACCAGTCGAACGCGTCTGCAGCCTGGCCCCCGGTAGCAGCTAGACCGCCGTCGTAGGTGCCAGCATCGAGCTTTTCGAGAAAGTCGAGGCACTGGCCAACCTGATCGGTGCGGAAGGCGAGCTGCGAGGAACGGAACAGCCGGGCCTTTTCCCACTCGGCCGCGTCCTCGAGCTTGAAAGGCGGGCGCCGGTAGTGGATCGGATACCGCCCCGAATCGATCGCCGTGGCGCACGCCGAAGAGTCGGAATGCTCGAGCGCAGCGACCACGAAACCGTAGCTCGCGAGGGTGCCGCAGAAGTAGCTGTACGTTGAGCGACAGCCCCCGAGGCCGTGGCTGAACACGATGACCGGTAACTTGTCCATGCCGTTGGCGGGCGGCGCCAGCGGGGTCGACACCCAGTCCCAAGTCCAAGTGAGCGCGAACAGGGAGCGGAACGCGGCCGCGGCGAGCGACGCGGGCACGCCGATGAAGGATCCGTAGCCGCCGCCGTACAGGCCGGGCGGATCCGGCAGCCAGCCAGCCCTTTTGGCGCCCGGCGTTGGCTTTGTCGGGTAGAACAGCCGCACGGAAAAGCCCTCGACGGGGTGAATGGCCGAGGTCCAAAGCGCGGCGTCCGTGGCGGTTGCGGGCACCGACTCGGGCCGTGGCGCATCGGCGGCGGCGCAGCGCCGCGATGCAATGTGCTCGTGGTCGCGCACCGCGACCTCGTGCGGGCCTGGATACGCCGGCAGGTTGGGGGTGAAAAGGCGCGCCGCGCTGCCGACCAAGCGCGAGAGCAACGACGGAGACGTCGCGGAAGGCATGCTGGAGTCGCCCATGCGTTCGAGCGGAGCTTTGTTTCGTGTTTCCCGCTGTCACGAGCTGAGCGGGAAAACGTCGGCACTCGTCCCGCTCACTTCCATCTCCGCTCACGCGCAGAAGACTGCGCGAAGAGATGATTCTGCAAAGGAATCTGGCCATTGATTGATGCCTGGACTGATTGACTGCCTCAGACACTCTATATTTTGCCTAGGACACTTCACACCCCGAGAACCTCAAAGCTTCGACTTGTTGACGAGCCCGGCGAGGTTGGTGAGCACCTTCTGAGCACCGGAAACCATCTCCTGGACGATATCAGCTGCAGACTTAACGTCCTCGATGTTTCCAGCGACCTGACCCTGTTGCCGGACGGGCGTTAGCTCAAGTTGGGCACGCCCAGTACCCGGACCCACCATAAGCATGGGCTGGAAGTCGATCATCTGCTGCGGCGTAAGCTCCTTGCCGCCAGTGGTCATCTTCTCGACGAGGTCCTGGTGCGGCAGAACGCCGGCGCCGGTGAGGCGCTTGATGTCCTCCTGCTTGGTCTCTTCCCACTCCTTGACGTCTGGAAAATGGGGGGGCGGTTAGTCGGGCCGGGGTCGGATTGGGAGACAGGTTCGCCGTACAGGGAGTCGCGAAGACGCGCATGGGGCGGCCGGTGTAGATGACGGTGCGGACAGTGTCGTGGTGGGTGGCCTTGATGACGTGCTGCTGGTGCCTCGGGCTCGCGCCGGCCTCCTTCGCATTGACAAAGCGGGTGCCGACCCACACGCCGGCAGCGCCGAGGGCGAGGGCCATGGCGAGGCCGCGGCCGTCGCCGATGCCGCCAGCGCCGACGACGATGATGTCCTTGCCGGTCAGCGGGCTCTTCTTGCCCTTGCAGATGTCCACGACCTTGGGGATCAGAACGGAGGTGGCGACCTCGCCTGCACATCACGTCAGAACTCGTCAATTGCGTTGCCCGCAAAGACCAACCGGTGTGGCCGCCGCCCTCGGAGCCCTGGGCGCAGATGATGTCGACGCCGACGTCGAGCGCCTTGAGCGCGTGCTTGGCGGCACCGATCATGTTCATGACGGGGATGCCGGCAGCGTGGAGCTTGTCTACGGCCCACTTGGGGGGCACGCCGACGGCCGAGACGAAGAGCTTGCACTTCTCCTCGATCATGATGTCGACGAGCTCGGGGAGGGTGCCGCCTAGACGGAGGATCGGCAAGGGTCAGCGCGCCGCAATGGCTACATATGGAGCGACCAATGCCCACCGGTGTAGTCCTTGTTGGTCTTGCGGGCGTTGCCGCCGACCTGGGGCAGGAGAAGGTCAATGCCCCAGGGCAGGTTGGGGTTCTTGAGCTCGGCCTTGATCTCCTTGATCTGGCGCCTCACTGCAGGTGCCCATCCATCAGCGATGCTTCCAGCACATCCGGTGCCGAGGAACCCACGCATGGCGGGGGTGAACGAGACACCACCGAGCACACCGATGCCGCCGGCGTTCGAGACGGCCTGTCGGGAACAATCGCAGTCAGGACGCCGTCGGACACGAACCAGCAACAGCGGATGACGTACAGCGACGAGCTCAGCACCGGCGACGGCACCCATGCCGGCAAGCATAATCTGCGGGGACGGCGGATCAGACGGGAAACAAAGCCGAACCGGGGCCGAACGCACCGGGTGCTCCATCCCGAAGAGGTCCGTGAGGGGAGTGCGGATGCTGGGAGTGACCGACATGGCGGGCGATGTCTGTTCCCAGCGAGCGGGGCGCGGCGGGGGAGATGCGGCGTGGGAGGCGGGTCGGCGTTCGGCCCGGGGCGGCGGCGGCAGGCGGTGAGGGGACCGGCGGGGGACGCCGCGGGACCGCGATGGAGACGTACAAAGTTCGAAGATAGGATGCCGAAGACTCAAGAACGACCAGCGACGCGGCAGTCGGGGAGTGAAGAGAAGCAAGGGATGTCCGGCCGCACGTTTACCCGCGCGCGTTTCGTTCTTCTCGGGCTCTGCCCGAAACCGAACCCAATCCACGCTGCATCCCATCTGGATCAGCGCTTTGCCGACCAGCAGAGGCTCTTTGCGAACTTTTCAGAATCCACAGGCGGCTTTGAAACTCCATCCACAGGCCTAGAGCCGGGCAAAGTGTGTAGGCTGTCAATCGCAGCAGACGGTCCTCGAACGCTACAGATAATACTTGTCGGAGGTATTCACATCATTTGCATTTGTTTTCTTAGCCGGAAAGCCGGCTGTTCGTCCTCGATCGCGGGTACGGCGCGGGCACGGCGGTGATTGTCGCACGCCGGAACTTCCGTTGTCTCCCACATCATTCCGTCGGACCGCAATCACAATAATGGCGTCAAAGCCTACGCGTCTCGACATGACAAAGCTTCCGTCGTGGGGCAAGCGCTTTCCCCCCGCCGATGGAGATCGCGGAACGCCGGAACAGCGTGAAGCGCTAGACAAGATGTTCTCGGTCGGCCGGAGGAATACCATCTTTGGGCCCACGTCGGCGCTGCTCCGGTCGCCGCAGATGATGCTGCGGGCACAGGCATTCTCGGATTTCGTGTCAGGGTTCGGCGACCCGAGTAGCAAGGTCCCTGCCAACCTCCGCGAGATTGTCGTCCTCATGACGGGCGTGTTGTGGTTCGATCATTCGCGATCTTCGGTTTGCAGCTCTGACATGACACGTGTCGTAACAGGGAGGCCGAATTCGAGGTCTACGCTCATGAGGTGATGGGGCGAGCGGCCGGCTTGTCTGAGGACACGATCGAGGCATTGCTGGCGGGCAAAAGGCCGCCAAAAATGGATGCCACCGAGACGGCGGTGTGGACTTTCTTCCGTGAACTGCTGTACGACCACCGAGTCTCGGACGAGACTGTCGCCGCTGCACGCAAGGCGCTCGGGGGGGACAAGGAGATCATGGAGCTCGTTGGGCTGTCGAGCTACTACACGCTGGTGAGCTTCTCGCTCAACATCGACGAGATGCCGCTTCCAGGTTAGTTTCGCGTGGGTGCTTCTCGGATGGGCCGTTCACGGTGCCTCCTCTGCCATAAGCGGGCGCGCAGCAGCGCTTCAAGAAGGACAAGAGCAAACTCTGAGCCCGTCAAACGCAGACCCTTGTAAATTTCCATCCGATTGAAGCACTACCTCCTCCAATAATGATGCCGATCTACGTCGTGATACGCGACGCGCGATCGGCGCTCCAAACGGAGCAACACCATACGCCCGGATTATCTCCCACGACCCCCGTCCGCGGGAAGATCGACTGAATGTCGAGCAAACCATCTCCGCGTGTATCCGTCCGAATCGATTTTGGCCCCGAATCGGCTTCCGGCCGCGATGCACCTGTTGCGGACGCGGCAACGGAGGACCTGACAAACCCCGTCTGCATTCGCGACTTCGAGCTCTGGGCGTCGCGAAACACGCCGTACGCGACATGGGCGTACTGGTCGGCCGTAGCCCTGGACGGGGTGACTTATCGCCTGAATCTTTCGGCCTTTGACGCTCTGCGGATCCTGCCCCGAGTAATGCGCGATGTTTCCCGGATCGACACTCGGACGCGGCCCATATTCGGGCGCTACGTCTTTTCGAATCCGATTGGGATCAGCCCTACTTCGGAGATGAAGCTCGCCCACGAGGATGGAGAGCGAGGAGCAGCGCGGGCGGCGGCCAGAAGGGGTGTGCCTCAAATCATGAGCACTATGACAACGATGGGCTTCGAAGAAGTAGCAGGAGGCGCCCGAGAGGTGCTTGGAGACTTTCGCGGCTCTCACGGAGAGGTTCCAACGTGCTGGTTCCAGCTTTATCTCGGCAAGGACTGGGAAGACACCGCGCGCTTGATCAAGGGGGCAGAAGAGGCCGGCTACGCCGCTGTTGTCGTGACGGTCGACTTTCCGAAGTGGGGTCGCCGGCTCCACGCCCTCCGCGAACCCTTTGTTATGCCCGAAGGTATGACGCACGCCCTCAAGGCTGCACCGGCAAAGGTGCTCCCTGGGCGCGCGACGGATGACGATTCGCTAGCCGCGTCGAAGGAGGTTTCGCTGCTAGAGACAATGACATGGGAGCGGGACATACCTATGCTGAGGAAGATCACGAAACTGCCCATCGTGCTGAAGGGGATAATGCATCCGGCGGATGCAGTCAAAGCAATGGAAGTCGGTGTCGAGGGCATCGTCGTCTCCAATCGTGAGTCTATGCTGTCTCGCGTGCCATGTTCGCTGCTCACCGACTATCTCCAGATGGTGCACGACAGCTTGACACGGTCCCGGCAACGATCGAAGCCCTCCCCCACATCGTCCATGCCCTCCGAACTCGAGTAAAGTCTTCGGGACTCCTTCAACCCCACGTCTTTCTCGATGGCGGCATCCGGCGCGGTACGGACGTGTTCAAGGCACTCGCTTTTGGTGCCGAGCTCGTTTTTCTTGGGCGGCCGTCGCTGTGGTCTCTGCGGTGGGGCGGAGAAGCGGGAGTTTCCAAGATGCTCGAGCTTCTGGACGAGGAGCTGAGGAACGCGATGGCCTTGGCTGGGCTGGCCCGTCTGGAGGAAGTGGACGAGATGTGCGTGGTGTGGGAGCATGAAATCCGGGCCCGACCCGGCCGAGGACCATTGAGTCCGGGATTGTGAGTTGTGGAAGAAGTAAACTGCTGGTTGCTTGTGTTGGTGTGGAACGATGACTGTCCCAGCGTTGAAAAGCCTGGTTCTGGTTTCTAGACTCTGATTCTCTGAAAAAGCCTTGGCATCGACTCTGCAAAAACCTTGGTATCGAATCGCTGCTCCAGATTCCAAACCACATTTGTATTGCTTCATTACAGCTTCCCCTTCTGGTTCTTGGGCCCGCGCAACTCCACCAGGAAAGGCTGTTTTGCGACGTCAGATCAATCGACGGGCAGACAACGCGTCCTAACCGACCTCGAACTCCTCCAGGTTCTTGACGGGCACGTCCGGCCAGTTCTTGCCCGTCGGGTCGTTGGTGTTGACGTGCCGATACCAAGGCCAAATCTGAGGCATCCCGTACTCTCCACCGTTGGAACCGTTGCCGACCTTGGTGACATTGCCCACGAACTTGGGATCGCGCTTCTCCAAGAAGCTCGCGACGCCCTCCTTGCTGTCCGGACCCGTTCCCACGTGCCACAGGGCAGCAGAATCCAGGAGGTGCTGCCCATCCGCCGAACCCGCGTCGTGCCACACAAGATCCTTCGTCAGTGCGATCGAGACGGGCGAGCAGTGGGTGGCGATCATCCGCGCGAGCTCCTTGGCAGCAGGGAGGACCTGCTCGGGGGTGTCGACGAGGGTGTGGAACAGGCCGTCGAAGAGGCGGTGGGAGGCAGGGAGGACTGCCAAGAGGGAACGTGTTGAGTGAAGTCGAAGATGGAAAGAACAGTTGTTGGAGCCCACCCTCGCCGGTCAAGAAGAGGGACAGAGTCCGCGACTTGCCGATCAGCTGCGGCAAGTAGTAGGAGCTGCAGGCATCCGGAACAATACCTGATCCCGTTTCATGTCGTCAGTTTGGCCCGAAGCAGTCCACTGACGCCCCAACCTCTCCTCGCGAACACGAAACCGATCTTGGCATCCTTCCACGCCACTCTTATGTCGCACGGGAGGGTAACTGTTATTCCAGCGCCCACTGCTGGCCCGTTGATCGCCGCAATGACTGGCTTGGTGAAGTGGGAGATGGCGACGACGCCGCGGCCCGTTCCGTCCCGGTGCGCGTGCTGCGTCACGGCCGAGTAATCAAAGGCCTTGGCACCCGCAGTATGAAACGAGGCTCCAGCAGCAAAAGCTCGGCCACGACCAGTGAGAATGACGGCTTTGACGCGGTCGTCGCGCTCGAGCATCCAGAAGGCCTTGATGTACTCGAGAGTCTGGAGCTTCGTCACGGCGTCTGGAGCGGCGTACGGTCCCCAAACAGACCCAAAAAACATAATGAGCATGATCCAGGCGAAGCGGGAGAGGAACCGGGACGATTCAGAGCCGGGAGACGGAGGGAGACGCTGGAGCCAACGCACTCAGTCTCTCCGGCCTGTCGAACCAGATAATGGCAATCGACCCGTCGAGCTCGATGCTAATGTCTCTGAAGTCTTCCGCAGCATAGTCAAAGTCGGGCATTTTGGGCTCAGGAAGGCGCAAGGAGGCGAGGAACTCGGCAATGTTTACGCGGCCGCCGACGCTGCGCGCCCCCAGCCAGACCGGGCCCCCAAGGCTAACCTCTTCGGATCACTTCCACCTAATCATCACGTCGAGACTTTGTGTGCTCACGACCGTACCGCGACTTCTTTGCACCGTACAAGAACAGCCTAAAGCTTCGCGACAGAACCACTCATCCGCTTGATGGAAGCCACCGCATCCCGCATCATGTTCTCTACGATGGCCTTTGCCGGCAGGACGTCGCTTATGTTGCCTGCAGCTTGCCCTAATGCGCCCCATCAGAAGTCAACGAAAGAGCCCGGAGGGCGATCAGAACCGCTTACCCATGATGAGCGGCATCGTCTCGATCATCTGCTCCGGCGTCGGCTCCTTGCCCGTCTTTTTCAGCTCGTCCATGGTGTACATGTGGGGGACGTGGCCTTGCCCGGTGAGGCGAGCGATGTCGCCGGCCCGCTTGGATTCCCCTGAAGAGGGCGAGAGTCAGCGGCTGCACCCAAGACATGGAGACACACCCACAGTTGTCGACGTAGGGCGTCCTGAGCACGCGCATCGGCCGCCCGCTGTAGATCAGCGTCCGCACCGTGTCCCCGTGCTCCGCCTTGATGATGGCCTCCTGGAAGCGCTTCGACACCGAAGCCTCCTTGCTGTTCACAAACCGCGTGCCGACCCAGACCCCCGACGCCCCCAGGGCCAGGGCCATGGCGAGCCCGCGCCCGTCCGCGATGCCACCGGCGCCGACCACGACGACGTCCTTGCCCGTCAGGGGCGACTTGGTGCCGCGGCACAGGTCGACGACCTTGGGGATGAGGACGCTCGTGGAGATGTCGCCTGCAGGTCCGCTTCAGCTTTCCGATCTCGTTGACGCCGGAAAAAAACGCACCGGTGTGACCGCCGGCTTCGGAGCCCTGCGCGCAGATGAGGTCCACGCCGACGGAAAGCGCCTTGGGGACGTGTTTGGGCGCGCCGATCATGTTCATGACGGGGATGCCGGCCTTGTGGAGCTTCTCGACCGCCCATTGCGGCGGGATGCCGACGGCAGACACGAACAGCCTGCACTTCTCCTCGATCATGATGTCGATGAGCTCGCCGAGCTTGCCCTGCGTGTAGTCCTTGTTGGTCTTGCGCGCGTTGCCGCCGACCTGGGGGAGCAGGAGGTCGACGCCCCACGGGGCGTTTTTGTCTTCCAGATACGACTTGAGCTCTTTTATGTTGCGGCGGAGCATGTCCGGAGCGAACGAGACGCCGCCGATGACTCCAATGCCCCCGGCGTTGGTCACCGCGGCAGCGAGCTCGGGGCCCGCCACGTTGCCCATGCCGGCGAGCATGATGGGCACCTTGATGCCGAACAGGTCGGTCAGGGGCGTCCTGATGGTCTCCATGACGAGAGCTGGTCGTGCCGGTGCGGGATTTCCCGGTCGGGGAGACAGTGAGACCGGCGGGTCTCCTAGTGCAGGACGGACCCGAGCGCACCGGTGATCTTCAAGAGAGGAAAATCCGAGTACGGAGACTGTGCCAGAAGGCGCTAAACGCGGGCAACGAGCTAACGGAGTCGGAGTGGTCCGGCGCCAATGTCGAGCCGCGCACTTGCCACCGAGGCAAGGACCAGTGGGCCGAGTCATCTTTCCGTCGATTGAGCTGCAAATCATCCGAATGAAGCATCAAGATCGATCCAAGCAAAGTGTTGGAGAGCAGTTAGATGGGATTCTTGCCGCTTTTTATTACCCCTGTCTTCTAGTCTTGTTGGACGAGAGCGATCCGGCCTTCCGATAGAGCCACAGCGCAGCTAGTGCCATCCGGTCAAGCGTGTGGAAAATCACTTGTTCGAATGAAGCCAGTCCATTGATCTAAAGGATGACTCCATGTCGTCTGGCGTCTCGATGGAAGTGGGGTTCAACCAGGGACTCAGGGTCTGTCACCGACTGCCGCCCGCTAGGGGACGCCGCTATCCTCGCCAGCATCCCACCCATGGCGCCGCCGACCGCCGGCCTGCGGCTGTGGCTCGATGCGGCGGACGCCGCGACGCTGACCGTCGCCGACGGCAAAGTGACGCAGTGGAAGGACAAGTCGCCGGACGGGCGGGCTGCGATGCCGCGCGGCCCCGGCGCCGCGGCGGTCGCGGCGGGCGCGCTCGGCGGGCTGCCGGTCGTGCGGCTCGCCGGCGGCACCGCGTTCGACGTGCCCGAGATCAGGCCGGCCGCCGGCCCGGCGGCCGTCTTTGCCGTCGTCCAGCGCCTGCCCGAGCAGGCGTCCGACGCGCAGTGGCAGCGCGTCCTGTCGGTGCCGGGCCCGGAGTCCGACACCAAGGCCCCCGGCTTCTGCATGACCGGCGACGCCAAGGGAACCGGCAAGGAGTTCGCCGCGACGATCATGTCGACTTCGAATCAGTCCGTGGTCCTGGCAGCCCTCGCAATCGGCGGCCAGCGTAAAGGCAACGGCCAGTTCCTCAAGGGCGACATCGCCGAAGTTCTCATCTACGATCGCACGTTCCTGACGTGGGACGAGAGTCATCAGGTGATCGAGTACCTGAGCACCAAGTGGGGCATCGCTCTCGGGGCGGAGGACCGCAACTGGACCCGTGCCGGGCCCCTCGGCGATCTGCCCCAGCGCACTTCAGACGTGCTGCCGCTTTCGGACCAGGCCAATGCCGGCGGCTGGGTGCGCTACGACGCGATGTGGGACGAGTTCGACGGCCCGGCGCTCGATGCGGCGAAATGGCGGCCCTCCTTACCGTGGTGGCAAGGTCGTCCGCCGGCCTGGTTCGATCCCAAGAACGTGGCCGTGCAAGAGAGCTGCCTGACGCTCACCATGAAAAAGGACAACCCGCCCGAGATGCCCAAGGACGGCGGGTACAAGGACTACACGAGCGCCATCGTCTCGAGCCTGACCTCGGTCTTGTATGGCTACTTCGAGGTCCGCGCCAAGCCCATGCGCTCCGCAGGATCGAGCTCGTTCTGGTGGGTGCCCGGCGCTCCGAAATTGCGTCCGTAGCACCCCCTAATGTTCGGCTCAGGTTCCAGTGCGCGCCCGAAGATAAGCCCAAGGATTTCAAGGAGATGGTCTGCGGCAACGAGATCGACGTCTACGAGATGGGCGGCGGCGCCCCCGGCTACGAGCAAAAGTACAACATGAACGCCCACGCCACCCGCCCCAAGGGCGGCGGCACCTGCGAGAGCTTCGGCTGCGGCGGGTGTTGGGTCGCGCCGTTCAAGCTCGCGGACGACTTCCACGTCTACGCGCTCGAGTGGGACGACAAGTGGATGACGTACTACGTCGACGGGGTGGTGGTGCGCAAGGCAGAGAACCAGTGCTGGCACTTCCCGCAGCGCATGATCTTTGACAGCGAGACCATGCCGACCTGGCTCGGGATGCCGAAGGACGAGGACCTGCCGTCGACCTACTACGTGGACTACGTCCGCGCCTGGAAGAAGCCTTGATGGAGAGGAGAGGGCGACGAAATAGCGGGATAGACGCGAAACTGCACTTCTTCGTAACAATCACTACAGACCTTTACCTTGCACGAGACCCATGCATCCCAGGAGATGATCACTCGCTGACGTCCCCAGCCTCCATCGCAGCCGCGGGCCTGTAGGCGCTCACGGCCTTGATGACCAGCACGCACACCCCCGTCGTCGCCATCAGCGCGGCATTGACGGCATGCCCCGTTTTGTAAAACGGTCCGTCCGACGCGAGGTACACCTGCCCGCCCCGGACGTACTGCCCGCCCCGGACGCTTCGAAAAGCTTTCAAAGGCATGCGATGGTTCAAAGGTTCTTCCCATTACTTTTCGGGCGGGAGGGTGCGTGGTGCGCGCTCGTGCTACGCAAACCGGCCGCCTCCCCTTCACCTCCTCCTGTGCATCCGCGCAAAGTAAAGCCCGACGAGCGACCTGCAAACCGAACGCGTCAACCACGGCGACGCGAGAGATGTGGCAACACTGTACCCACAGCAAAGTCGTGCACGCCAACAACCCCCCCAATGCCGCGTATGCTTGACCCACCGAGGCGCCCTCGAGATCAAACAGCGCGCTCAAGTACGAATACGCGGAGTCGTCCCCGTACACGCAGTACTCGGCCACGGCGAGGTCGCCACCGCCGGGTGCCAGGGCGGCAAAGATCGCCGAGGAGCCTTCGCGCATGGGGAGGAGGGAAAGGGCGGCGGGGAGGGAAAAGTTGGCCGGGTTGGGGACAAGCCCCGTCGGGAGGGCGTCGGTGAGGGAGGAGAGGGAAGCCACGACGGAAGCGGGAGTATTGCTTGAACTTGCCAGCTCCGCGCGGGCATTCGAAACGCGTGAGACGAGGGTAGCGCGGTCCCAGAACGCATTCGCGGCGTCGGGGTTGGCGAACGGAGCACTGAGTGCGTTGAGAGTCCCATTGGCAATCGCCGCGGCCATCCCCTGAATTCCGACCGGTGGGCATATGTAGCGACCCACGTACGGCACGGCGGCCAGAAGGTAAATTTGGTGGCCCCATCTTTCGAAGTTCACGTTCCGCACCCAAGAGGCGATTGGGAGGGCATAGTAGTAATTCGAGCTCAGCGTCTGGGTTGCGGTGAACACCATGCTGAAGAACATGGTGATTTGAAAAGCCTGGAAGGCGTTAGAGGACCATGCGGCAGTAGCCTGGACCAGCGAGGTCGCGCAGAGGATGCACAGCAGAATCATGGGGTAGATGGTCCCGTAGAATCCCGGGGTGATGCCAGTCAGGATGAGCGTGAAGAAGATTCCCAAGGATGCGGTGGCAAGGACCAGTATGCACTCGACGAGGAAGTAGCTAGCCCAGTAGGCGAAGGTGCTGTAGCATCCGACCTCCACTTCCTGGAGGAAGACCTCCCTGTCGCCAATGAACTGGGGAATGGCGCTTGCGGCGAGGAAGAGGACGAGGTTGAGGTTGATTGAAACGGCTGCAGCCTGGTTGGTGATGCCAAACAGGTCGTTGCCGCTGTCCCGGTAGAAGACGCCGAAGATCACAGAGATAGCCATGAAGATGATCGTGCGGCCCCACGACGTCGCCGGGTTCCTCCAGTAGCGGAGTAGGCATCGGTCGCCCAGAAGCCTCAGTTGTCCAAAGAAGCCTTGGCCCGTCGGCGGTGCACGTTCAGAGTTGTCGGTTAGCTCCGCGAGGCTTTTGTTGAGCTTGGCGATGGTGCCCATCGTAGACGCAGCCAAAGGCGAGGCCCGATAAAGCTCTGCCCAGGTTGCGGGATCGGCCAAGACGGCATCGAGGAACGCTTCCACGGGGTTGGGCTGCTTCGCGGCGTTGAGGCCGAGAGCTGCAAAGTAGCTCTCCATGGAGCCCGAGGGCCCAAAGTAGCACGTGCGGCCGCCGCCGAGGAGGAGGCACTGGTCGAACAGGGCAAGGATGCGCGGGCCGGGTTGGTGCACGACACAGATGACGCAGACGCCCTCGGCGCGTGCGCACTCGAGAACCTGCTCCATCAGCAGCAAAGCCAGGTGTGCGTCCAGGCCAGACGTCGGCTCGTCCAAGATAAGTGTTTTGGGCCGGCCGATGAGCTCGATGGCGACCTCGACGCGCTTGCGCTCGCCCGTGGAGACGCCCCTCGCGACCTCGTCGCCCAGCCGCGTGTCCCTTGCCTGCCCAAGGTGCAGCGCGGCAATAACCTCATCGACACGGGCCGAGCGCTCCGCGGCGGTGCACGATCGGGGCATCCGGCACGCCGCTGCGAATTCCAGCGTTTCGCGCACGGTCATGGAGGGTATGCAGGCCATGCGGGCGTCGACGATGCCGAAGTGGGTGCGCAAGGCGCGGGAGGACGGAAGACCGTTGACACGAACGTCGCCGGTCCAGGCGCCGCGGGCCTTTCGGCCGGCGAGGATATCGATGAGCGTGGTCTTGCCGGCGCCCGACGGCCCGATGACTGCCAGGGCGCGGCCCGGTAGCGCGAACGCGGAGCAGCCGAGCAGCGCATCGGTCTGCGTGCGCTTTTCGAACCAGCCGCCCGACGACACGCGGCAGGAGAGCGATTCCCAAGTCAGAGTGAAGCCGCGGGGACCTTCCGGAGGGGCTGCAGGAGGGGCTGCTCGCTCGCTCTTCGCCGCGAGCGGAATGTCCTCCATTACTGCATTAGCGTCGGCATTCCCAATGTCCGCCGACGCCGTGCTGGCTGCCCGAGTGGAGCCTTCCATGGGGAATGACGTCGTGGGGCCAGCGGGGAATGTGGCGAAGCGCGGAACCTTCGATTTCGCCCCCACTCGCAGCCGACGTCGGTCGCGGGATTCCGCGTTGCTTTGAGCTAGGAGACCATTCCGGAGCTGTGAAGCGCGGGACAGGAGGCACGCCCGCCCCGTGCGGCGGTCGGGAAGGGAACCTGCCTCTCCGCGGACCTTCGGACGAAATCATGGAAGCCGAACCTGCTCAATCCAAGGCCGCGAAGATGCGGTCGTGGGCCAGCTGGGGCGACTCGGGCGCTGCTTTGACATTCAGGGACGTGGCGTGCTCCGTCGGGCCCCGCGCAAAGCCGAAGGTGTTGCTCGAGGACGCTGCCGGCTTCTGCGGGGCAGGACAAGCGCTGGCCATCATCGGCCCCTCGGGCGCCGGCAAGACCACGCTGCTCGACGTCATAGCCCGCAGAAAGACCAGCGGCCGATGGACAGGCGACGTGCGGCTCAGCGGCCAGCACCTTTCCGACGCCGCGTTCCTCGCGCATACGGGCTACGTCGGCGCAGGCGACGTGCTCACTGCACACTGCACCTGCAGGGACGGGCTCTCATTCGTCGCTGTGCTGCGCCTCCCTCGGAACGCGTCCAGCGCGAGTCGCCGCGAATGGGTCGACGGAGTTCTTGCGGCCATGCGCCTCGAACACCGCGCGGACAGCCGCATCGGCAGCACCCTCGTCCGCGGCATCTCCACGGGCGAGCGCAAGCGCCTGCAGGTCGCCTGCGAACTGCTGCCCTCGGTCCGTCTGCTCCTCATGGATGAGCCCACTACGGGCCTTGACTCTGCGACGGGCAAGGAGGTCATTTCCTGCGTGCTGGAGGCCGTCCGGCTGCGCAAGCTGGCCTGCGTCGCGGTCCTCCATCAGGCGTCGGGCTCGATCCTGGAGCAATTTGACCTCATCATGGCCCTGGCCAACGGGCACATGTGCTACTTTGGGCCGACCACGGCTGCGCCACGGTACTTTGAGCTTACGGGCACGCCGATCGAGGGGAACCCAGGCGATTGCTACGCTGAAGCCCTAGCCATGCGGTCGTCGACCATGATCGAGGCGTGGAAGGGCTCGGAAGCCCGGGCAGCCCTGATGCAGCGCCTCGACGCGCTTCACTCCGAAAACCCCGCCGCGGAAAGCGACGGCCCGCTCGAGGTGCCGAAAGGCCTCGTATCCTGGGGCTGTGGTGGCGCGGGCCCGCCAGCCCTGTGGCCCACGCAGTTTTGGCGCATCTTCCGGCGCGAGTTTGGCGCGACCGTGCGCGACCGCTCCCTGGGCCTCTTCCTCATCCTAACGGCCCTCATCGGTGGGCTGTTTATTGGGTTGATGTTCTACGGGTCATCGAGGACTGATTACCGTAGGTGTCTGCTTCGCATGATCAACTGACATCGCTAAGCTCCCTTGAACTGCTCTTCAAGGCGGCACCAGCGCCCGCATCGCTGCATCAACAATGATCGTGGCAATCCTTGCTTTGTTGTCCTTCTCCTTTGCCTCCCACGTGATCGAGCAGCGCAAGCAGTACTATCATGAGCTAGCAGCAGGCTGCTACGTTCGCAGTGCGTACCTCGCTGCCGTTTTTGCGAACTGGCTAGCATGGCAGTGCCTTGTCGTGGTGCGTTTCCCGTTCGCGACCGCACGCTTCGATTCTGACGATTCGGCCAGGCAATTTTCATGGTCATTGCACTCGGCATGGCTGGCTGGAACCCGGCAAATTTGGGCCGCTACATCGGCTACGGGCTTTCGGCGTCATTCCCCGCCGCGGTTGGTTCCCCTTGCGCACGTGCACGGTGCCAAAACTGAACATGACACATGCAACCCAGGCCCTTGCACTGCTGATCACCAACGTTTCCCCCACCACGACCTTTGCCAGTGCTGTGCTTACCCTAGTGGCCTTTACTGTTTGGATGCTCGGGTGAGTGGCTCGCCGCCCTCATTCTTTTGTCTGAAGCTGAACGTGCGCCGTGGCAGGGGCCGTCATCCAACCAACTCGACACTGTACACTATGCACCCGTCTGTCAAGGTGTTCTGGCAGTGGTTCAGCTACGTCAGGCTGTGGTATATCCCCGCGGTTCGGGAGGAGTGTGCCGACATGAAGTTCACGTGCCAGCCACAGGACATGCTGCAGTTGCCCATCGGGAAGATGTCGGGGCAGGGCTCCAACAGAACGGCGGCGGCACGGCTTCAGGCAGCGGCGCGGGGAAACGTGACCCTGCTGCGTATTCTGAACGCCTTCCCCGGGGTGGAGGAGGCGCACGCGGCGGCGACAGATTTACTGGCGCTGAGCGAGCGGGTGCGGGACTTTGAGGCCGCCGCGGCGGCAGTGCAGGGCGGCGGCGTGCCCGATGCCGCTGAAGCGGCTTCCACGCTCGCGCAGGCCGCCTCGATCGCCCGCTCCGCCTTCGCTTCCGCAGTCAATGCTACCGGGGAAGCCGCCATCTCCGCAGCGCTCGGCGCGGCCTTTGCAGCGCACGGTCTGCTTGCCTTTGCCTCGTCGGTGGCGCCCGGCGTCGGAACCGTGCCTCATTGCAGGTTGACCACCGGAGACGAGTTTCTTGCCATCCAGGCTGGATTCGACTGGATCCACTGGGACGATCATGGAATCATTGTTGGGCACGGCGTGGACCATCCCAACGTCACCCCCACGGGGTTCTACATCGCAGGCGAGCCTTTTCTCTCGAGGACGTCGAGTCGATCGCGTGCTGATCCCCGTGCGACCCGCAGTTGCCTTCATCACGGGCATCGGGTGGCTTTTCATGGCGTACATCGCGCTGTGGTTCTGCAACTTCAGGTCCAACTGAAGGTGCGAGGCGCATGTGAGGGGAACTGGATCCGACGTCGCGGCAGAGGCGCTGGCCGGGGCCGGGTGGAAGCGGCGGGGCGAGGCGGGCCTGCGGGGCGGGTTGTCGGCGGAGCTGGTGGAGGCGATCGCCATGGATCGCTTGGAACTGCTGTGTGTGCTTTAATTTATGAATTTGACGTCTTGATGTGGAGGCCTGCGCGAGCCCGTGATGATCGATGGAGGTCGTGTCGACGTCAGAAACAAAAGCCATGAACGGACCTGCGTTGCCCGCACCCGCGCCGGTTCAGACCGGCGTCGGACTCAACCCGCTCAGCAGCGCCCGGATCATCAGCATGCGCGGGCCGGGCGTGGAGTTTGTGCGTCCTTCCCAGCGGCGGCCGCTTAATCGACGCGTCACCCACGCTCCCGCTCCCCAGCCCATCTATGACGAACGCGGCAAAATTCGACCTCACCGGGGACCCTGAAGAGCCGGACGCCCTTGCGCTCGGCCTGGTACGCGCTTCTGCCTCCGTCGCTGGGGGCTTGTGGTGACGTGGACGCTCCCGCAGCAGGAAACGACGTACACCCGCGAGGTCTCGATCAAGGACACGTGGTCGACGCCTTCCTTCGTGCGGTTTCTTCGCCACTGGATCGTCGAGGAGGACGCGTCGCTCGGGTTCTGGGAGGGGCTCGGGGCGTTCAACGAGGTGACGCCCCTCCAGGTGCTCCAGAACCTCTCGCAGAAGCTGCGGCTCCACGCCGAGTACGCGCGCATCGCGGCGGATCGGGGGCTCTGCGACCTACTCGCCGACGTGCTGGATCGGTTCCGCCGCTGGATCGATCTGCCCGCGGGAAGCCGCGACGAGGGCCACGAGCGAGCGATGCGGGTGACCACCCTTTCGAATCCGCGGTCATTGTCTGATCGTTGCGTTTGCAGGCCAGAGGAAGCTCTCTCCGTTGCGTTCGAGCTGTGTCGGTACCCCGACGGCGCGGCCGCCGTGGTCGACTCGCGCCTCTTCACCTCGGTCCTCGGTTTCCCCATCGAGCGCGTCGCATCCGCCGCTTCCAAATCTCCCACGGTGCCGCCGCAGCTCTCGCACAAGTGGGAGTTCCTGCAGGTCTGGATCGATCTCCTGGCACGCTGCATCTGGGCGCTCCGGGACCGGCCCGACGATCTGTTGTTCGCCGCCCCCGCGATCCTCAAGAGGCTCGAGGTCGCTGCCGCCCGAGACGTGGATCGGAGCTTCCAAAGCGCACCGAGCGACAAGCACTTCAACATTCGTGCGGGTTTCGAGGACCTACGGCGGCTGGCTCGCTTGATCTGCGACGAGGGCGAGTTCCCCGAGGCGCCGTGGAAATCCTTCTTCTACATGGTCGGTCCGGCGGATACCTGATGGAAGTGCGCTTACCGGCCCCGCCGATAGTTTTGCAGGAGAGGGGATGGTACCCGTCGCGGGACGAGCTCAAGGACCGGGTGGATCCCAAGCTGCACGAGCTGGGCGAGAAGCTCAGGAAGCAGAACCTGGAGGACGGCCGCGGGCGGGATCCCAAGTCCGAGGTCATGTACTTCTGCTACGCCTGCGGCCATCAGAAGCACGGGCACAAGCGCTGCGGCCGGTGCAAGACGTACATGTGGGTGTTCGTGCGGTCGTCTTCGCCGCACTCAATCCAATAAAATAAAACAGCTACTGCTCGGCCGAATGCCAGAAGTCGGACTGGGCCGAGCACTCACGGGACTGCGTGCCGATGGATTTCTCGGTGAACCCGGTCAAAAACCTCGGGATGTTCGGGCGTGGGTGATTGTCGAAGCGAAAACGAGAAGTAGCTGTTCCAGATCGGAGGGAATGCTTCCGTATATTCCAAAAGACGTACGATCGACTGCTTTTCATCGTTCTACGGGTGCCAAGGGTCCGATCGGCGGGCGGCGGAACCGCAATCGGTTTTCAGCCGGCCGGCCGGGTCCAGCCTCTGCGGCGGCCGTTGCCGCCGACCGCAATACCCCGAGCCACCGACGATGACGACCGGCGAGCCCTGGCAGCCCGCGGCAATGCCCGCCTGTGTGATATGTCAAGGCATCAAAAAACCGTGCCGGCGTGACCCGGGGTCGGCGGCGTGCCGGCGGTGCCTCCGCCTTTCGCACCGCTGCGAACTGCCCGAGCCGGGCCGCAGCCGTCGCGAGCGGGAGCGCGAGCGCCGGGCGGCGCGGGCGCTGAGCGGTTTGGGGGGCGCAATTGCGGTGGCGCCGTCGCGGACACCCTCGGGCGAGTCGTGGTCGGGGGCCGACGCCGGCGCCGCTTCCCGGGGTCCGCGGTCGGCCGGATCGTCGGCCTCGTCGCGCTCCGAGTCGCCCGGATATTTGCCGCTTCAAAATTGGCAAGTTTCTCAGCACCATGTCGGGGTGCGCTGGGAGCCGGTGCCGCTGCCGCTGGCCGACGGCGGCGGTTTGCCGGTGCTCCCCCCAGGCTTGGACCCCGCGGCGCTGGTGCTCCCCGCCGTCGCCCAGTTCTGGGAATCGTTCCACCCGATCATGCCGCTGCTGCACAGGCCCTCGCTCGAGGCCTCGTTTACCTCGCCGCCGGACCCGCTCGGTGCGTTCCCGGCCGCCGGGGGCCGGCCGGCCGCCCTGCTCTACGCGGTCGCGGCCACGGGCGCCAGGGACCTCGAGGGCCACGGCCTGATCGAGCGCGATCGCTGGCGTCTCGCCGCTCACTACGTTTCCCGATCCGTGGAGTTGCTGGCCGCCGGGTACCTGCGGCGCGACGAGGGGCAGCGGCCCATTTCGGACCTCGAGGCGCTGATGGCCGTGGGCCTGATGCTCCCAGTGCTCGTCGCCGCGGCACCCATGACGCGCTGGTTCCCGCTGCTCCGGGCAGCGCTGGCGGTTTCGCGCCGGCTGGCGAACGAGACCCGCACCTCGGTCGAGAAACCGGACGCGGGCTGGGGAGCCTGGGCGGCGCGGGAGATGGTGACCCGCATGCGCATCTCGTTGGCGGCGCTCGACGTGGGCATCGCATCCATGGCAGGGACCGATCCTATCGACACTTCGTTGTTTTCCGCGCACCGGATGGCACTCCCCCTGCACGAATCCTATTTCGACCACCCGGATCCCGCGGTCGGGGCGGATGCCGCGCGATCTCCCGACCCTGCCTCGAACCCGTCCCACTCCGGCCCGCCCTTCGCGGACTTTGGCCAGCCGGACGCCATGCGCGGCGCCCAGCTCGTCCGCGCGCTCGTGACCCCCGCGCTCACGGGCCGGGCATCCGTGCTCGCGCTCAACCTCCTGGCGACCTTCATGCGCCACCTGTGCCTGCAGATCCACCGCCACGCGCTCGACAGCAACCTCGCCGCCGGCGACGTCATGCGGACCGCGCCCGACGCCCGGACCCCCGCGGCCCGGATCCTCGCCGCGCGCCTGTCCCTCTTCTCCCGCCTCGCCGCCGAGATCCCCCGCTCCATGCCCCGGGACCTCGCCCCCTTTGCCGACGGCGACCCGCTGCCCCTCCTCCGCTCCCCGGCCTTTGCCCACCCCGGCGCCGCCTCGGCCGCCCTCGCCGCCCTCGTCGCCTCGCTGGCCACCGCCGCCGACCCCTTCCTCCCCCCGACCTTCCGCCCCTCCCCCCTGGACCCGCGCGACCTCCCCGCCGCGCTCGCCTCCCTCCGCCCCGCCGCCGCCCCCCTCCGCGCTATGGTGGCCTGGGATCCCAAAGGGCGGTGGGCGCACTACTCGCTCCTCTCGGTGCTGCACCGGCTCGGCACGGTGCTGGTCGCGTGCACCGGGCTCGGGGGGGGCGCGGAGGCGGGGTGGATGCTGGACGCGGTGGCGGGGGCGCTGGACGCCGTGGGGGACCGGTACGGGCCGCACTGTGGGTTCCTTT
The DNA here is from genome assembly GCA_025558095.1 of Hyaloraphidium curvatum. Classification (NCBI taxonomy): domain Eukaryota; kingdom Fungi; phylum Monoblepharomycota; class Hyaloraphidiomycetes; order Hyaloraphidiales; family Hyaloraphidiaceae; genus Hyaloraphidium; species Hyaloraphidium curvatum. The sequence goes on from JAIVFI010000040.1 coordinate 287,504, forward strand.
TGCGTGCGCGGCCACCGTCGTCCAGGCACGGAACTGACACGGTCCCCCGGATGCGTTGCAGCGAGGCTGATCGCCGGCGCCTTCCGCGCGCACGCGTCCGCACGGGGCCTGCTGGCGCCGCCGCCGCTGCCGTCCGCGGGCGCCGAGGCCGCGGTGCGGGCCAAGGAGGCGGACGTGCCGGAGGGCGCGGTGGCGGTGGAGCCGGAGGAGGCGCCGCGGGCGCGGTGGTTCGCGGTGGAGGCCGCCTGAGGCGTTGCGGCGTGCGGCTTTCGGGATGCACTGGACGGTCGATGCTCGAATCTGATGCCCTTTTCGATCTTGACGTGAACCCTCCGCGCGCTGCGGTCAGGCCAAGCACGCTGCGGCGACCTGGGCCGAAGCCTCGGCGAGCACCCCCGCGAACCTCCCCGGCTCCCTCCCCACCGCCTCCCTGTCCACCTCGCAGTACACTGCCCCAGCGCCGTCCTCCGGCTCCGGCAGCCGGATCTCCCCGCCCTGTTTGCCGAAGCAGACCAGCTCCAGGCGGTCCCCGATCTCGGAGCGCAGCCACCGCAGCGCATCCAGGTCCTCGGCGTCCGCGGCATCCGCCTCGGAGGCGAAGGAGCGGCACGCCACGGGCAGCCGGCCGCGGAGCAGCGCGGGGGCCATGGCTGCAGCGCAGTGCCGTGCCGGGCGGGCGGTCCAGAGCCGCGCGGCCGGTCCCCCGGGGCCCGCGCTCCCGGTGAGGTTGCCCAGCATGGCCCACTCGAGGAATGAGGCGTACGTGGCGTTGGAACCCAGCACCGAGACGTTGCTCCGGTTTGCGCGCGCCGGTGCGGCCGTGGCGTTTGCCATCCACGCCGGGGCGCGGGAGCCCAGCGCGGCGGCCAGCGCGGCGGGGACCGGGTCCTCGTGCAGAGCGGCGCAGCCCTCCAGCGAGGCCACGACGAAGCGCGCGTCGGGGAAGGCGGCGAGCCAGTTTTGCAGGATGGCGGCGTAGGGCACCGCGCGGCCCGAGGCCACGAAGGGGAGGAAGGCGGGGCCGCCAAAGTCGGTGCGGTGGAAAGAGAGCTGCGCGTACAGCGACGGCACGCGGGCTGCGAAGCGGCGGTGCACGGCGACCACCGCGATCTCGGCGTGCTCTGCCGACGCTGCCAGGGGTTTTAAGTGGATTGCCGCGCACGCGTCGAACTCCTCGCTCGAGACGACCAGCGAGGCGTTGCCGCGCACTCCAGACACTTCCGCGAGCAGCCCAGCGAGCACGCCGCCGTCGCCGTTGGCGTGGCCGCGCAGGGCAAACGCCGCCGGCGCGACGGACTTGCCGCACTCCTCGCCGGCCGCGGGGGCAAACACGCCGACGCCGTCCGCCGCCAGCCCGTCCCGCCACGCGCACAGCGTATCCTGCAGCGTCGTGCTGCCCGTCTTGTGCGGCCCGACGTGGACCACGACGAGCGGGCGGCCCTCGCCTCCCGGTTCCCCGTCCCTCCAAGGCGGCACACGCCGCAGCGCCGCCGCAAGCAGCACCAGCGTGGCCAGCAGGCCGGCACGCAAGGAGCCCACCGTCCGCGGCTGCATGGAGAGAGAGCAGTGTTCAAGCAGGTGATCAAACACGGGATTGCATCCGTTTATTGTTCGGCGCCGACCATCCCCAGGATCGATCGAGCCCCACGACCGGCACACAAGCCGCACCTCGATGTCGATTCTCATTACACGGAAGCCTGCCGGGCGCCTACCGATTACCGATTACGCCCGTCTGCTCTCGCGGATGTCCATTCGCGGTCCGCGTCCGGATCGAGCCCCAGCTGCACCCGCACGCGCCTTCTGGCGTACCGGTACAGCGCCTCGTCCTCCGCCAGCGCGGCCCTCACCATCCCCTCGGCGCGCTCCCCCAGCGGCACCCTCTCCTCCTCGGCCCTGGCGTTGACCGTCCGGGAAGCGTTCCACGCCAGCCAGGGCAGGTACCTCGCCCTCACCTGCTCGAGCGAGGCCGGGTCGGAAAAGTCCAGCACCACGCACCCGTCGAGCGTGCGCCGGACCAGCGCCGGGTCCGCGGGCGCGGTGCGCGCGAGCCGGTGGCGCTCGGGGATCCACGGGTGCGGGACCGGGGCCGGGGCGCCGGTCAGGGTGCGGAGGAGCGAGTTTGTGGGCCCGCCGAGCTCGGCGAACCAGGCCGCGCGCGATGGCAGCGACAGGTCCGGGTCGGCGGGCGGCGGCGCGGCGGGGTCCGTCGCTGATGCCGTTGCAATTTCCAGCAGTTTTGCGGCGCCGGTGCGCGGGTCCAGCAGCGCGGCCAGCTCCTCCGCGGTCAGGTTCTCCGGCGATCGGAAGCCGCCCCCGGGTTTCGGGAACGGGCACCTCGTCGCCGCGTACGCCATGAACGCATCCGACGGCTTCCGCACGCCGACGAGGCACGACGGCGGCCGCAGGCCGCGGGCTTTCCGCGCTTTTGCCACCGCGCGCAGGTCGTGCCGGCTGAAGTGCCCCGCAAACACCGCGACCGCGGCCATCTCGTCCTCCGCCAGCCCGTCAACGGCGTACACGCGCGCGGGCATCCTTCCGGGGGGCCCGTCGGGCTCGGGGCTTCTGAACGGCGAGGAGTCCCACGCCGCGCGGCCGAACCGCTCCACGGCGTCGCCCGCGAGCACCGCCCGCAGCGCCGAAGACACCGGCGCATCCGGGACGAACGCCGGCACCCCGGCCTGCGCCGCATGGGCCCACAGCGCCGTCCTCAGCCCGGTGCCGCCGCACTTGCGCACGTGCAGGAAGACCAGCGGCGCCGCGGGGGACGGGGGGGGGATCGGCGGGGGCGCCGGGGCGTCGCCCTGCGGAAGCGCCGCGAGGCCGGTGGCCGCCGCCAGGCATACTGCGAGCAGGGCGCGGCGGAAGCGGCCGGACATGGTGTTGTTTGGATGGCCGGTGGGGGATCCCTGCGGTATCCCTACATGAGTCGCATGCCCCGGCGGCAAAGACGCTCCCTTTGCCCGCTCCCCGGTGCGCAGAAGAACACACCGGACCAGTCCTATTGCCAACATGTGCTCATCCCGCCCCACTCGACAGGAGCCGGTGCGACCAGCGCGTTGCATGCCAGGGAGCACCCCCCCCGCCACCACGGATACCCAAGCCGTTGCGCCCCGGGTTCCGGCACTACGGCACCTGCCCTGCGGCCTCCCCGCACGCACCTTCCACGACCCGATGCGCCCCGGCCAGTCCGACCCCCTCCCAGCCCGGCGGCCCGGCGTACTCCCGCCCCACCCCCGTCCGCTCGACCTCGACCAAAACCGCCCACGCCCTGCCGTTGGCGTTGCGCAGGTTGGCCACCTTGCACACGAGCAGCTGCCTCCCCCCCGCCATCTCCAGGTCCGCGTACCCCGCCCCGAACCCGAACCGCTCCCGCGCCTCGAACACGGCCCGCCCGTCCAGCCAGCACCGCACCCAGTCGTCGTGCACCACGCGCAGCCGCGCCGGTCCCGCCGGCCCCGTGATGTTGGCCAGGATGTAGGCCGCGGCGAACATGGGCTGCGCCTCGTTGGATTTGGCCTCGCCGTAGGAGGGGAAGAAGCGCGGGCCGAGGTGCAGCCACCCGTACGCCGGCCGCAGGCGGTGCCACTCCGTCGCGCGGTCCCGGAACTTGAAGAAGGTCAGCCGCTCCGAGTAGGCCGGATCGTGGCCGCGCTCGGGCGGCCAGCTTTTCCCGAACTCGTCCCACGTCGCGGCGGGGAAGGGGCCCGCGGAGAGCCACTCGGGGATCAGGACAGCGCGGGGGTGGTCCGGCGCGTACCGGGACCAGAAGGGCACGGGGAGGTCCAGGGCGGGGCTTGCGGTGCCGTTGTAGCGGGACGGTGCGGGCGGCACGCCCGAGACGATGCGGTCCCGCGGTCCGGAGTGGTAGAACATGAGCACCGTGGCCACGTCGTTCTCCGGGAGGCGGCCCATGTCGAACACGAACGAGGTCCGGAACGGGATCCGGTCCGAGAGGTAGAACCTGTAGGCGGCCCCGCGCACGGGGAACTGCGGCCCGAGGTCGCCAAACTCGGAGTGGTGCATCCCCTGGTCCGCGTGCCCGAACGGGCGGGTCGTCCAGCACGACTCCCCGAACAGGTCCTCCCCGCCCGTCCCCTTGAGCACCCGCGGGTGCGCGGCCTCGCCGTCCAGCATCAGCACCTCCCCGCCCCCATGGTACCAGTTGTCCTCGGCCGTGCCGGACGAGAAGCCCAGGGTCAGCCCGACGACGAAGCCCCGCCCGCGCGCGTGGCCGAGCCGGTGCAGCCGGCCGCCGGCGGACCCCCCGGGCTCGCGCCTGTACACGGCGCGGAACCGCAGGGGGTCCACGCGCGCCGACGCGGGGTAGGCGTGCACGGCCGTCTGGATCCACACCCGCATCTTGGCCGCCGCGGGGGGCGAGTCGTTCTGCAGCGTCACGCGGGCGCCGCGCTCGAACGGCATGGGCACCGAGAGCGTGTGCGCGCCGTTGGAGGTGCTCTGCACCACGGGCGTGTCGAGGGGCAGGCCCCAGTCGTCGCCCTTGGGGTGGAAGCGGCCGAACAGGGGGCCGAGCGGGGTCTCCACCGACGGTTCGGCGTCCCCGTCGAAGTAGATCCGCAGGGTCATGTTGATCGCGTCCTCGGTGTAGGTGCAGAACTGCGGGCGCGCGGGATGCGTGCCGACGCCCGTGACGAGGAAGATCCGCCGGATCGCGCCCTTGCCGCCGACCTCGGCGACGACGGTCTCCGAGCCGTAGTCCACGCAGGTCGAGTAGGTGATCCGGTGCGCGGCGTACTCGGTCGGCAGCCGGAGCATGTTGTGGAAGTCCGGCTCGTAGTCCGGCACCGGCGGCCCGCGCTCCCACGCGTTGTCCGCGGCGCCGGCAGCCACCGGAGCGCCGTCCGGTGCCGACGCGGCCCGCGAGCGCAGGGCGTCGCTCGCCCCCCAGCGGTACGCGCCCGCGACCGCCGCGAGCAGCACGGCGACGGCGAGCACCGCGGGGCCGCCGCGGGGCAGCGGCACAATGCCGGGCATGCCGTCCCGCTCCTCCGCTCGACGCCCGCTTCAACGCCGGCAGCGCACGTCCACGTGGGCGGATCCGGCGCGCGTCCTTGTTTCCGGTTCCCAAAACCAGGATGCACCGGCCGTTGCCGCATGAGCCGACGGACCGGCCGTCCCGACGAAAACCCGGCCGCCTAGTAGGTGAGCCAAGGATTCCCAACTAACTCTTGCTGAATGGACCTCCGTAGTTCACATGTCTGTCACAGTGTGCGGGGCTTGAGCCGCGCTTTCCTGCCCACATCGGGCAGCGGCCAGAAAGGATCGATCGAGGATCTTTGGAGGCGGTCCCCTCCGGGGCGCCTGAGGCGTCCCCTGGCCCACCGCCCGACAAACCATCTCCTTCGTCGCCATGTGATGCTCACGGCACGTCGTGCACGCAGGGAAGCGGAGCTCCCTTTGGTCGGCGGGGTGGGGTGCAGTGCGCATCGGCGAGGGCGCCCGGCCTCGCCTGGCCGCGCGGACAACTAGCCCCCGGCCCCCGCTTAAGCTGCTGTTGAACCTCCGTAGCTCAATGGCAGAGCGTGTAAGACTTTTAGCCGCGGTTTCCTGCCCCTCTGGGGCGGCAGCCGGAAAGGATCGATCGAGGATCGGCCGAGGCGCTCCCCTCCGGCGCGCCTGAGGCGTCCCCTGGCCCACCGCCCGACGAACCATCTCCTTCGTCGCCATGTGATGCTCACGGCGCGTCGTGCACGCAGGGAAGCGGAGCTCCCTTTGGTCGGCGGGGTGGGGTGCAGTGCGCATCGGCGAGGGCGCCCGGCCTCGCCTGGCCGCGCGGACAACTAGCCCCCGGCCCCCGCTTAAGCTGCTGTTGAACCTCCGTAGCTCAATGGCAGAGCGTGTAAGACTTTTAGCCGCGGTTTCCTGCCCCTCTGGGGCGGCAGCCGGAAAGGATCGATCGAGGATCGGCCGAGGCGGTCCCCTCCGGCGCGCCTGAGGCGTCCCCTGGCCCACCGCCCGACAAACCATCTCCTTCGTCGCCATGTGATGCTCACGGCACGTCGTGCACGCAGGGAAGCGGAGCTCCCTTTGGTCGGCGGGGTGGGGTGCAGTGCGCCTCGGCGAGGGCGCCCGGCCTCGCCTGGCCGCGCGGACAACTAGCCCCCGGCCCCCGCTTAAGCTGCTGTTGAACCTCCGTAGCTCAATGGCAGAGCGTGTAAGACTTTTAGCCGCGGTTTCCTGCCCCTCTGGGGCGGCAGCCGGAAAGGATCGATCGAGGATCGGCCGAGGCGGTCCCCTCCGGCGCGCCTGAGGCGTCCCCTGGCCCACCGCCCGACAAACCATCTCCTTCGTCGCCATGTGATGCTCACGGCACGTCGTGCACGCAGGGAAGCGGAGCTCCCTTTGGTCGGCGGGGTGGGGTGCAGTGCGCCTCGGCGAGGGCGCCCGGCCTCGCCTGGCCGCGCGGACAACTAGCCCCCGGCCCCCGCTTAAGCTGCTGTTGAACCTCCGTAGCTCAATGGCAGAGCGTGTAAGACTTTTAGCCGCGGTTTCCTGCCCCTCTGGGGCGGCAGCCGGAAAGGATCGATCGAGGATCGGCCGAGGCGGTCCCCTCCGGCGCGCCTGAGGCGTCCCCTGGCCCACCGCCCGACAAACCATCTCCTTCGTCGCCATGTGATGCTCACGGCGCGTCGTGCACGCAGGGAAGCGGAGCTCCCTTTGGTCGGCGGGGTGGGGTGCAGTGCGCATCGGCGAGGGCGCCCGGCCACCAAGGCGATCTCCCTGCCATCCTCTGCGTAGCTATCCTCGTCCTCCTCGTCATCCTCTCCTTCATCCGATTCCTCGTCCTCCGCGTGATTATGTGTCCTCCATCGTCGGGTGCCTCTGTTTCAACACGAACTTCGAAAGCCTGTATCATCTGCGCAGAATAGAGTCAGCTGCTGGTGGCAATGTCAATCCGGAGATGGACTGACCTCGTTGTACTGGTCCACTGTAAACGAAAGGTTACACGGGTGCGATGCGGCCGAGCTGGCTGGGGTGAGGAGCAACGGCCGAGGCTGCGAGACCGAAAAGGAGGGGGCAAAGAACGCTGTGAACTGGGACTCCGTTAACAACACCACCGGCCACCCCGTTCCCACGTACGTTCTAAGGAGATTGGCGAGGGCTCGAGAGCGGGAAGGCCGTCTGGTGGAGCATCCCTCGCGTTGATGACCACCACAGATCACAATGTGCTGGAACACCTGCCTTCGTCAGATTCCGCTTCGCCTGTACCGTCCACCTCTGTTGGGCCACGTAACCCACCCTGGTAGTCGGAGCCATCGGAAACATGGATGCTAGGCTGGTCATCGTGATCGATGCTGTGAATCTTGCCGGGCAAGATGTGCAAGCTGACTCTTGCTGTTGGCACAGACACTGGATATTGATGCTCCGGCTCAGGAAGCTATTTTTCAGCGTGATTATGATCGATGTTGGGATTGATTCCTGGCTTCCTTGTCGTTAAGTGCCGTATTCACGGCCTCCAATACTGCCTCTCGCAGGCAACGTTACCAGAATCTCGATGTGCCCCAGATTTTCATTCTTGCTGCATTGAACGTGGAGAAATTATCAACCAAAGGCCTACGATGCAATCGAAGAAGGCGTGCGGCACCAATCAAGACACCTAGATGGGATGGTAGCTTAGACTTTCGAAGCACATCGTTAGTTTTCCTAGCTTGACCATGACATCTGCCACTATTTCTGCCATTGATGTGGACCATCCACACAATGATACGGCAGAATCGAGCATCGGGAGGCCTGGTCCGTGTTTGATGCACTGGCTCTCCCGTAACGGCACTGACGGGAACGGGTTCGAGCCGTGTGGCGAAATGCGTGACGCACGAAGCAGCATGGCAAGGGACATGCAATGAAGATTCGGTTACTGCACTAGCGTGTGATCTTCGTGGTCAACGGGCCCATGTGAATGTGTCGGCGGGGCGGTATGCATGAGTGAGGAGCAAGAATGGAACACGTCAAGCCTGTCAGCATCGCCGCTATGATCCCATCGCGTATCCACACTCCGGAAACTGGACAATCATGGCACCTGCTTTGTTTTCCGTGTCATCGCTTTCTTTCTCACGCCCGTGGCGTCCGTAGATTGAAGCGCGGCGATCCTTGTAAAGGGAATCCGCCCCGAGACCCTGACCGCCAGGGCCCATCGTCATCGCCGTTCCACGGCCATCGCGCGGCCGTCCCGCACTCGACGCCGCGCGCGAAAGATGCCTCGCAACAGCGATGGCAACTCGAGCAGGCGACGGGTTCGGAACGCGGCACGGGCCGCGCGGGGACACCCCTCCCACATCGTCCAGGCGCGCAACTCGGGCGGCGGCCACGGCCGCCCTAACGCGCGCCAGACTGCGGTGTCATCCTCCGCCGGCCCGTCGTCGGCCGGTCCGTCCGCAGGTTCGTCATCGCGCACTCAGGCGGCCGAGGCGCCGCGGCCTTCGTGGGGACCGGACGCAATGCGCGGGATGCCCGCCGCCCATTCGGGCTAATGTCTGGCACGAACCTCTTCTATTTCTGTCTGCCACGCGTCCGGGCCAAACGGCGTGGGCGCGCCTCTTCCGTGGGTGTTGCAGCGACAGTTTAGATCGCCCACTCTGAACAAACCGGAAGCTAGCGGTTATATCGGCCTACAACGCCTCTAAAGGAAAGTCTGGACCTTCGTAGCTCAATTGGTTAGCAGCGTGTGACTTTTAAATAGGCTTGTCCCTTAAGAGATCACAAGGCTGGGGGTTCGAGTCCCCCCGAAGGTGTTTCAGTTTTTCTTGACAGGGCATGCAGTCATCAATTTTTGCTTCTCTTCCAACGCTCTCTGGATGCTGCCGGCCAGGTTAACGCTCGAAGCTGGTTAGCAACCAAAGGCGTGAGGAAATTCAGAGCGTGTGACTTTTAGCCGCATTTCCTGCATATTGGAGCGTTCACCCGGCGAGAGGTTATCACAAGGCTCCGGGTTCGAGACCCGGCGGGGGTGCACTATTTGTTTTCCCTTCGCCCGGCGTCACTTTTGCTTCTTTTGTCGACGCTCCTGTTGGGTGCGCACTCCGTTGGGTGCTGCGCACCCAACGTCCTTCTAGGTGAGCGCCCGACCTGGTGAGCACCCAGCGGTGAGAGGACAAGGCCGCGGGCCGAGCCCCGCCGGGTGCGGATTCGTTCTCCAGTCGCCCAGCATCACTTTTGCTTCGTTTGTTCAACGCTCCGTCGTGTGCGCTGCGCACCCAACGTCGCTCTAGGTGAAAGTCCAGGGTAGTGGGAGAAGGAACGCTAGCTACAGAACTCGATGCCGCCGTGCCATCCAGGATGCCACATACGAAGCTGTCATCATCTGACGATGAAGATTGAGGGATGAGAGCGCCGATTTGGATCGCGTGGTGCTGATGGGACAAGGTGTGACACAAGGGCAGTCAGCGGCGCCTACCCCGCCCAAACCTCATTCAACCCCGAAGCCGTTCATTCCGGACCATAGTTCGGCATCCTGCCAACTACTTTGACGTCGAATACGTCCTGGAGTTTTCGGCCGCGGCCGCCTCCACGGTGGAGGCGGGTGCGGCCTGCGGCGGGCCCAGCCCCGTCACTCGTCATTGATTCTCCCGCAGCGGATCTTCCGCCGACCCAACAAAAACGCGTTGCCGCAGCTGCAGCCCAGAGACGACCCGCAGACACACATGCGCCTCACTCGTGCTCTCATTGCTACCCTCGTGGCCGGGGCGCTGCTCCTTGCGGTGGCCGCGGCGGCGCCGTCGCGCGGAGAAGCGGCCGCGCCCCGCCGCGCAGAACCAGGCAGCGACCTCGCGGCCGCGCTGGACGCGCCGGTCGCGCCCGGCGGGCACCGCTTGGATGTGCGGCAGGCGAAGAGCACGTCCCGCCGGCGGCGCACGACAACGAAGCGGAAGCGCCGCACGACGACGAAGAAGCGACGCACCTCCACCAAGCGGCGCAAGACGACGACGCGTCGCAGGCAGACCACCGTCCGCGCGTTTTCTTCGACCTCGACCGCGGCGCCTTTCACGCGGACGGTGCCCGTGCGCCCGACGACCACCCGGACGCTGCCCCGCCCCACGATGGCGCGGGCTCCCCCGTCCTACCTCAGCCCCCAGCAATACGCGATGATCCAGAAGACCTTCGTTGCTCCGACGTGGAACCCACTGCTCTACATCCCCGAGCCCAGCAAGTACACGATCAGGCCGCCGCCCCGGACGCTCCGGCCGCCGTGGCTCACAAAGTGGACCAGCACGACCTCGCGCACGCGGACCACCACCGTGACAAAGACGGCCACGCGTACGAGCACCACGAGGACCACGACGCTGCCGCCGGATGCGCCGGGTTACGTGCCCAAGAACTGCCTCCCCGCGGACCCGAATGTGAACCCCACGCTCCTGGACTGCTTCATCACCTCTATCCCCTCGCTACGCTACACCATCATGTTCTATTTCTGGGACGCACCCGGTTCGAGCACCTCCTCCCCGCGCTACTTTGACGCGACGGGCTCCACGGCCATGACCGCTGCGGAGAAGCAGGACGTGCGGACGGCCTTCCGGCACGCCTGGAACTGGCTTTCGGTGGGGTCGACGGACTACGCCAACAAGCCGTATCCGGGCTGGACGACCAACCTGACCGTGGGCGGCAACATCGCCAAGGTTCTCCCCAACGGCGGCGCGGAGACGCTCTGGGACCAGACCGACCAGGCCTGGCCGTGGTTTTGCGCGCAGGTCGGCCATGCCTACGCCGTCGAGATCCTCGGCCTCGTCCCTTGGACCCTCCGGAGCCTCCCGTATCAGGCCATCCAGAATACCATCACGGGGAACATGATGTACATCCACCAGAGCGGCCCGGGGGACGCCATCTTGCCCTATGGTCACCAGGCCCGGAGCCCGGACACCAGTCCCGCCCACCCGGCCTACATCTGGACGTGGTTGCAGAGCATTGGCGTCCTGGCCGCCATCAAAACCGCCGCGGACAAGCAGGATGCTCAGGTCAAGGCGATTGCCAAGGTCTTGGACTGGGGAAGGTGGCACATGGCCCACTTCATGGGGCACCTGTCGTCCTGGGAGAACTACAACTACTACTGGGGATTGCGGAAGCCGGCCGCCGGACAGATCATCGAAGGCACGGTGGTACGTGGTCGCTCGTGCTTCCGTCTCCCCGGAAACGTCGATTAGTAACCTGCCGGCCCGCCAGTCCACGGAGCCGATGCTCGCCTACCTCAACAACACAAAGTTCGGCTGGACTGCGGGCTGCTTCGGGACCTCGGCCTTTCTCCAGCACGTCATCCGCCCCCTCAACATCCCCGTCGACAATTTCGCCGACATCGACAAGACTTGCAGCCACTTCACGGTCCATTTCCCCTCGATCGACGCCTACCTCACCCACGGCGACGACCCGTACGCGGACACGTGGGGTGTCGGCCCCTACGTCGCCCCTGCCGAGCTCCTCCTCGTGCCCGGCAGCCAGTGGCAGTCTTGGTTCGGCGTCGACCGGGCCACCTCGTGCCGCAACGTGGGCCGCCGCCCGATGGACCTGCAGACCGTGTTCGGGTACCCCTCGCTGCGGACCTTCACCCGGTACTGCTACGACCACCAGCGCGGGATGGGAGCCGACGCCGGCCCTGACGCGCTTCGGGACGGATCGGTGATCAACTCGTTCATGTACTACGACAACCCCACAGCGACGTACAAGCGGCACTACGAGCCCGAGGAGCTGCTGGCGAACGGGTTCTACTCGATGCTGGAGACCTACAGGACCACGATCGGGGGGTGCCAGGACTGGTGGTGCTGGGACAGCCAGTGCAGCGACGGGTCCATGAAGTGCGCGGCGTGCATGAAGACGTTCGTGCCTCCGGGGCCTTGAACTTGAAAAAGTACAGCAGTGGTGCATCGTAGAGGTAGTCTAATGTGCCCGGGATACCAATTTGATGGAAATTGGCGCAACGAATGTGCCCCGGGCTAGCCAGGTGAAGGAACGGGTTGGCCGTCAGAGTTAACCTCATGTACGGAAAACACATCGCCAAGCAAGCTTGAGAAGCACATTCGTCTGAAGACCCTAGGAAAGGTATCGATCGCCGTCAGCCGGACTTGATCTCGGAACGGGGCCGCCGGTGCCAATCAGAGCCAAGCGCGGATCCTCGTCCTCCCTCGAGCGGGTGGATGCGGTCACCACGATGATGTTTGGCGTCCGTCGGCCGTCCTCGAAACTCAATCTTTCGGAGCCGCGGGCGGGCCTTGAGTCAACCGCCCGCCACCCGCCTACTTCGGCCGCATACGTGCCTCGGCCAGCGACCCGCCGCGCAGGCCGGACCCTTGCTCGAGGTTCGTACGGTGCACGGCAAAGTGCCCCGATTTGCCGCGGTGCGTCGTGCATGTGCCGCGATACACGGGGGTTGGATCGGCCATGCGCGGCCAAGCGGCGCTGACGCACCGCCCCCACCTGCGTCCTTCGGGTCCAACGCCCTTGGGACCGGCATTAGGCTCGCACAGGACCGCAACCAGACACCAGCAGCGCCAGCATCGACACCGGCGCTTTCGCGACAGGATTTCCCGCACGGAACGGACATGCGCCCGCCGCGCTCGCCGCGCCCCGACGGCGAGGGCAGCCCCGCCGCCGACGCCCTCTTCCTCGACGCCGTCGCGGCCTCGCGCGCCGACCCCTCCCCGCCTCCTCCCCCTCCCGACCCGCCCTCGTGGGACCCCGCCTTGCCCGCGGGCTCGGGCGACCCGGAGCTGAGCTTCACGTCCATCACGGACAGCGCGGCGTCGACGGACCTGTCGTGCGCGACGACGGCGTCGCTGGCGCCCACGCGGCGGCTTGCGTTCGGCCCGCTGGGGGAGTACGGCATGCGCAGCTTGCCCCGCGGCGCGGCGGCGCCCCTGAAGAGGAAGCCCGCGGGTCCCGGGGCGGTGCCCAAGCGGCGCAAGGGGGAGGCGATGGGGGTGCTGGCGCCCAACGGGATGATCGGGGAGGGGCCGTCGGTGTTTCCGGACCTGAAGAGGTACTGGGGCGGGCAGCAGGGGGCGGCGGATCGGGCGGGAGCGGGGGGGACGGTGGCATGAGGCCGGCCGGGAGGGCAGCCAGAGAGGAAGGATGATGGGTTGACGGGGAGTTCGTAGGTCTGCATAGTGTACATTTGCCATTTTCGTTGCGTTCGCGGTACAGTACATCGGGATCTTCAGCATTTTGGCTACCTTCGACAACGCAGCCTTCCGGTCCCTTTTCGGGATTATTCTGTCGACGAGCGAAGGGCCCTTTCTCCATAGCTGGCCTTTGTAGCGCACGTCGATCGGCGCCGTCTTCCACAAGCCCGCTTCGGGGTGGCGCGGGTCACACCCCTTTTGGGACCGCCACGCGAAATGAGGGACTGACCACGCGACGGACCTGGCTTGGCGATCGGGCCTGCGACCGGCATGAACGATGTGTCTCGTCCATAAATGTGCTGGTAACTCTTCCCCTTCGCATTCGCTGCCGCCGTCCGGGTCTGCGCGCGAGGCCTGCTTCTTCGGGCGCCGTACAGAAGCCAAAAAGCCGCCAGGCGCACCGCACACCGTGATCCTCCATCACCCCGCCGTCCACACGAAAACCGAATATATAAATCGGAAAAATACTTTCGGATGTCGAGGGAGGCCGAGGGATGGGCCAGAGGTCGTCCTCTCCCGGCCGATCTCTGCGGGGCGCCCCCGACCCAATGGACCCGATCCACGCCTTCCGGGCAGCGCATCGCGGCTCCCGGGCGCCCCGCCACCTTTTCCCTGCCGCATCCGGCCGGAATTCCGGCCGCGCGTCTGGTGCTGTGCGGTTGCTGGGGACCCAGCGGCCCCCGCTTTGGACTCAGCAAAGCTCCAGGGCTGCTCCGCCGCAAAAGCGCCTGCCGCCAGAACCCCGTGCCACGCATCGTCCCCCGAACACATCTCTAGACCGCTCCCCCCACATCCAGACCCCGCGACAATGCACCCGATGAGCGCGCAGCTCGCGTCGGCGGGCGGCTCCGCGGCGGACGCCCTGCACGGCGGCCAGCCGGCGCTTGTGCTGCAGCCCGACGTGTACGCGCAGCTCGCGAAGCTGCTCGGCCTCGAGCCGGCCGCCGCCGCGCTGCCGGTGCCCGCCGCGTTCCCCGTCTTCTCGGCCGCCGGCGCGCTGATCCCCGGCCTGCTGACCGACGGCCTCGGCAACTTCTGGCAGGTCGTCGAGGACGCCGCGGACGAGGTGCCCGACGACCCGCTCAACACGCGGGAGCTCGAGGTGGCAAAGGGCGCAGACGCGCTGCTCGACCAGCTGCTGGCTGGCTACCCGGACGTGCTCGGCGACGTCGCGCAGGCGCCCGCCTGGGTCGACAAGTTCGGCGCACCGCACGGCTCGGCGTCCGCAGGCTCCGGCTCGCCCACCGCCTACTCGCCCGCCTCGTCGGCCGTCGACGCCGCCTCGCCGGCCTCGTACGCCGACATCGACTGGGACGTCTACCGCTCCGACGAGATCGACTTTGCCCCCGCCTCGATCGGCTCGGCAGCCTCGGGCGCCACGCTGGCGCACTTCGACGCCGTCAAGACCCGCCCCGCCGCCATGTACCCGCAGGCCGTGCACGCCGTGCACCAGGAGGTCGCCGCCTACGCTGTCGACGGCACCGCCCCCGCGATGTCGAGCATCGACGGCCTCTACGAGAGCGTCGACACGGCCGCCTTCTTCGCCTCGCTGGGCGGCCAGGCCCGCCAGCCCGCCCCCGCCCCCGCGTGCGGCCCGCTCGGCCACTCGCACGCGCACGCCCACGCGCACCGCAACCCCCTGAGCACCATCTCGCACCCGTCCCTCTCGGGCTCCCCGGACCGCTCCGACCGCGCCAGCCCCCCGCGCGACGACGTCAGCTACCCCTGCCCCGTCCCCGGCTGCCCGGCCTCGTTCCGGTGCGCCTCGCGCGGGGTGGTGTACTCGGCCGCGCGCATGCAGCTGCTCTACTCGGACTCGGTGGCCGCGGACAGGCTCGGCACGGGGGACGAGGACGGCGAGGTGGTGAGCGACAGGGACTGCGAGTTTGTCAGGCACCTGTTTGCCGAGCACGAGGCCGAGCTGAGCAGCAAGTGGGTTGCATGCGGGTCCCGCGCGCGCGTCGCACTCTCTGACGCACCACGTTCCTCCGCAGGGAACCCAACCCCAAGACCGCCCGCCCCGAAAAGACGTGGCGCTGCCCCCTCTGCGCCTACCGCAGCAAGAAGTGCAACGTCGAGGCGCACATGCTCTCGGCGGGCAGCGGCCACCACCCCGCCAAGCACCTCTACTGCGCCGCCTGCCACGGCGCCGACGGCCGCACCGTGTGGCTGTACAACTACCAGAGCGCCGTGAACCACTTCGAGGAGCGGCACGGGGTCAGGGTCGGCAAGCGCGGGCCGGGGAGGCGGAAGGAGACGGTCAAGGGGGAGGGCAGGGTGAGGCGGGTCGAGGTGGCGCCCGGCAGGGGGCGCAGGGAGGCGGGCAGGCAGTGGGAGGCGCCCGGCGAGGTCGACGGCGAGGTCGATGGTGAGCTGCGGCGTGGGTTCGCTTTCGTTGTGCACCCGCTGACCGTCCCGGCCCCTGCAGACGAAGCCGGGCCCGCGCCGACCTACAAGCCCATCCTCCCTCGGCCCCCCTTCCCCGCCGGCTTCTCCTTCCCCGACCTCGACCCCGCCTCGCTCTCTGTCCGCGAGGCCGGCGAGGTCCCCCCCGCCGTCGAGCCCGCGGAGCTGCTCCCCGCGCCCGGCCCCGAAGGCGCGGGCTGGTTCGTCAGCCCGCGGTGGATGGTGCTCGAGGACGGCCGCGCGGTGCAGGTGGTCGCCGATGCCGCCGAGCCCAAGCCCAGGGAAGGCGGCCCGGCGAGGATCGTCAGGCCGGGGAGGGCGAGCGGTGTGCAGGCGCTCGGCGAGTTTGCGGAGCCGTTCGAGATCGAGGGCGCCAGGTTCGAGGCGCTCGAGGGCGAGGAGGAGGTCAAGGTCAAGAGCGAGCCCGGGACCGAGGCCGAGGAGCAACCCGCTGCACCCGCGCCCACGCCTGCCGCGGCCCCGGCGCCATCGAGGACCTCGTCCGCCGCGCCGCCGCCGGCACCGACGCCCACTGCCGCCCCCGCGCCCGTGCCCGAGGTCGACGAGCTGGCCGGCCAGCTCGAGGCGCTGGACATCGCCACCCCTCCCGCCCCGCTCGCCTCCTCGCGGCTCTCCGAGGTCGCGCAGATGCTCGACGGCCTCGGGGGCGAGCAGCTCGCGGCGCTGGGCAAGTTCCTGGACTCGCTGAGGGACGGCGTGCGCCGTGCCGAGGGCAAGCTCGCGGCAACGCAGCAGCAGGCGGACAACGCCTCGGTGGTGCAGCTGCTCGAGATGGGGTTCGACCATGCGGATGCGGTGGCTGCGCTGGCGAGGTGCGGCGGCGATGCGGGGAGGGCGGTGGAGGATCTGCTGAGCAGGGGGGCCGAGTGAAGAGTCTTGCCATTTTGTTGCCGCGCGGAAGCGATTAAACATTTACGCCTGCCGAGACTTCGCACCGCCTCAGAGTTTCGCTTCCGATCCGTCCACAGCCGCCTTTCTCATTGGCCTCGCCGGCGTCCCGATCCACGTCAGGCCCGGCTCGGTGATGTCCTTTGTCACCGTTGCGTGCATGCCGACGGTCGTCCACGCTGCGATCAAAGTTCCCTCCTTGGCCACGGCTCCGAGGCCGATCACGGCGCCCTCGCCGAGCCTGGATGCGCCTCCGACCGCCGCCCCCCCGTTCGCTTGCGCAAAGTCCGACAGCACGCAGTCGTGGCCCACAGGCAGAAGCTGCCGATTCTGGCGGCGTTGCCGACGCGTGCAAGGGCCCCGATGAATTTGCCCTCGCCCAGCTGTGCCGCGGGCGCCACCGAGGCGTGCTGGTGGACGGCGTTGGGGAAGACCACAACGCACCCGGCCAGCTCCCGCCGCAACTCGGCCAGCAGCCGCTTCCGCACGGCGGGCACGCCGTGGGTGATGAACACGTCGACGGTCGGCGCGCGGGCAGCGAACTCGCGCGCCTCGGCGGCGGTGCGGAGGTGGACGAAGCCGGCCAGCGAGCGGTGCAGCGTTTCGCCGTCTTCCCACGCCGCGGCCCGGCCCGCGGCCACCGACGCCTCGTACGCCGGGCCGACGACCTCCCACACCACGCCGGCCTGCTTGCCGCCGCAGCGGAGGAGGACGAGGGGCGGCGCGGACGGCATGGGGGAATGTCGGGTGACTTGAACGCGGAGCCCCAGAGACCTCATCCCCACACCGAGAAGCAAACGACGATGGATACATGGCGGGTTTGGCGGAAAACCATCGGCCATCGTTTGTTTGGCTCCTTGCCCCGATTTCAGGGGTCGGGATCCAGAGCGGATCCGCATGAGGGACGTCAGTGTCGTTTCCCGCGGCGGCGGCCGCGCAGCGCCAGGACAGCACCGGATCTCAGGCCGGGTCCTGGCACCGAGTGGTCTCGAGCCGCATCGAAGCTACGAGTCTCCTGGTCCGACAGCGAGGAGTTGTCCAGAATGAGTCAAGGGCTGGAGTCAAGGGGCGAGCAAACCATGGCGAAGGGTCCCGAACAGGGGACGCAATGACGACCGCCGAGTCAAAAGTGCACGGGGCCCACGCCCACCTCCTATTGATAGGACAATGACAACAAGCACCATGGAACCGGATCTCACGCCCGCTTGCCGCCGCCGACCGTCCCCGACCGTCGCAGGGGCCTCCGTGCGGAACCGCCGGGTCCGGCGTCGCATGCCGACCGCCGCCGCCGCCGCCGTCGCCGCCACCGCCGTGTTAGCTGCTTTCCTCGTCCGCCCGACGGTGGCGGCACTCAGCAGCTGTGCTGACACCTTCACGCCGACCATCGGACACCCCGCCGCGGCGCCCGTCGGCGTCACGTCGAGCCCCAGTCTGCTGCTGCAGTATGTCACCTCGTACGACAAGGACTTCGCCTTCATCGCCGCGACCTCCCCCCCCGTCGGCCCGTCCTCGAATGACTCCTTCACGCGCAAGCTGTCGCTCGTCGTCGGCCCTCGCTCGGCCGGCACCTACGCCGCCGCGGCGGCCCTCGTTCCCACCGCCTGCAAACGACAGTTCGACCGATGGGACTACTCCGGGAGCCCAGCCCTGCCCGCCGACACGTTCGTCACCGCTGCCGGGTTTCCCAGCCTCGAGGTGCCCACCAGCGGCGACTCGGCGACGTGCCGTTTCCTGCAACAACTGAAGATATCGTGGGGCAATTGGGCGCACGACGACTTCGACATGAACGCATGCGGCTTTGCCTTGACGCCGCGCGCCGAGGTATACGAAGGAAAGGAGTGGGTCTCCCGCAGCAGGCCCACATGCTGCCGCCCCTGACAGGTTCGACTTCCCCTTCCGCAGCACTTCACTCTGGGAGGGACGCGTATACGTCGCCTACGATGACTACGATTCGATGGCCGCATCGTCGCCCGTCAGCACCGGCACGGCACAGTGGAACGTCGCCGTGCTCGACAACACGCTCTTTAGGTGCGAGGACTTCAGGCTACCGACCCTTGGCGACGACGCAACCCCGGGCTACATCCCCGCGGGGCCAATCCTCAGGAGCCCGGGGGACGACGGCTACCTCTACGTGATTGACTCGAGCACGGATGCACTTACATTCTACTTCACCAGCTATCCGGGTATAGGCCCGGTCCACGGCGATGACACCATCGGCTCCTTCACGAGGTGCTGTACGTGCTGCCGGATGCAGAGGGCGCCATGCTCATGAGCATGTTCGTTCTCAGAACCATGGACATTGTGCTTTCCAGCCCCGACGTGGTCAACTTCGAAGCCGCATACGCGCTGCAGGCCTTGTACGACGGATGCAGGGCGACCGTCCCGCGCTTCGCCTTCCCCGACGTGCCCGGCACGGTGCTCATCACCAAGACCGGCAACATCTCCGGCGAAGCGGCATCGAGCAGCTCCACGTCCTGCTACGTGCACACCAGGCTCTCCGTGCCTTGGGAGGACATGCGGAGCTACTACCGGACCTGCGGCTTCGTGCAGTCGCGCAACGACACAACCATGGCCAACGGGACCTACATCCAGTACAAGGGGCGCGTGCACGTGCGCTGGTGGGACTACGACAGCATGAGCGCCGCGGATCCGGTGCGGACCAACATGTCTACCTGTTCGTGCGCCTTCTTCCTGCACGAGGGACACTGTGCTGACTGATTGGATTCCGTTCCCGCGCAGGGTACGACGTCGTTGTCCGGATCCAGGCTGCTGCGAATGACACCACAAACTCGACCGCAAACCCGGAGAGTCCCTGTGCGCCTTCACCCTGGCTCTTCTTGCTGTGAGAAGAAACGACTGATGTGGCTCCTCACCTGGGCAGATGATGCCAACTTCCAAGTCACCAGCGTCACGTACGAGAAGTCCGAAAGCGGCCAGGTCCAGGCCCATATTGCCTACCAGGCTTCGACCAAGTTCCCGTACTATGCGAAGCTGCCGTTCAGCGAGCCCAACGCCAACAACTTCCTCTTCAACGATGGCTCCGACACCTACGCCGGCAACGATCTCACGGACACCACAGTCTATCCCAACGGCGTCTTCACCAACGAGTTTTCGGTGTCGGGTGGAGCCCAGGACGGCTATCACACGGCCCAGGGCCTGCCGTGCAACACGGTCGGCCAGACGTGTTCCGTCAGCGGGATCCTCACCTACACGTGGGACCCACGGCCGGCCAACCCCCTGTCTTGCACGATCTCGTCGGACCAGAACTACCAGTTCCGGTTCAAGCTCGACTGCAACTCGACCTACAACGGCACCACCAACTACGGCTGCGGTGAAACCGACATGCGCGACGCAATCGGCAGCCCTGACTTCGGTGCCTTCCGCTTCACGGGCAACATTGATTTCTGCAAGAGCGCGCAGACCGACTTCCCCATCACGTGGACCACCGCCTTTGACGTCCTGGAGTGAGTCTACCGCGCGGCGTTCCATCGCTTGGTCTCATCCGCGCCCGCCCGTTCCAGCACCTCGCGCGATATCGGCCAGACGATCGAGGCCAACGGCGTCTTCACCACCAACAAGCAGCTGGATGCGGTCGCCATCAAGGAGTATCGCGTTTCGCGAGGCGATCTCGAACAGTACTGGAGCTTGTGGACCAAAGCGGACGACATTGCTTCGGTTGGGCAGCCTGCGAACCCTGCGGCTGTTGAAGGAGGAAGGACAGCCGTCGGCGAAAAGGTCAACTTCGTCAAGGCCATCAGCTCGGAAAGCGACGGCACGAAGTGGACCATCCGGACGTCCTTCACCCCCAACATCAAGCTTTACAGCACCGAACAGGCCAGCTTCGGCACGACCTCGGCCCGCGGCGAGTACATGATCTCGCTGCCCAACGACCGCAACCTGCCCCTGTCCTTCACCATCACCGTGCTTGTGCGGATGTACGCCGACACAACGATGAGCTTCACGGAGGGGACGGTCGGGCGCCGCCGGGGCCGGCGCCTTCTCTACCGCGACTTTGAGGTGCAGGAGATCGACAGGGCGCCTGCGGTCCACGACGCCGAGCTCGTCACCAGGCCAGTGAAGATCCGGGTTCCGGAGAACGTCCAAGTTTCGACCGACGGCACCGTCACTGTGCTCAACGTCTCGTCCCAGACGCTGTCGCCCGGCGCGATCGCGGGCATCGCGGTCGTCGGAACCGCACTTGCTGCGGCTCTGGTGGCCGCAGGGGTGCTGCTGGGACGGCGTTCGAGGCGGCGGAGTTCCCAGATAAAGGCGGATGCGGAGGCCGCCGGTGCATCCGCTGACGAGATCCTGGCCGCCGCCAAGATCCCCAAAACACACTCGGCGCACATCGTCGCCTAGATGGACGGAAAAGCCTAGAGTGAGCGCAGCTTGGGGAAGCACATGTTCTAGAAGGCTTGTACATAGACTCTGTCACAGCTTCGGGATGCCAAAGTCGTCCTTGAAGAACCAGTCCGGCAGGTCTTCCGGAATCCGCGTGGTGAAGTTTGGATCCCTCTGGAGAACGGGAGCAAATGAGCTAGGAGCCACAATGCCCAATGTCGGCCCACCTTCTCCATGAAGGCCTTCCCGCTCTCGATCGAGTCCGGCTTCCCGCCCTGCCACGCCAGCATCTTGCCCTCGAGCAGCGTCTGCTCCTCCGGCGTCTCGCGCGGGTGCCACACGAGGCTCTTGATGAAGGCGTTGGAAAGCGGGCTTGTCTTCTTGGCGATCTCGCGCGCGAGGTCCAGGGCGGCGGGGAGGACGGCGTCGGGGGAGTCCACGATGCGGTTGAAGGCCGGGGCGATCCTGGGGTCCGAGGCCTCGATGGTGTCGCCGAGGATGAAGACCTCGAGCGCCTTGGCGGCGCCGATGAGCCGGGGGAGGAGGAAGGAGGAGGCGGCTTCGGGGACGATGCCGCGGCGCGAGAAGATGAAGCCGATCTTGGCTTTGGAGTATGCCACCTTGACTGGAGCCGCCGGGGGTGGAACAGCCAAATGAGAAAAGCCAGAGGAACAGCAGGAAAGCACCCACGATCGCAAGTGAGCGGCATCGTGATCCCAACGCCGATAGCCGCTCCTTGGATCGCGGCAATGGTGACCTTGGACGAGCCGAGGGCAAACAGCGCGCCCCTCCTCTTGTTGGACGCCGGCGGGGGCGCGGGGCCATCGTCGCTCCTCTTCAACGAGGAGAAGTCGCTCCCGCGGAAGTCGAAACCTGCCGCCGAGGGAGGGTAAACACGGCGCGGCGAACAGCCGGGCGCGGCTCGCCCCACCCGCGCAGAAGATCCTCCCCGAGGCACCCAGCACAATCACATTGACCCGCGGGTCGGCCTCGAGGTCGGCAAAGGCCTTGCTCAGCTCGGCGCTGGGGACAAAGCGCGCCTGAGCATTGGGAGACACGCCTGCTCTTCGGCGGCCAGTAAATACCCCATGGTGGGATTATAAGCGTTCTGGGCGTCCGGGCGATGAAGCTTGATCACTCCGACGCGGTCCGCCTCGAGGATTTCGACCTGGATCGTTTGGTAGGCCATCGCGGGGGGTGGGGTGTTGAGCCTGCTTCGGCGGGCCTTTGCCACATCGCCGGCGCCACCAAACTTCCAACGACCGCGACAAGCGATCGCGACTCCGTTTCGCAAGTTCGCATGTCAATTACAGGCATGGCATTCCTAAGGAGCTTGTAGTTGATTTGCTCGCGGCCTGAGAATGGACAGGACCCTCACTCTCCTTCCTTCGCCTCGAGTCGTGCCGTTCCACTGCCTGACTCTCCCAAGCTAGTCATCGTCCGGCATACTTTCGGGCACGAACGGTTCCCCCTTGCTGTAGGTCGCCCCCAAACCCTCGTCGGTGAGGAACCGCCGGAACTCGAGCCGCCGCGTGTGCCGGGACTTGTCGGTCCCAAAAGCGTCGGCGAGGAAGCAGTGCAGCCGGCGCATCACCGCAGCGCGACCGAGCGGCGGGCGGCCGACGCGCTGGACGATCCGCTCAATCCGCACGAGCGACATGCGCCGCGGGAGGAGCAGCGCGTGGAGGCCGCGGGAGGCGAGCGAGAGGCGACACACGGTGCGTGACGTGGGAGCCAAGAAGCCGGCCACGACGGCGAAGAGCTCGAGGGGGAGCGGCGGGCCCGTCGCTGCACTCCGGCAGCCCGCTGCATGATTGTGCTCGATGCGACGGCGCTTACGCGGCGGGGGCATCGCTTCGTTGGTTCGACTGGTTTGCGTGCTTGGTGGCCGGTCGACCAGTCATCGATCGGCGTCCATGGGCTTGAGTGCTCGAACCACGTAGCGTCGCGTCTGACAAAAGCGTCGCTACTTTGGATGGATTGCATACTCGTGGAAGCGCGTCTGCTATGGTCCAAAGTAGTAAGAGCAAGTTGCCGGAGGCGATCCTCAACCCGTCGCGCGACCGACTGATCGCAGGAGGATATCGGAAGCTTGCGGATCCGATCCACTTCGCAATGGCGCGGTCTTGCATCGGGTGAGCGGGAGGTGGCCAGTGCGATACACAGCAGTGGCCGCGCGGGGGGATGCGGACCTCCGGCCCGGCCCTGGGTGGGACGGAGATTCATCGCGCTGCGGCCCCGTCCTCAAACCGGATTCCCGTGCCGAAACCCGAATCGTCCGAAACATCGCTTGGCCATACATGGCCGAGTACCGACGGCGGCCGGAGACTTTTGGCTCAGCCGGCCGGTCCCGCGCAAGGACGCAGGCATATGAGGCGTCGGCGCAACGCCCCCCGGACAGGACGTGCATCCTGGGTGAACCCTCCCGAAGGGAGAGACCGGATCCAAGTCGGAGTGCAATGCTTGGATTCCGCCAGCATTTGCTGCGAGATCGGAGCGTTCGAGGTATCGGGGGGACCAGCGGCGGTTCCGGCCGCGGAACGCTCCACCCGCTGCCCTTCCGCAGGCGACGCCGCGCGCAACCCGCCATGCAACGCCGCCGCCCGGCCCGGGCTAAAAGAACGCGCCTTGAGACGGGAGAACGCGCCTCCCGCGCCCGCCGCCGCCGCCGCCCGCCATGACCGCCGCGGATCCCGCGAAGACGAAGGCCGCGCTCGCCCCGCCGGGCCCCGCGTCCCACGCCGCGGACGTCTTCGCGCTCTCGACCGCCGACCTCTCGAAGATCATCGACTTCGACAGCCGCGGCGACGCCGACTACGTGCAGCGCGTGTTCCACGCAGAGGCCGGCGGCCAGGCCGGGCTCGCGCAGGCCCTGCGCACCGATTTTGACAGGGGCCTCGACTGCTTCGCGCCGGGCGAGGCCGGTGCCGCTGTGCCGCAGGCAGCAGCCCGCTCCGGCTTCCTCGGGGGTCTGTTCGGGGCCGGGACAGCCAGCGAGAGCTCGCAGGCGCTGCAGCCCCGCGACGCCGCCGAGCGCGTGCGCCTCTACGGCATCAACAAGGTCGAGGTGCCACCCAGGCCCTCCCTGCTCAAGTTGATCTGGGACTTCATCAAGACCGATGTGCGTTCCGTGTTGTCTGCCGTCTGCTCTGCGCACCTGACGTCGGATCCGCCACAACCCCTCAGGTCATCGTGCAAGTGCTCCTCGTCGGAGCCACCATCGTCCTTATTCTCGGCACGGCCACCAACCCCGAGCGCGGATGGTACGAAGGGACCGCCATCTTCGTCGCCGTCGGCATCGTCCTGGTCGTCACGAGCCTGAACGACTACATCAAGGAGGGCAAGTTCCGCAAGATGATGGAGCTGGGCAACGACAGGACGGTCGGTGTTTGCAGAAGCCGAGGCTGCCATTCGCATTCCGACTCAAAAGACGTCTGCAGATAAAGGTCATTCGCGGCGGGCAGTCCATCACCGTCTCGACCTTCGACCTCCTCGTCGGCGACGTCGTCATCCTCTCGGTCGGCGACGAGATTCCCGCCGACGGCTTCGTCATCAGCTCCTCGCGCCTGGCCGTTGATGAGTCCCCGCTCACGGGCGAGCCCATCGCCGTCAAGAAGGATCCCGTGTCGGCACCCTTCGTGTTCGGCGGCACCTTTGTCGGCGAGGGCTCCGGCACCATGTGCGTCACCGCCGTCGGCCGGCATTCTGCTGGCGGCAAGATCCAGCACCTGCTCTTCCTCCGCGGCGGCGGCAAGGCCGACGACGGGGACAGCATCGCAAGCAGCACTTCCGACTTCAAGGGCGCCACCGACAACGTCGGCACCGCCGAGATGACCCCGCTCCAGCTCCGCCTGCGCAAGGTCGCCATCCTCGTCGGCAAGGTCGGCGTCGCCGCGGGCATAGTCACCTTCCTGGCCCTCTCGATCCGCTGGGCGCTCGGGCTCGCGAACCAGCTCAATTCGGGGACCCCGTTCGAGGCGAGCATGCTCATCGGAGTCGTCGAGGCCTTCGTGGTCGGGGTCACCATCGTCGTCGTCGCCGTTCCTGGTGCGTGCACGGCGCCCTTGTCCAGCGCAGACTGTTGACTTCCACCGCTTCCCCCAGAGGGCCTCCCGCTCACCGTCACCATCCTGCTGGCCTACTCGATGCTCCGCATGATCAAGGAGAACTGCTTCGTGCGGCACCTGGACGCCTCCGAGACCATGGGCGAGGCCACCTGCATCTGCACCGACAAGACCGGCACGCTCACCGAGAACCGCATGACGGTGGTCAAGGTGCTCTCCGGGGGCCGCAGCGTCGAGCTGGAGCGCGCGGGGGCCGCCGCCGAGGACCCCGCGGCGGCGTTCGGGGCGCCCGTGAGGGAGCTGCTCGCCGAGGCCGTCAGCGTCAACTCGACCGCTTTCATCAGGCAGGCCGAGCCTGCAGCCAAAGGCAAGCCCGCCGGCGGGGCGCCCGAGTTCGTCGGCTCCGCGACCGAGGGCGCCATGCTCGTGTTTTCGGGCAGGATCGGGTACCCCGACTACGAGGCCATCCGCAAGAGCACCGAGACGGCCGAGAATGGGGTCTGGCCCTTTTCTTCGGTCCGCAAGCGCATGTCCACCCTCGTCGTCAAGCCCCACGGGTACCGCCTGCACGTCAAGGGCGCCTCGGAGATCCTGCTGGGCCTCTGCACCCGCCGCACGTCGTCGACCGGGGACATCGCGCCCGTTCCGATCTTGCCCGCGGAGCGCGCCGACCTCGAGCGGACCATCCGCGAGTGGGCCTCGGAGGGGCTCAGGACCATCGGCATCGCCTACAGGGACGTGGAGAAGCTGCCCGACATGTCGGCCGGCGAGGCGTCCGGCGAGGGCGCCAACCCGCTCGAGACGGACCTCGTCTTCCTCGCTCTGGTGGGGATCAAGGACCCGCTGCGCAAGGAGGTCCCCGCGGCGGTGGCGGCCTGCCAGGGCGCGGGCATGGTCGTGCGCATGGTCACGGGCGACAACATCCTGACGGCGACCAAGATCGCGGCCGAGTGCGGGATCCTCGACGTCAGCAAGGGCCACGTCGCCATCGAGGGGCCCGAGTTCCGCGCCATGACGGACGACGAGAGGCGGGCCATCCTGCCCAGCATGCGCGTGCTCGCACGGTCGAGCCCCTCGGACAAGTTCATCCTGGTCTCGTTGCTCCGGTGGGTGGTCTCGGGGCCCACTCCTCGCGCATCCACTGACCTTCCTTCCCGTCTCCAGCGCGCTGGGCGAGACGGTTGCGGTCACGGGTGATGGTACCAACGACGC
Source organism: Hyaloraphidium curvatum (assembly GCA_025558095.1). Classification (NCBI taxonomy): domain Eukaryota; kingdom Fungi; phylum Monoblepharomycota; class Hyaloraphidiomycetes; order Hyaloraphidiales; family Hyaloraphidiaceae; genus Hyaloraphidium; species Hyaloraphidium curvatum. Next base: position 313,557 of record JAIVFI010000040.1, read on the forward strand.
CGCCGCCCTCAACGAGGCCGACGTCGGCTTCGCCATGGGCATCTCGGGCACCCAGATCGCCATGAACGCCTCCGACATCGTGCTCACGGACGACAACTTCTCCTCCATCGTCAACGGCATCCGCTGGGGCCGCAACGTGTACGACGGCATCCGCAAGTTCCTGCAGTTCCAGCTCTCGGTCAACGTCATCGCCATCGTACTCACCCTCGTCGGCTCCGTCGCCTGGGGCCGCGCGCCGCTCAACACCGTGCAGCTCCTCTGGGTCAACCTCATCATGGACTCGCTCGGCGCGGTCGCCTTGGCTTCGGACCGGCCTGGCGAGGAGATCCTCAAGCAGAAGCCGCACTCGCGCAGCGAGCACGTCATCAACAAGGGCATGTACTTCTACATGGGTTGCATGATCGTGTTCCAGCTGGCTATGCTCCTGTGTCTGTTGTTCTTCGGCGAGACCATGGTGGGTGGACGTCACAAGCCGTTCAGCATCGCACTGGCTGACGATCTCCGCAGGTCATGTACACCGAGACGCCCGGCGAGGTCTGCGACTACAACCCGTACACGGTCGGCCACGAGGCGACCTGGCTCGACAGCTGCCGCGGCACCTGGATCCTCACGGTCACCTTCACCACCTTCATCATGCTCCAGATCTTCAACCTCGTCACCTGCCGGCAGCTGGACTTTGGCCTCAACGTCTTCCGCGGCCTCGACCAGAACTGGATCTTCCACGCCATGATCGCCGGCATCGTCGCCGTGCAGGTCGTCGTCGTGCAGTTCGGCTCGGGCTTCGTGGGCACCGTTCCGCTCGGCTGGCGCGAGTGGCTCCTCTGCACCGCCTGGGCCTCGCTGCTGCCGATATACGTCGTCCTCACCCGGATCGCGCGGAGGGTGTTCCTCGCCTGGTGGGATCCCAGCCACCCGCAGCCCGCGCGGGGGGAGATGGTCGAGGCGGGCAAAGCGGCCGAGGTCGCGATTGCGGTGCCCCTGGCGCCGCTGCGGGAGTCGCCTTCGGAGTCGACGCTGGGTGGCGGGGAGGAGGTCGGGAAGGAGGTGGACAAGGTCAAGCGGGAGGGTACGGACCTCGTGTAGACTGCTTTAGAGGCCCATAGCTTAGCTTGGGGCGGGGAGTGGGGAGGGATGGGAAGCATACATCCAACATAGACGCTTCATTCTCAACTACAGCGGTCGCCTGCCGACGGCTACATGCTATCCATTCTCGGCCCTAGAATGGGCAGTATCTCCATCGTTTCCCGTCGACCGCTCCATTCACCATCTCCAGCTCGCAGCTCGCGTCGGGACGACGATGCTTGTGCTGACCCGCAAGAACGAAGTCTCGCGCAAAGATCCTCGCCTCCACCAAGACCCTCTCGGCCCGAACACCTTGCGTCTTCAGATGAACGAGTCGCGCCTTTTGAGACGGACGCACGTTCCGGCCGCGCTTCCAATGTCCACTCGACCATTCCTGCCCCCCCTGGAGCACCGCGAAGGCGACGTCATGCTCCGAGCATATCGTCCGGGGGACGGCGAGGCCCTCCGCGAGTCGATTGTCTCCTCCTACGAACACCTCAGACCATGGATCCCGTGGGCCACACAGGAGCTCACGCCACGCGAGGCCGAGGCCAAAGTGCGGAAATGGTGCGCAGAGTACCTCGAAAACACGGCGTTCAGGGTGGGCATATGGGTTGAGGGGCGGCACGTCGGCGGGACCGGCTTCCTCCTCCGTGGAAAGGATATTTCGGAGGGGAACGGCGAGATTGGTATGTGGCTCGCGGCCGAGCAATCCGGAAAGGGTTTCGGGACGATAGTGCTCGAGATGGTGCTGCGATGGGGGTTCTCGGACGAATGGCCGTGCTGGCAGAGGCTGTTCTGGTGCACGGACGCGAAGAACGTCGGCAGCGCGAGGGTCGCGGAAAAGGGCGGCATGAAGAATGAGGGGACGCATCGGGGTGAGGTACTGGACGTCGAGGGGAAGAGAGCAGACCTCATGGTGTTTGCGCTGTTGCGGGAGGAGTGGGTGGAACGGAGCAGGGCATAGCATTCAGTTCGCAAACAGCAGTACTCCATGCAATCATCAATCGACTCAGCTTGTCCATCATCGCTCGTGAGCAGTTAGGGAAGCTTGCTTTGGCGGTGAATCGACGCTGGTGACTCATCAGCGCCAAACGTCGCATCTCCACTGAGTTGAAGATGGTCTTCCACCACCAAGGCATGAAGACCGCCGATGCCTCCGCCTCCCTGCTCCTCCGCGCCGCGGCAGCCGTCAACCTCCTCGGCGCCATCGGCTTCGCCCTCCAATCCCGCCGCTCCGTTCCGCGCCCGGCCAGCACGTACCCCGCCGACCTGGCCGCCTCTATGATCGCCACTTTCGGCCTCGGGTATCTCCTCGCGTCGCTCGACCTCCCGCGGTTCTGGCCGCTGGCGGCGCTGGGTGTGTTCGGCAAGGCTTTCGCGGCGGCGGTGATGCTGGCACACGCCGTGAGGGGCAAGGAGGGAATTTCGGCGGCGGCGTCGGCGGCTATCGACGGCACGTTCGCGGCGCTCATGTACAGGATGCTGCAGCGGCACGCTCTCTGAGGTGGGAGCGCCCTCGACCGATTTGGACCACATTGATAACCAGCGCCATGCAGGCTTTCGAATCTTTAGCTTCTTCCGTCTTGACCGTCAATTGGACTTCTGGGAACGAACATGTCGAACTACAGGCCCGTCACGCCCAACCAAAGTACTCGTTGGCCAGCCACTCCGTGCCCTCCTCACCTCCATCGAGCCAGCACAAGCACGACACGTTGTCGTTCCCCGCCCTCTCCCCGATCCTCGTCCCCGCCATCTGCTGCGTCCGGAACGCGGCGTCCATCATCGGCCCCGTGTCCCACGCGCAAACCTTGCCAAGTCCGAGCCTGCGCGCCTCGCCCGCGCATGCTAGGAGCAGCGCGGCCGCGTGCCCCTCTCCATCGGCGCCAGCTGCGAGCCGGGTGCGCTGCACCCGCAGCGTCGACGAGGGAAAGTCCGCGTACACGGCGACGTACGACCACGGTTCCCCGGAGGCGGGATCGCCGACCGCGAACCCGGCCTGCATCTCCGCTTCCCGCGCGCCCGGGGCGCCGATCTCGGCCTGGTAGAAGAGCGACCGCGCGCGGAGCCACCTCATCGCAGCAAGGTCGGGGAGCACGGCGAATGCGCGCTTGCCGGCCAGGCTTGCGCGGGCGAGGTCAGCGATGAGGAGGGAGAGGTCGGCGGGAAGGTAAGATTCCAGGAGGGTGGCCTCGAGGAGGGGCTCCGCTGCGGGGAGGCCGGGTGACTCGGGCAGCGGGGCGTTGCCGAGAAATAGCACGGCCTCCTTGGAGGGGAAGGACGCCCAGCCCAGCGCGGCGTAGAAATCCCGGCCGATGCCCGAGTAAAGCGTCGAAGCCACAAGCGGCGGCCCCTCTGCCCGCAAACGCTCCCTCAGCTGCCTCATCATCTCCCTCGCGAACCCGCGCCCGCGCAGGTGCGCCGACGTGCACACCGCCCCGACCACGGCGACCTCGCCGCGGTGCACGTCCCCCTGGACCGCCCACGCGCACGGCCGGACAAAGGTCCGGCACGTCGACGTCCATTTGCCGCCGGCCTTGAGCACCCAGTTGCGCGCGGCCGCACCAAACGGCAGCGCGCAGAGCATTTCCTCGCGCGCGAGGTACCGCTCGAGGGGAAGGGGCGCGCCAAAGGAGGGGTGCTTGCGGATTCGTTGCCGGACCACCTCGGAGGGCGCATCGGCGGGCTCCAGAATGAGCTGGGGATCCGAAGCCAGCGATGCAGTTGGTCCAAGGGCCACCTGTTGGTGGGAGCCTGGATCAGCGATCCTCGCCTCCGGGTGCGGCGGGGCTGGCGTCGACCTCGGGCCACGAAGCAATCTCGGCGCCGCGCCTCTTCATGATGTCGGCGGTCCTCGACTTGATCCACCGCGTGTTGCCCCACCATCCCCACCCGGCGAGGAAGCGGGCATAGTCGAGCAGCGCGACCTCGAAATCGTCCATCATCCGCTCGAACGGATACGCGAATTCCAGGTCCGAAGCGCGGGCGAGCTCGACGAGCCGCCCGTGGTAGAAGGCGAGCAGATCGCGCTCCTTCTTCGCCAGCAGCTGCGCATTGACAGACGAAGCCAAGACGTACGCCACGTCCTGCACCCCGAGCCCGCGCCCGGCGTACTGGAAGTCGCACGCGGCGCAGGCCGAGCCGTCCCTCGAGAAGAGGAAGTTCTCGGCCTTGGCGTCGCCATGGACCAGCGTCCGCCACGGGACGTCGCTGCGCAGCCTCACATCGAGCTTGGCGGCGAGTGACTTTAGCTCCTTGTGGGAGTTGGGGATCGCGGCTAGCTCGTCGCCGCGGGTCGCCAGATGCCAGTAGGTTCCCTGCTCCCAGAGTCCCTCCCCGTCGTTCCCGACGAAGGCGGCATGGAACGCCGCGAGCCACGAAAGCACGGCCTTGGCCTCGCGCTCGTCCAGCTCCTCCCTGGACCCCGGAAACCGCACAGCCAAATCCTCCAGCACGAAGCGGAACCTCCCCTCGGTCGCCTCCAGCCCGTGCACCGCAGCCACCTCGGCCCCCGTGCCGCGCAGCCGCGCCGCGTAATCTCTGTAAAACCACATCTCGTTCGCGTAGGAGCGAAGCCTCCTCGCGTGCGCGACGCCAGAGCCGGAAGGCGGGAGCACGAGCTTCTCCACGCAGGGCTCGCCCGACGGCAGGCGGCCCCGGACGAGGGTGCCGTAGCCGGCCCACAGAGATTGGATTGGCGAGGGAGAGAGGAGCGGGGGGAGCGCCGGAAGGGCCGAGGAGGCATCTCGTCGGGGGCCCATGCGACGCGTTCGGGGCGCGCTGGACGCGTTTCCAGGTCGTTCCTGCGCTTGAACGCCAGAGCTTTGCGTGCGATATTCAAGATCAAGTTGGAAAACAGCTCCAATAGCCGCTCGCCCCGGAGGACGGCACAATGCGAGGGGCGGAAGGGATTGGATCGTTTTCCCCAACGAAGTCCTCGGATCAAAATGGCAGCCGTCGAGGCCGCTCCTCCTTCTTTGGCGACGCAGCCGGCGGAGATCCTCTTTGCCGTGTTTGTGGACCTGGACCTGGCCGACCTGTATCGCCTGCGCGTGCTCTGCCGGGGGGTCGGGACCGCGGCCACGGACGCGTTCCTGGCCCGGGTGAAGCCTGTGCACCGAAAAGGACCCCGATCTGTTCCTTGATTTCGTGAAAAGCGTGCGTGCAGACGACCATTGGACGTTGCATCCCCTCGCCGTCGATCCGCTCGGGGTCAGGTCCATCGGCTGCCTGCTGCGGCGCTGCGGGGTGCCGGCGAACTCGTTCGCCGCTTGCGCCGTGTTCGACTATGTTGCCGAGCTGCGAGACATGTGGGCTCATCCGGAGGGACAACTGGGCTCTTTACCTGGGGGGCTCGGGGCCGCGCTCGCCGACATCAGGCTGTTCTTCAAGCGCGAGTTCCTCAATACAAAAGTGGAGTTTCGGAACCTGCTCGGCGAGGACGATGATGAAATGCCCGACAAGACTCCCGTGCGCAGGTTCTTGGACGGGGCCGGGGTCCCAGTGGCGGAGCGGACCCAAATACTGCTGGAAATGCGGGAGCTCAGCTTTGGCGAGAAGTGGCCCCTGATCGCCGAGGGGGAGGGCTGGTGGAGCCCTGATCTGGACGATGAGGTCGAGGAGCTCGAAGAGTTCTTCGGCAGCGGCTTCGCGCGGATGGTCGCGGCAGCTCGCAAAGAATCGGCTGGTAATCGGCCACGCACCATCTCCCTCCTGGAATCCGCACTAGGACATTGGGCACTTGAGACGCTTCCTATGTGTTCGCTTTTTCTCCCGCCCTGGACTGGCACGATAAGGCGCTGCTTTTCGAGGAGCTTGTCACGCGCCAAGCTCTGGACACCACGCTGAGCTTTGACTTGTTCCATCGATTCTGGGACTGCGGCGGGCCGGACTTCCCTTTGCCTTGCGTTTCCGCCGATGACAGCCGTCTCTTCCTCCATGCCATATCTTCCCATCCGTGCTTTCCCGGTCTCGTGGCGGAAATGGTGGTTCGGCATGCGTGGCCCAGGCACGTTGACCCGGAAAAGCCGCACCTCGGTCTCGACGGTGCGCTTTCGACGCTTTCGTTTGCAGCCGCGTTCGAGCAGCGCATCTGTTCCGAGGCCGACGCCCGAACGGCCGAGAATCTTGAGGACGGGCTCGTCGCCTTCTTCCGCGCCAACGACGGCGCCATCCGCGAAGCATGGTGGGAGCTGGACGTGCGTTCGATCATCAAGCACACGGGGCACTTGTTTGTCGAGCGTGCGCGCATGCACATGCTCCAGAACGCAATCTTTAGGGCTAGGGGCAGGTCCGTTGGGATCCGGGACTAAGCTGAGTACACGGACCCTTCGCAAACCGAATGAACTGTAGGTTGCCGAATGGACTGTGCATTGGAAGGATGTAAAGCTTCGGTCATGGCTTCTCCCTGCATTCCCGCGGATTCCGAGCCCTGCTTCCGTCCCTGAACGCTCGCTCACGCCGGTTTGACCGTCAATGCGGCAGACCCGCTCGATGCCAAAAGCATGGCGTTCCCGTCGAACCGTGCGGCGATCGTCGACGCCCCGATCCGCAGCGTCCTCGGAGCCGTGTAGACCGTGAACGCCACCCCGCGGCCGTCGGTCCTCGCCCGTCCGACGGGCGCTCCGTTGACCCTGAACGCCACCTCGACACCCGCCACCGCCCGCCCGTTATCCGCCCGCGCCAGCGTGGCGTACAGCCGCACCCTGCCCCCGCGCCGCACCCTTGCCGCCAGCACGCTCAGCGCGGTCTTGAAGGGGAAGCCCCGTGTGGTCGGGCATCGCACGCTCCCGCCCCATGCGCCGTCCCACTTGAGCACATCGCCCGGGGAGGCCGCCCACTTCGCGCAGGTTCCGAACGGCCTGCAGCTCCTCGAACGAGGATTCCAGGTGTAGAACTTGCACGCCCGGGTGCGATCGGAGAAGCACGTAAGCTCACAATCATCTTGCGAAGCCAGGATCCGCTCGCCGAGGGGAGCCTCGAAGCAGGTCCTGTTTGCCGCACAGATCCCGAACCCTTTGTAGCCGGGGGGCAGCGCGGGACACGCCCGGACCCTGATCGAGGGGCAGTCCGCAGCGTCCTTGGCGCCGAAGAAGTTTCCGGGTGCCGGACCCGAGCTGCCCTTCGGGCACTTTGAGTCCTGGTATTGGCGGCACGTCCGGGCCGTAGGGTCGTAGCTGATCAGGAGACAGTTCAGCGCCTGATAGCAGTCGCTCTCGCAGAAGGCGAGCGTGGTGTTGTAGAAAACGAAGTGGGGTTCCCCGCAGCAGGTGCGGTTCCGGCCACAGTCGCCCAAAGAGATGAAGCCGGAGCTCGGCGGGCGAGGAGGCGGCACGGGTGGCACGAAGACGGCTGCGCGGTAGCCGGCGACCTCTGCCGCCATGTTGTTTATCGTGCGCGCGTTGTCTGAGCGGTCGGCAATGCCCGTGGCGCGGCTCTTGTAGGCAACGTCGGGGTTGGAAAAGTGCGGGATGATCGGGCACGGGTGTTCGATGAATGGGTTGTCCCCTTCGCATTCGTAAGCCATGATGGTGCGGAAAACGTCGGGGATCTTGTAGCCGTACGAGTAAGGGAACGCGCCCCGCCCGGGGTTGGGCCCGTCGGCGCCGGCGGCCTCGCGGTCGTGCTCGCAGCCCATTGTGTGGCCAAGTTCTGTGCAAGGGTGCGGAAGCGGAGTAATGGGCGTCACCATCGGCCAGGAGCGCTGCATTGGCGAGGGACCCACCATGTGCCAGGGTGAAATCGGCGATGCAACTCATGCTGATGACAGCGAACCCTTTCTGGTCGTTGCCCGCCGCGCCAGGCACCTCCGGGAGCAAGGCAAGTCCGCAAGTGTCCCACACTGTGGCATACAGTGCGACCAAGTCCGCCCCGTACTGATTTCGCAGGGCGGGGATGCCTTCCATACCGTTGGTTGCGTTTGCGAGGTGGTCAAGGGCGTTGTAGCTCATCTCTCCGTAGGTTGTGGATTCCACGTAGGCCACCTGCGCGATGTGCACGAGACGGACGCGGATCGAGATGTTGCTGTTCCGGTACGCATCGTTCGCAAGCTGCAGGTCGTGATAGACGATGAAGTCGATTGTGCGGGTCAAGCCCAGATACCGGGCCACAGCCGGCGTGTAGACAACGAGGAGGTCGATGGTGCGTATGACCGGTGGGGCTGGGTCCAGGGCTGAAGTAGGAGGTGAAGACCTTGCGACATTTGCTGCGGGCCCGTCGTTCGTCAGGGGTCCGACGGCAACAGCGGGAGGTATGCCGGAGGTCGAGCGCGCGCTGGTGGTTCCGCACCGTGGCTTGGCTGGGCGGTTCACCTCCCGGAGCGTGTGTACGCCTCCTTCGCCGGGCATGATGTCGAACGCGGCACCACCGGCGAGGACAGTGCCGATGATTGAGCCTTCCGGGCTGAACGAGATGGCAACGTAGCCCGGCTCGGCACCCTCGATCGAGCCGAACCAGGTCTCCGCATCGCCGCCGGCGCTGCGGTGGCCGAAGACAACCGTGAAATTTACGTCGGCGAAAAACGGCAGGGCTATGCGTTCCGGTCCCCCCGCACGGAGCAGCGCGGCGTCGGCGGCCACCCGACGGGCGCGGCGGGCGAGCGGGTCGGCGACGGGGAGCTCGTCGGCGGGCGGCAGGTCCGAGAAGAGCGCGGGGGCGGCCGCAGCCACCCCGACGAGGGCGACCGCCGCGACCGCGTAGAGCAGGAGCCGAGGGGCGAATCCCGTGCGGTCACACCGCGCCATGCCGGGCAGAGTGCTCCACAAGTGCACAGGAGGCGTGCTGACCGGGGAAAAGGCGACGACGGTCACCTTCGTGACGCACGCGGCGGCTGGAACCACTATAGCCGCCCGCAACTCAAATGACGATATGCCGGGTCGCCTGATCCGCGAATCGCAAAAGTAGCTCGACGCCACAGGGCAGCGTTCGGTGAGATTTGCCGCCGGCACAGGGTCACGGTTGATGCGAGGTCGCACGACGGACTTCTCCACTTCCCCGCCCGCATCAATTGGCGCAAGAGCTTGCGATCATATAAGTCGAATGTCAAACTGGGCTCAGGTAAAGATCTTTCAACGTCCTTTGGGTTGCTTCAAGCCTTGCGAGCCGGCTCGCCATGTGGCAGCCTGCTGTGGGCTGCGCCACATACCAACGCCCCCTTCTAGAAGTCGGACGCTCCGACGGAACGGAGACGACGGGACGGAAGGACGTCCTCGGCGCAGCATCCGAGCACGATATAGTCCACGCGTCCCGAGGACTGTAGCCCATCGGAATCCTTCAAAGAAGCTCGTTTTCCAACCCCCCACCCCCCCCGCACGAGCCAGCTCCAAACAAACAACCACCACGGTCTCCCCCCCATCGACCATGCTCGCCCTCGCTTTCGACCAGCCCAGTGGCACGCTAGGAGTGTCCAACGTGCCGATGCCCACGCCGCGGGCGGGCGAGGTGCTCGTCCGCGTGCTGCGCGCGGGCATCTGCGCGACGGACCTCGAAATCGTCTCCGGCTATGTGAAGGGCTTCCGTGGCCCGCTCGGCCACGAGTTTCTGGGCGTCGTTCACGCGGCCGCCGAGGGCGCGCCGCCGCCCGGCACGCGCGTCGTCGGCGAGATCAACTGCGACGACGCGCACTACGCGGCAACCTGCTCGGACGCGGTGTTTGCGCGCAACCACGCCGCCGGCCGCAGCGTGCTCGGCATCATCAACCGCGACGGCTGCTTCGCCGAGTACGTCGCGCTGCCGGCAGGGAACCTGCACGCCGTGCCCGAGGCGCTGAGCGACGCCGAGGCAGCATTCTGCGAGCCGCTGGCCGCAGCATGCCGCATCGTCGAGCAGGGCCTGGTCGAGGGCGCGTCGTTCGGCCCGAAGGACAAGAAGGATGAGCAGAACGGACAGAAGCAGCACACTGCGGGCCAGCAGGGGCCGCAGCGGATCGCCGTAGTAGGCGACGGCCGCCTCGGGCTGCTGATCGCGCAGGTGCTCGCGATCCACGCGCCGGGGCGCGTCACCCACTTTGGCCGCCACCCCAAAAAGATGGAGCTCGTGAGCGGTACGGCCGCGAAGGTGGTCGTCGCCGGGGACGGCGAGCCATCTTCTGCCCCCTCGCAAGAGCACGCCGGCGCGTTCGATCTCGTCGTCGAGGCCTCTGGCTCGAGCGACGGCATTCGTCTCGCGCTCGCGCTCGCCCGGGCGATGGGCACCATCGTCCTCAAGACGACCGTCTCTGCCGCGGCGCAGGCGGCCGTTTCGTGGAGCGAGCTCTGCAACGACATCGTGGTCAACGAAAAGATTCTCGTCGGCAGCCGGTGCGGGCCCATGGACGCGGCGCTGGACGTGATGCGGGACCACCCGGAGGTGCGGGCGCTCCTAAAGTCGATGCTGCAGCACGAAGTGCCTCTGTCGCGCGGTGTAGAGGCCCTGGAGCTCGCGCGTTCGAAAGGCGTACTGAAAGTGCAGCTCATCTGCAGTGGAGGGAGCTGAGGGTGCTCAGAACAGCACGAAGTGAAACTTGTATTTCGTCCACAACGACGGGCTCATTACATCGAGCTCCTCGCCCACGTGTTCCCCGCGTTCCCGCTCCCCTTGGCCCCTTTGAACAAGATCGCGCTCCTCCTCTCGAAGACCGCCTCTTGCCTCCTCACCGCGTCCGGGTGCATGTCCGCCTCGGGCGGCGCATCGTGCAGCCAGTTCCCCGTCGCGTCCGTGCCCCGCACCAGCATCGCCGAGTCGGCGTCGGAGAGCACCTGCTTCACGCGCGGGGACAGGTACCTTATCGCCAGCCCCACGCGCGGCCAGGGCGCCCTGTTGGGCCCGGATCCGTGCACCGCGAGCACGTGGTGCAGCGACATCTCCCCCGGCTGCAGCACCAGGTCGACAATGTCCTCCTCTCGGGCGTCGAACGCGACCTCCTGCCCGCGGGTGAGCATGTTGTCCTTGGCGTAGGTCTCGACGTGCTCGAGCTGCTCCAGGTGCGTGCCCGGGACGATCCGCATGCAGCCCGATTGCGGGGTCGAGGGGGTGAAGGCGACCCAGGCCGTGACCACGTCGGCGGTGGAGAGGCCCCAGTAGGTTTTGTCCTGGTGGAACGAGACGAAGGCGGGGTCGCCGGCGCGCTTCGTGAAGAACTGGCTCGAATAGCACATAATGTCCGGGCCCAGCACGGATTCCACGGCGTCGAGCACGGCGGGGTGCCGCACGACGTCGCAGATCCACGGGAACAGCAGGTGCGGCCCGGCGTTGAGCTTGCCGACCAGCTTGCCGCCGACCGCGCGCTCCGTGGCGTCGAAGCGGGAGAGAAGCGCGGCGGCGTCGGCGTCGGAGAAGACGCGCACGGGGGAGTGGTAGCCGCGCGAGCGGTAGGCCGCGGCCTCGGCGGGCGTGAGGGAGGGGGCCATCGCGGCGGTTGTAGGATGTACTCTGAACGGTACCACGTCGTGCAAAGCCCCTGGCAAGTGGAACAACGGCGGAGCTTAGGCCGTCGGCTGCTGGAGGCGTGGGTGGAGAGAGAAGAGGACGAAGAGGCTGTCTCCCAGCGCGCGTCAGACCCTTCGACGGAGTATCATCGATCTGGCGAAGGCCTCGAATCTCTGGCCGTGTAGAAGCTCTAAGCCCTTAAGTTCTGCATCCTTCACTGGTCTTCGATCTCGACGGGCCTGCCGGTAGCCCGAGCGATCGCGTTCCGCAGCACGCGCAGGCGGGTTACGGTGCGGGGCTTTGTTCCTACGAGTCGGAGGATCGAGCTCTCGTCCAGCTCCCACCATCCTTCGCCGATGGCATCGAGGTTCGCGCGGAGGAACTTCGAGAGCCGCCCTTCCAAGTCCTTGACGGTCGCGGGGCCGTGCAACCAAGTGATCTGCCGCGCAAACTCGAAAGCAAGCGACGGCGTCGAAAGCACGCCGTCGAGGAAAAGCTGGGGCTCCTCGGGGTCGACGTGTTTGGGCCATTCCCACAGCAGCACCATCTCTGCAACAACGCCAGCAAAGCATGGGAAAGAAGACAGGGAACGGAAGAAACGACGGGAATCATCGGCGGAAACAGCAGGAAAGCGAGCGAAGTCGCTGCAGAATCGTGCGAAAAGAATCATGCAATCGGCGCCCTTATCAAAGAGACCCTGGAAAATCATTGCTTTGTCCGGCCAGTCCAAGGCAGGGGAGAGCGCAAACACGTATGCAATGTCGCGGTCCGACCAGTGCCCTATCGCAGCTTCCAGGAGTGAGGCAGGAACAAGCCGTCTTCTTCGAATATATTGTTCATCCGCCGACGTTGATGCCGGGGCCGCACTTGAAGATGTTCTTCTCTTTGTCGTACGAGTTGAACTTCCGCGATTTACCGGAGAGGTCGATCTGGATGTTGTCGCCGTTGGTGGACGATGCCCCGAGGTATTGGTGGCCGCCTGACGACGAAGCACAGGAGTGAGCAACATGTCGATGCACGGCAAGGACTCTACCCACCCGTCCTAACTGCGATGGCGATGCCCTTTGCCGCGGCGTACTTCACCGCGGCCTTGACGTCTTCCACGTCCTCCACGTAGATGATGGCAGCCGGGTCCAGCTTCCCCTCCGGTTGACTTGCGTAGCAATACTGGTAGCGGGACGGGTCGAAAATCTTGTCGCCGCGGTGCACGACCCAGCCTTTGAACGGCGGAAGGTCCGTGAGAACGGGGGCCATCTTGCGCTATCGGGCGGGAGACGGGGGAGGCATTACGATCGATTCACGACAACAATACGGGAGTGGGATGAACTTCGAGCACGGTAACGTAACTGAGTGTCATAGAGCACGACAGAGCGCCTTCCAGTTTGCTCAAGTGTCGAGGCTGTCGGCAAGTCCAATCCGCGGCACCATTCGACCCGGAGCTCTTCTCCACAAACGGGGGTTGCATGATGCATAGTCGCGGCATTCAAAACCGACAAGGGGCTGGCGATGTCCCCCAGGGTGGGTCCGGGCACAGGCGAGGCGGAGGCGGACCAGCCTGTGCAATGTCGTGGACCCCGAAGGAGTCAGCTCCGGGCCCTGACCACGATCTCCGCAAGCGCGACGGACAACATTCTGCCGCAGGACACCTGCTGCCCGCCGGACTCCAGCAAGCCGCGATGTCCTCCTCAACCGAGAAGCGCTCCGAGCCTCAGGATTCCGCGAAGCCGAAGGACGCGAAGGAGGCCGGCCCCCGCAAGCCCGCGTTCTGGGAGCGGTACACGCTCGCCGAGGTGTTTTCGGCGTGCAAACGCGTACCGCTCATCGGCACCTGGCTCTTTGGCTTCGTCGTGGGTTCCCCGCTTGCGCCGCTGCCCTGCCACCCTGACCTCGCCTGACAAGGTCGGCGTGCTCGGCCCCTTCTCGGCCAGCATCTCCGCCTCCTTCCGCGAGGTCTCCAGCACCACGGACCGCTCCACCGTGCGGCTCACCCTCCCGGACCGCCGCTCCAACAGGAACCACCTTTCCTGCATCCACGCCAGTGCGCTCTTCTGCGCCGCCGAGACGGCCTCCGCCATGTGCGCCACCGTCGCCGGGGTCGCGCTCTCGCGGGCGGCCGAGGCAAAGGGCGACGCGAGGAAGGTCGGGGTGATCCCGAGCGGGGCGCAGATCGACTACGTCAAGAAGGCGCGGGGGCCGATCGGGGTCGAGTGCGTGGTGGAGCACGCGGAGATGGAGAAGGCGCTGGATGCCGGCAAGGAGATGTGGGTCGTGGTCAGCCTGAGAGACAAGGACGGCAAGGGGGACAAGGTCTCGGAGCTGCGGCTGAGGTGCAACCTGAAGAGGATGGGCTAGTTCCTCATCCGGCATTTGAGTTCCTGTGGGGCACGGATCCCGACGGGACTTGGGCCAAATGGGATCGTTGGTTTGTCAAGAGCCTGATGGGAGACATCGTCACGATACAATCTTTGTTCGGATCTTCATCCTGTCGCCAGCCACGGGAGCACCGCCCTTTGGTCTCCTCCATTTCCCCGCGCCGGTCCGACCAGCAGCCTCCACACCGACGCCTCAGGATCGGTATCCTCATCCAGCTCCTCGTCCACAGCCTCCCCATCGCGATACTCCTCGACCACGAACGCGACGATATCCAGCACGCATCCCTGTGGCTTGGCACGGATCGCCGCCTCGATCTCGCCAAACTCAATGTCCCCATGCACATCCACGAAGTCCCCATGGTTCCCGCGGCAGAGGCGCAGCTTCAACACCCATAGCGTCTTGAGCGTCGACGGTAGGCCGTGCACGAACGCGCACGACGAAAAGAGCCTGACGTCGGCGCTCTCCAGGCCGCCTTTCCGCACGAGCAGCTCCCAAACGTCGCGGCAGGCACCCTCGTCCAGCCAGATCTCCGAATCGGAAAAGATGCGGCGCGGCTTCAGCGCATCGCGGAGGAGCACCGTGTGCAGCTGGTTCCATTCGTCGAACCAGAGGGTATGCATCCGCGAGGCAACCCAGTCGGAGACCTCCGGGAACCGGCCGGGATGGTCGCCGTCCCCCGCGAGGATGTGGTCGACGTGGATGTCCAGCACTACGCGGTCCTGCTTCTGCGCTTCCAGGGCAGCGAAGAAGGCCGGGAAGAACCTCCCCCGGTACTGGCATTCCCTGAGGTCTGCGAACCGCGTTCCGATCGGGCCTTCCCGCGAGGGCCTGATGTAGATGGAGAGGTCCAGATTCACCAAGGTTGACAGATCGGCCTGTACAAACTCGAGGAAAGCTTCTTCCGACTCGATGTCGCAGCTCAGGTCCCTCAGGTTGGTGAACATAGGGAGGAGAGGCCCGAAGAGGGCAAAGGGGACCGTCACAGTGGCACCGTTCATGACGTCACGGCTGAGCACGAGCCTGCGGACGTAAGAGAGCTTGTCCTTTGGCAGCGGCGGCGCCGCGGAGTCGAAGAACTGGCCGAAGAAAAGCAGCGCGTGCCTGAACTCGGCGCGGTGCTGCTTCCAAAAGTCCCAGTGCTGGTCTGCCAATCTGTTGTCCCTCCTCACGGCAGCAGCGTGGAAGTCCAAGGTGCGGAACATGAGCGGAGCGACGTGAATGTAGCACGATTTCGACACCAGGGCGAGGACAAGTCGGTCCTTGGGTCCGAGGAACCGCGCGACCTCGCGGACCACTTCCGGGAGCACGGCCGGTGAATGCGACGAAGCGATGCACGAGTTGTTTTCGCCAGGCGCGGTATCGCGCGCGGAGAGCAGCGCGGTCGGACCCCTCAGGGGGCCGCGTTTTCGCTCCCCGGGCTGCTCGTCGAGCCGGACGTCGGCCACACCGCCGCAGAGGGCGGCAAGGTCCGCCTCGGGAGCCGATGCAGCATCTCCGATGCTCGATTCGGCGTCTCCATCGTCATCCATGCTGAGGAGTGCAGGAGAGGACGGGCTGCAGGCGCCACCACGGTTCAGGACGAGTCAAGCAAAGGAGGCGCTAGGCGGCGTTCAATGATGATCGCTCACGAATGACGATGGAATGGAAGAGAGCACGTGTTTTGAATCCTGCCCATGTGGGCCGGGGATTCGTCGCTTGCCCAACAGTTCCGGGTCTACCCCCGACCTGGCCCGGAAAAGTCCCCAAGAGGCCAGCTACCTCCCTTCATCAAGTAGCCAAGATGAAGCGGGCAGCACAAACTCCGGGAACGCCTCTTCTCCCGCGTTTCGTGAGGGCCCGACAAGCAGCCTCCACTCCGACGCCTCGGAGTCGGTGGCCTCGTCCACCTCCACGTCCACCGGCTTCCCGTCGCGATCCTCCTTCACCACGAACTTGCCGACGTCCAGCACGCATTCCTGCGGCCTGCCCCGGATCGCAGCTCGGATGTCAGGGAACTCATCGCCGTGGGCTTCCTCGACCTCCCCGTGCGTCCCGTGGCACAGGCGCAGCTTGTCCACCCTGAGCGTCCCGAGCGTCGCCGGCAGGCCGTGCACAAGAGCGCACGAGGAGAACAGCGCCAGCCCCGCGCTCTCCAGGCTGCCCTTGCGCACGAGTAGCTCCCAGGCGTCGCGGCAAGCGCCTTCGTCCAGGGAGAAGTCAAAGTCGGAGAAAATGCGGCGCGGCTTCAGCGCATCGCGGAGGAGCACCGAGCACAGATGGTCCCACTCGTGGAACCGGAGCGTGTGTATCCGCGAGGCCACCCAATCAGAGACCCGAGGGAGCCGCCAGGGAACGTCGTCGTCCTCCGTGAGATCGGAGTCGGACGAGTGGTCCTCTCCGAGAATGTTGTCGGCGACAACATCCAGCACGACCCGGTCCTGCTTCTGCGCCTCCAGGGCCGCGAACAAGGCCGGCACGAGCGTGTCGCGGCACTGGAACTCCCTCAGGTTCCCGAACCTGATGCCCAGCTTCGCTTTACGCGAGGGCTTGAAGTAGATGGCGAGGTGCAGCGTCTGCAGCGTCGTAAAATCGGCTTGCACGAATTCGCGATAAGCGGCTTCCGACTCGATGTAGCAGCTCAGCTCCCTCAGGTTGGTGAACAGCGGCAGCAAAGGCGCCAAGAGGGCGAAGGGGACCGTCACCGACAGCCCGATCCTCGTGTGGCGGCTCAGCACGAGCCTACGGACGTAGGAGAACTTGTTCTTCGCGAGCCGCGGGGCCGCAGAGTCGACGAACCGGACGAAGGAGACCACGGCGTGACTGAACTCGCGGCGGTGCCGGTCCCAAAAATCCCGGTCCTGCTCGGCCAATCTGCGGTCCTTCCTCACGGCGGCAGCATGAAAATCCAAGGTGCGGAACATGAGGGGAGCCACCTTGAGGTAGCACGGCTTCAAGACCAGCGCGACGGAAAGCTGGTCCTTGGGTCCGAGGAACCGCGCCACCTCGCGCACCAACTCCGGGAGCACGGCCAGCGCGGGGCCCGACTCCTTTTCGACCAGCGCGACTTCGGAGAGCAAAGCCGCGAGGCGATGCGCCCCGGCGCGGTTGCCGTCCGCGCGGCCTGCGTCGAGCCGGGCGCGCGCGGCGGCGGCGAAGGCGCCGCAGAGGTCCACCGGCGCGTCGTCGGAAAGCGCCGCGGGCATTGCTTCAGCGCGCTCGTTGGCAAACGTGGCGGAGGCCATCTGTGAATTTGACCCCTGCAAACTAGTGCCCAGAGCCCCGGACTCAGTTCCCTGCTACTCCTCTGATCCTGATCTTCGGTCGAGCCATCGCCGCCGAGCAATCAAAGCAGAAAGCTGTACGGTCTCCAGCGTGTGGCCTCGATCGGGGAATGCCGGAACTCAGCCCAGGAGAACTATGACCTAATTGACTCACCCTGTCTCGACGGAAACCGTCGCCACTCGGCGTTGGCCGAGGGCCTCTTTTACGCTCATCAGCGATGGCCATTGAGCCCGCCGGACCGCAGCACTTGTATGCAGCCGGGATTCGCGAGGGCCCGCCCCGCGGACCTTCGCATTGCCGAGCCCAAGGACGCTGCGGGGGACGTGCGGCCGCCGCCTTCCTCATCCTCTTCCTCCTTTTTGCGTTCGCCTCGCCGTCCGCGGTCACCGCGCGCCGTGTCACGGCGATTGCCGCCGGCGGCGGACATAGCCTCGCCCTGCTCGACGACGGCACCGTGCGCGCATGGGGCCTGGACCACCGCGGCCAGACGGACGTGCCCCGCGGGCTCGTCGGCGGGCGCCAGATCGGCGCCGGCGGTGATTTTTCCGTCGCCCTCCTGTCGAATGGATCCGTTGCGGTGTTCGGGGAGGGCGTGTGGAACCAGACCCGTGTGCCACCCGGAATCCAGGGCCACATCCGGGAGGTGGCCGTCTACGCGTGGCACACGCTTGCTCTTTTAAGCAACGGCTCTATTGTCGGCTTTGGGGACAACACCTACGGCCAGTCGGATGGCCCTTCTTCGGTCTGGCCCCTGCGGCAGCTCTCGGCCGGCCGCGGAGGCTTCAACCTCGTGCTCCTGGCCAACGGCACCGTCGCCGCTTGGGGTGACGACAGTTCGGGGCAGTGCAAGGTACCCAACTTGGGCCCGAGCGTGCAGAGCGTTTCCGCAGGAGGGGACCATGCCATTGCGCTCCTCGCAAATGGATCCGTCGTTGTCTGGGGTTCAAACCAGCTAGGGCAGCGGATGCTGCCGCCAAATCTCCCAGAAGCGAGACAGATCGCTGCCGGGTACTACTGCTCCCTCGTGCTCCTCAGGAACGGCTCCATCGTCGCGGCCGGGGACAACTCCTTCGGCGTCCTGAACGTGCCGCCCTTCCCACCCGGACGACGGCCGCTCAGAATATCAGCCGGATTTGCCCATGCGCTCGCGTTGATGGACGATGGCGGCATCATCGGCTGGGGTTGGAACCACGAGGGACAAGCCACGGTACCTGAGGATCTGCGCAGCCGACCGAATGAGTCCCTCGTACCTACTTCCCTTGTACCTACTCTGTCGAGCGCCACGAGTACTTTCGCAACCACTTTTGCCATTCCGACAACAGCCCGCACAATTGGAACTGAAGCTACGATGACACTCACGTTGACATCGTCCTCGGCGACCGCCAGCCTTGAACCAACTTTAGGCGCTTTGGGAAGCTCGACAACACTTGCGGGTCCTCCGGTCGGAGCCATCATCGGCGGAATCGTTGGAGCCGTGCTGGTTCTGCTTGCCATCGGTGGGCTCTTGTGGTGGCGGTCGCGGCGTCGGACTCGTGCCCGGGGCCCCGATCCATACAGCCCCGAGGATGCCAAAGAGTGCTCAGACCCCCAGCTGGATGCAAAGAGCACGACAGAGGCCAAGCTGGCCGATTCCGGTCACAACGAGGCGCCTGATTGGACGCTGATTGCGTCTTCAGCCACCGCCGTCGCATCGAACGCGCTCGTGTCATCCTCCCGGGCAACATCTGTTCCAGCCGTCACCGAACACTTCGTGGTCATTTCTGGGCTCAGGACCGTGCAGGCTTCCGACATTCAGGTCGACGAGTCGAGGAAGCTGGGCGAAGGGGGCTTCGGCACGGTGCACGTCGGCCTCCTCCGCGGATCCGTCCCGGTAGCCGTCAAGCGGATCAAGGGCGGGATGGACGAGAGCACGCTGCGCTCCTTCAGGAAGGAGGTCCAGGCCTGGACCGGGCTCGTGCAGCGCAACGTGCTCCCCCTCATGGCCGTCTGCCTGGATCCGCCGATGATGGTCACGGACCTCGTCGAGTGCGGCAATCTCCGGCAGTTCCTATCGCAGAGGGACTGGGACGTCCGCATCGCGCTCGCCCTCCTGCTAGACGTATCGCACGGCATGGCCTACATCCACTCGGAGGGGATCGTGCACGGGGACCTGAAGCCTCAGAACATCCTCGTCGACCGCGGAAACCGCGCCATGGTGACGGACTTTGGGCTGGCCCGCCTACAGCGGGAGACGACGACGACCGCCACGCCGGGGACCCATGCGCCCGGGACGCTGGCGTACCTGGCGCCCGAAGTCCTGGGGGGCAGCAGGCCTCGGAAGCCGGCCGACGTGTACTCTTTCGCCATGACGGCGTACGAAGCCCTCGGCGGCGGTTGCAAGCCATTTGCTGGTATTCCTACGGAGGCCGTGAGTGAAAAGGTCGCCGGCTGGACGATTTCTGATTCGCATCCAGGTCGCCTTCCAAGTACTCGCAAACCGGCGGCCTGCTCGACTACACGAGCTTACGCAAGACGCGTGGGCTCTTTGCGAGGACTGCTGGACGCATGCCGCCAAAGAGCGGCCCACTTTTGCCGAGCTTGTGCCGAGACTTGCCTCATTGCAAGATCGCCAGGCGGGACCGTAGCTTTGCGAATCAACCAGATTCTCAATTCAATCACCGAGGCAAACACAAATGTGTGCAATGGTTTCGAAGCTCGTTTCCCGCCGCCGCCCGCTGCGCCTCCTCAACCGGGACAGAAGCTCTCGAGGGTGAAGAACACGCCGACCCCCTTGAGCAGCGTGTAGAACGCCGCAAGCACCGTGAGCCCCGTCACGACGGCCGTCCGAAGGGCGCCGTAGTCGACTACGAACCCGAGATACCGGGCCTGCACCTTGGAGACGTCGGCGAACGAGTCCAGGAGGGCAAGGTGCTCTCCGATCCTGGCGGCGGCGTCCCGGGGCGGGGAGGGCGAAAGCAGGAGCAGCCGGCGGAGCTCTGTCCGCGCTGCCGCGTAGAGGGATCCTACGGCGGCTACCTCGCGGTTGGCTTCGGCGACGTGGTACATGTCCGTCAGGAAGAAAATGAGGTCCAGCAAGATAACGGCTATGGACCACGCGGTGATGCACGATCCGACGGCGACGTTGATCACGAGGTTGACCACTTCGGAGAGGAGAAAGATGGTGAAGAGGGACTGAGAGGCAGCGGTGGCGGCGAAGATGCCCGGCCACGTGGAAGAGAGGCTGGCGTGAAGGCGGATGTAGAGCTCCTCTTCAGGGGGTTGGGGGAGGGGGTCTCCGTCTCCAGACGCTTCCAGGATTCCTTGGCACCGGGCGAGCAGCGATCGTAGGGACAGCCTCACCGCACGGTTTTGAAGCCGAAAGGTGCCGGGGAAGACGCGTTTAAAGCGCAGCATGATGCCGGACCAGCCCCACAGGAAGATGCCGACGAGCAGCAATAGAGCAAAGATGCACCAACCCGACGTAAAGAGCTCGTGGCCGAAAGTAACGAAGGCCGTGTAGCAGCGGAAAAAGACGAAGGCGATCCATAAGAGATATTGCCCCGCGGTCTGCGCGATCCATCTGGCGCCGTAGTCCTTGGGCAGGGGCCCGGCACAAGAAGCGAGGGGACATGGGCAGCGCTGGTCGCCGGAGCGATGGTCCATGAGCAAGAAGTCAAAGTCGTGCGGGGTCTTTGAACCGGGGACTGGGCGGGGGCTCGGGACGGACGGGGCGTCCTTGCCAATCTCGGCGTCCGCGTCGGCGCGGCCTAGCCCCACGAGCTCTTGCCAGCGCACGACACCAGCCAAGAAGTTGCCGTCCAGGGTTGCCGGCCGGGCGGCCTTGGGCGATGACCCGACCAGGGCCGAGCGCTCCCTCCTATGGGTGCTGAGCGCGAAATACAGGAAGGGCAGCCCGAACGAGATGCACAGGGCGACGGTGCCACCGGCCAGTTGCCTGGCACCGAAGCGGCCGTCATTGAGGCGGAATGATGCGGCTATGAGTCCGCTCGTGGGAATGCTGACGAGGAGCAGCTGGAGCGCAGCCGGCCGGCGGAGGATGGGCCGTACGGCGTGGTGCAGCCGAAGCATGAGCCGGAGGGCGCGGTGCGGCCGCAGAGTGCGGAGTGCGGCGTCGTACGTCAACGGCGACGCGTCGCGCGCCTCGGCGGCGGGGTCGGTGTCCGGAGGCAGGAAAACAGCGTCGCCCGGTCCCGGGGGGGAGGGAAGGAGCGCGAGCCACGCGCGTGGCGCAAAGTCGCCCGCGGCCATCGCAGTGAAGGAAGCGCGGGACGTTCGGGCGTTGATCGCGGGGACAACGGAGAGGCGCAGATCGTCCGCGCACGCGCCGGAACACCGCACCCGAGAGCATATGGCGAGCGCCTTCCATCGCGGCCGCACCCAGGAGCACGTCAGAGCGTTGAAGATCTCTAGCTTGACGCCACTCAGTCAACATCATGGCGTAACACGCGTGGCCTGCCCGCCGTCAGTTGAATTCCGCTCTCTTTGGAGCCATTCTAATCGGCATTCGTGTCCACAGGACAAGGAGCGGAAAGCAATCGTCGAGAACGTGCTGTCACTGCGCAAACAGGGAACGGATAACGACCTGTGGTTGCTAATCGAGAGGTGTTGGGACGAGGATCCACTCAAGAGACCGAAAGCTCCTGAGGTGGTGCAGAAGCTCAAGTACATCATTGCGAAGAACAAGCTGGCACGACCGGCGGAGCTGGGAGGAGGCTAGGATTCTTTGTTCTCATTGCGAATTACAGAACCCTGCGCTCGAGCGACCTGATCAGCCCCGTTGCCTCGTCCAGCACCACCCCGAACTCGACCCTCCCTCCCCCGGGCATTCTGACCACCGTTCCCTCGAACGGATCCTCCAGCGCGTGCCTCTGCATGCCCGGTCCGCCCTTGTTCCCCGGCAGCATCCCCACCAGCTCCGCGATCTGCTCCCTCCCCCTGGCCACCCCCGCCGGCGAGCGCGGGTCCCACGACCCGTCCTCGGCAAACAGTGCCGCGGCCGCCTGCCCGTCCCTGGCGTCGACGGCGCCCAGGAACCTCGCCAGAGCCTCGCGCGGCGACCTGCGCGGGGCGTATCCGCGGTGGAACAGCCTCTCGGCCTCGTGCGAGCCGGGCTTGCCGATCCCCGAGGCGTACAACGCGGCGACGTCGGGGTTCTCGTGGCTGCGGCGATAACCCGACGCCCGATCGGCGGCGTAGATCCCCTTTGCCCGCTTCTCGAGGATAAGGGGGTCGTCAGACTTGGGCTCCCCGCCGCCGCCGAGGCACCCGCCCACGCAGGCCATGACCTCGATGAAGGCGAACCGCTTCCAGTCGTCCGTGGAGAGGAGTTCCTGCGCCGCGGCGATCCCCGAGCACACGGCGACCTCGCCCAAGCCGTCGACCTTGGCCGACTTGACCCCCTTGCGCACCCCGCGCACGGCGTGGAAATCCAGCGCGCCCAGCTCGGTCTTGCCGGCGAGGTGGAAAGCCGAGCGCAGCGCGGCCTCCATCACCCCGCCGCTGGCCCCGAAGATGACCGCGGCCCCGGACGACCCGCCCAGGGGCGAGTCGTACGCGCCGTCGTTGTCCAGCGAGGCGAAGGGGATCCCGCGGGCGCGGATCATGCGCGCCAGCTCGCGGGTGGTGACCACGGCGTCGATGTCCCCGCGCAGGTCGGGCCGTACGGCCTCGTCCTTCTTGGCCGTACAGGGCATCACCGACACGACAAAGGGCTCCTTGGTGCCGTCGGCAAAGGCGGGGCCGAGGGAGGACGGGAAGGGACCGCGCTTGGCGAGGGCGCCGAGCATGCCCTGCGGCGATTTGGTAGTCGAGAGGTGCGGCAGCAGGTCGGGACGGTTCAGCTCGAGGTAGTTGACCCAGCCGGGGCAGCAGCTCGTGAACAGCGGGAGAGTGCCGCCGCTGCCGACGCGCTCGAGAAGCTCGGTGGCCTCTTCCACGATGGTCAAATCCGCGGCAAAGTTGGTGTCAAAGACGTAGTCGAAGCCCAGCATGCGCAGCGCGTTGACGAGGCGGCCCGTGGAGACGGTGCCCGGTGCCAGCCCAAACTCCTCGCCGATGGCGATGCGGGTGGCCGGGGCCGTCTGCACGACCATGATCCGCTCGCGGGCGTCGAGCTCGTGCAGCACGCGGTGCCAGTCCGGCCGCTCGATGAGGGCGCCGACGGGGCACACGGCCGTGCATTGCCCGCACGAGATGCAGGGCGTCTCGCCCAGCGGGCGGTCAAACACCGTCACGGGCACGGCCGACCCGCCGCGCTCGGCGAAGCCGATGGCGAAGATGGCCTGGCCCTCCTCGCCGCAGGCCTGCGCGCACAAGCCGCACTCGATGCACTTGTCGATGTCCCGCCAGATGGACGGCGACGTGTGGTCCGTCAGGGCGTGCTTCTGGCGCTCGGGGCCGCCGGGCTCGCCGCGGGGCAGCTTGGGCCACCTGTCGTTGAGCTGGTTCTCCTTGACGAAGGCCTGCAGCTTGCACGCCCCGTCCACCTCGCATTTCTGGCAGTCGTTCGGGTGCCGCGCCAGCAGCAGCTGGGCGTCGGCGCGGCGGAACGCCTCCAGCTCGGGCGTGTGCGTCCGTATGCTGTCCCCGTCGACGGCCTTCGTCGCGCAAGCGGGCACCAACTTGGAAGAACCCTCGACCTCGACGAGGCACATGCGGCAGCGCGCGTGCGGCTCGTAGCGCGGGTGGCGGCAGAACGTCGGCACGCGGCCGCCCGCCGCAGCGACGGCGTCGACGAGCTTTGAGCCGGCGGGCACCGAGACGGGCCGGCCGTTGACCGTGAGCCGCAGGGATCCCGCGCCGCCGCCCGGAGGCGCCGCCGTCGCAAGCCGACGCGCAGGCTGCGCCAGGCGCACGAGGCCCCGGGCCAGCATGGTGTTTCGATGTGGAGGAGTTGGCGGTGAGTCGGAGCGCGGTGACTCACAGTGTGTCCCCATCCCCACGTGAACGTCATTGCCTCCCAGGACGAATCTCGTAAAGAAGAAACAGGGGAAGGCGAGACAAGGCCCATCACGAGTGGGAAGGACTTTTCTTCTAGATGCCAGCAAACTACGAATCTCTCACTGACGGTCTCATGGAGGATTGCGGCGACTGGGATCGTGGATGATTCTCCAGCGAGCTGGGGCCTCATACGCCCCTAAACTTCCCTGTTCACACGACACGAACCATCGGCAGCATGCTGGGCAACGAAAAGAACCCCGCATGGAATATCCGCGATGTCGCTGCGGCCTGCAGGGCCCCCGAGGAGGACTTTGCCGCCCTCTGCGAACGCGCCGCCGAAATCGCGCGCCTGCGGTTCGACGCGCTTCGCTCCCAGGGCAAACGCGCAGCCGCTGGCCGCCTCGCCGACCGGCTAGCCGGCATCACTCTCGTGGAGAAGAGGGCGCGGGATTACGCGTCATTTCCGGTCGTGCTCCCCGAGCTGCTCCGCGTCGTGGCGCGGTTCCTCGGGCCCCAAGACCAGCTCTCCCTCGCGCTCGTATCGAGGGAGTCTTACTAGCAAGTCGCACCGCTGATGCTGCGCGAGATTGACTTTGCCAAGGCGAGCCGGGGGCGGTACCTGAGGATGAAGGCGCTCGGATTGTTGCCTTCGCCAGCGGAAATGTGGCGGACTGCTAGCCCTGCCTACCACCTCTTCAAGGAGTTCTCCGCCGACAGGGCTCCGCGGCTGCCGCAGAGCAAGTTCTACGTCAGGAAGCTCGTCCTTGGCACCGACCCATTCGACCACTTCAACGTTAGCTACGGCTCCTTCTCTTTCGGCACAAAGTTCCCATCTGCCTTGACCAGCCTGACGGACCTGACGTTCGCCACGGACTCGAATGGCTGCATGGCCACCTTTGGCGAGGCCGACCTCTCGATGCTGACGCGGCTCGAGATCCGCTTCTACAAGGAGCAATCCGACTACGTGATCCCCATCAACACCAAGTTCGGCGACCTGCGTGAGCTGCGGTACAAGGGTTTCCAAGTGCATTCGCTGTTTGCCGCTCTGGAAAGGCAGCGGCAGGACCGCGTGAGGCTGGACATCCAGTTCTTCCCGGAACCCCACCGCGAATTCCGGGACGTGTCCGACTGGACCGTGTCTCGGATCGACACCCTTGGCCTATTCAACTTCGAAGACGCCGCAGACATGCTCCGCCGCTGGTCCGCCCTGCACCCGCGCCGGATCTTTGTCGACCCGCAGGAGGAGTACTGGAACAAGCAGCTCTGCACCCTTTCGTGGGCACACCTGGTCCGCAGGGGCAGCGTCGAAGAGCTCGATCTGTGGCGGCTGCCGTCGGCCGCGCTCGCTTACGGGTTGCCGCCGAAGCTGAAGCGGCTCAAGGTCGCGAGGCTGGTGCTCTGGCACCGGCCGGCGCAGTTCGCGGCGATCGAAAAGGTCCTGTTGGAGAAGCCCGCGGGGTGCGTTTTGGATGTGGGCGAGATCGGAACGGACGAGCGCGCGCTCGATGAGGATAGTGACCCCGAGGCATCGATGTGGCGGTGGATGGTCGGGCCGGCGCAAGAGGCTGTTGCGAGCCAGTAGCAGAAATGACACGATGCGAACCAACATTCGACGATGCTCGTTAGCGAGTCGCAAGGCATGGCTGTGCACAATCGGGTCGAGAGTTGTTGCGAGGCCGCTTCGATTGCCGCAACATTTCCGCACCTTCAAATCATGGACGTTGCAATCATAGGAGGCACGTGGAACTCATCGGTACCGGCACATCTGCAACTGATCTGCTTGCGGACGCGTCGCAGGGTCGATCAGCGGGCTCACCGCCGGAATGTCGGTGTCGCAGCGTGTCTGCCTCCCACCCAATGCCTAACGCGTCCTTTCTCCAGTTCCCTCCTCCGCGGCCTCCAATCGCCAAATGTCACGATCTACGAGCGCTCTTCGTCTTCTTTGTCGGAGCGCGGCGTCGGACTGGCCGTGGTCCCCGCGATGTTCGGCGAGCTCTCCGGAGATCCGTCGTGTCGCACGCTGCGGCACGTCCCTTGCAACGGCACGGTGGTCATCGCGGACGGAAAAGGCGGACTCGTCAAGGCCGCAATGCCCCAGGTCGCGTTCGTCTCGTACGATTCATTGATGTCAGGTGGGGAGGACGCCGTCCCGTGCCGAACAGTCTGAACGGGACCGCTCGCAGCGCTACTCCCGGCTTTCCGGGATCTCGGTGGCAAATACATTCCCGGCAAACGCTTCGTCTCCATCGAAACCTCGGGATCCTCCAAGGTCGCCATTCAATTCGCCGACGGGTCTGCCGTCGAAGCCGACCTGGTTTGCGGTTGCGACGGCTCCAACAGCGAGGTGCGGAACCAGCTGCTGAAGCTTTCCCCTCCCAAGGCAGCCGAAAGCATGCAGTTCGACGGGCTGGTCGGCGTGAGGGGGGTTCTGGAGACCGCGTCGCTGCCCGAGGGCGTCCTCGAGAGCATGTTGCCCAGCTTGGAGGGAAAAACGGCCTACAACATTATCTACGATCCCGTGGAGCTGATGAACTTTGTGAGTTCCTTTTGTCGCACGTGGAAGGACTGCGAGAGCTGACGAATCGTTCCAGGTCGCGTACCTCATCCCCTCGCACTCCAGCAAGCCCGGCGGCCCTCCCCGCCTCAACTTCGGCTTTTACATGCCCTGCTCCCCCGACCTGCTGGATAGCCTGCTCACCGACAAGCAAGGCCGGAAACAGGAGAGCATACCGCAGGGAGGCGCCAGCGCGGAAACGACACGCTCGATTTTGGACTTTACCCGGTCTTCGGCGCTAGCGGATCACCCGCAGGTCATTCGGATGGCCGAGATGCTGGCGGAGGGCAGCGGATTCCTGCTCACGCCGATCAAGAGCTTCAGGCCGCCCGCGATGGCCTGGCCCGACTGCAGGACCTTCCTCCTGGGGGATGCCGCCGCGGTGGCGAGCCCCATGACAGCGTCGGGCTTCGCACGGGCCTATGCAGATGCCAAGGCGCTTGTCGAGGCGTTAAGGGGCGGGACTTCAGTTGCCGAGGCGCTCCGGGAAGCCGAGGGGAAGAGGCTGCCGGAGCTCAGGGCGATCGTGGAGTCGGGCAGGCGGAGGGAGCCGTTGCTGCGGCAGGTCGAGCAGCTCAAGAAGCTGATTGCGTAGCCCGGTGGCTTCATCGAATGCGAAGATAAATCGCCTACAGAAGAGCAAGTTGCAGGGGTGCGAGCTAGACATTCGCAAGTTCACCCACGGGGAGGATCGCGACGGGGCTTTTGAGGAAGAGGGTCTGGACGAACATACGGACCTGGAGGCGTCCTCGTGGAGGTTGCTGATCTGACCAGCGCGGAAGCGTGAAGCGATTACTGCGGGTTCCGCGACCGTTGGAAGCTGGTGGATGAATCGCCGAAAACTCGCTTCGTGAGCTCTTGATAGTTCAGAGTTGCCCTTTGCCTCGTCGAATCTTTGCCTCGTCCAGACTGTTCAACCTTGTGCCAAGCTTTTGCCACGAACTTGCCACTTCTGGGGGCTCCCGAGGCACCTCGCCCCGACGAACGTCTATCACTCCTTCGAACTGTCCACCGGCCGCCACCTGGTCGACAGCCTGACCGGCAAGGTCCACCAGCTCGTCTCTGCGGGGGCGCCCGCCGTCTTGGTCATCTCCGCCGAGTCAGACGCGAACTGGCCCCGCCTTTCGCATTCGAGCGGAGCTAATGGCTGAAGTCGCGAAGGAGGACGCGAGGCAGCGCTTCGGTCCGGAAATATGGAACTTGGGCTTCGACCCGGAGCAGGTTTGACCCTGCGCTCTGCCTTTTCCTTTCTCCTCTAAGCGTCGACCGCAGCTCCGGCTCCGTTACGTTGAGGAGAGGGACCGGAGGATTCGCTCCGACGCCGGGGAGCAGTTCGTGACCGTCGTATGTGCTTGCTCCGCAGTGGCCCACGTTTGCGGGTTCTAAATGTGTCCGACAGGGCGAGGGGAAGGGCGCAAAGTTCAGTGACTGGCTCACGGATCCCTGGGTGCCGAGGAAGGAGCGCGCTCCCGAGACGTTCACGACTTCCGCGCTCATCGTCGGTGCGGGCTTCACGGGGCTGTTGCTCGGGTCGCGGCTCCGGCAGAATGGGATTTCGGACTTTCGAATCATGGACAAGGCGGGCGACTTTGGCGGGACGTGGTGTAGGTCCAACCGCGGCCACTTCTCCTCTCGCGTCTGATCCTCGGACGCCGTGACCAGATTGGAATCGCTATCCGGGGGCCGCGTGTGACTCGGAAGGTGCGTCCCTCGAGGACGCACATCCTGTTTGGTCACTGAAGTCCTTCCCGAACAGCCTACTGCTATCTGCCCATGTTGGAGGACACGGGGTACATGCCGTCAAGAAAGCAAGTACCGCTCTTTGTCCTCGGGGACGTGACCTCATCGATCGTCCGCAGATACGTCCCAGCTCCCGAGATCCTTCGCTACGCCCAGCGCATCGCCAAGCAGTTCGACCTCTACTCGAACGCCATGTTCCACACGTCCCTCATAGAAGCTCGCTGGGACGACACCGCCAAAGTTTGGACTGGCTTCACCGATCGTGGGGACAGGTTCACGACCAAGTTCCTGATGGTTGTCGGCGGCCGTGAGTTCTCGAATCGGCGGGTACTGGCTCTCTAGCTGGGCTCACCGAATGTACGTCCCGCCATGCAGCTTTAAACTGCCCGCACCTTCCCGACGTGC
The DNA here is from genome assembly GCA_025558095.1 of Hyaloraphidium curvatum. Classification (NCBI taxonomy): domain Eukaryota; kingdom Fungi; phylum Monoblepharomycota; class Hyaloraphidiomycetes; order Hyaloraphidiales; family Hyaloraphidiaceae; genus Hyaloraphidium; species Hyaloraphidium curvatum. The sequence goes on from JAIVFI010000040.1 coordinate 342,295, forward strand.
CCGGCATCGACTCTTTCGAGGGCAAGGAGTTTCACACGGCGCGCTGGGACTACGCCTACACCGGCGGCGATCCGATGAAGGAGGACTACAACATGACCAAGCTGGCGGACAAGACGGTCGCCATCATTGGTGAGGCGACGTCCTTGGTGGCTAGATGTCGATCGTCTCATGACTTCGGCCCATCCAGGAACCGGAGCTACGGCAGTCCAGTGTTGGTCTCCCTTTCTTAGCTCCGCAATTCACACCAGCTCACCTCGTTGATGCAGGCATTCCTTACCTCGCCGCCTCGGCCAAGAAGCTCCTCGTCTTCCAGCGCACGCCCGCCGCCGTCGACGTACGCGCCAACCGCCCCACCGACCCGGCGTGGTGGAAGGAGCTCACAAGCCACAAGGGCTGGCACGCCGCGCGGGACGAGCGGTTCCAGCGGGGCGCCCTCGTGGTGGGCTACGACAACCCGCTGGACGACGGGTTCTCCAACTCGCTCGTGGAGTGGGCGGCGTTCGCCACGAGGAAGAAGCTCAGCGGGGGGAAGGAGGGAGCGGGCATCTCCACGGGGGCGCTGTATCAGCTCGGGGACTACAGGATCATGGAGCGCATCCGCAAACGCGTCGAGGACACGATCGTGGACAAGAAGCTGGCAGAGGCCCTGAAGCCGTGGTACAACCTCTGGTGCGTGCTCTTCTGGCGTCGGGTATCTTCAGCACTCAATTCCATGGCCCGTAGGTGCAAGAGGCCAGTATACAGCGACGAATACCTCCCGGCTTTCAACCGCCCGAACGTGGAGCTCGTGGACTGCTCTCAAGAGAAGGGCATCGAGGCAATCACCCCGCGGGGCATCGTCGTCGGCGGCAAGGAGCATCCCGTGGATTGCATCGTCTGGTCAACGGTGAGTGTTCGGTCGGTCTCGTTGATCTTCATAATGCTCACGCGGCCCGATCGCAGGGCTTCACGATCGCCGCCAACCTGGAGATCAAGACCGACTACAAGATCATTGGACGGGACAACCTCACGCCGAGGGAGAAGCACGCCAAGTACAAGTTCTCGACCCTTTTCGGTGGGGCGCACACTTCCTTTACCCGCAACGATTCCTTACGGATCGACCGCCAAAGGCGTCTGCACCAACGGCTTCCCCAACGCCTTCAACTTCGGCATCGCCCAGGCCGCGGGCTCGCCCAACTTCACCTCCATCTTCGGCATCCAGGCGACCTTCGTCGCCGGGCTGGTTGCCGAGGCCCTGCGGCGCGGCGTCGCCGTGCTAGAAGTCACCCGCGAGGCCGAGGAGGCCTGGACCAAGGAAGTGCAGAGATCGGGGCCCGACAACTCGAAGCAGCGGGAAACGTGCACCCCGGGCTACCGTACGTGCGTCTTGGAAGCAGACCGGGTAAAATTCGCTGATGGCGCTGCCCGACCGCAGTGAACGCCGAAGGCGATCTCGAGAAGCTGAAGGTCATCGTCGACCGTGCGCGTCCCCACGGTGCCGGCCCCCTCGTCTACCGGGACCGCATATTTGGACACCTGGCCAAGGCAAAAGAGGTGGGTGTCTGCTGCATTCCAGTGCTGGATGGCTCACAGTTGTGATCCGTCGGCAGACGGGCGTTTTCGATGGATTCGCGGTGTCGTACGCTGCGGGCAAGGGTGATGCGCGGTTGTGAAAAGTTGTAGGTAGCCAAATAGACAACGCGCCGCAACAGCGACTAGTAAATTGTGCCGGGGGCGACAGCAAGAGACAGCAAGTGGCGGTGGCGACGGACCACGATCGACCCCGGTCCACAACTGTCTCCCTCGCTGCCAAACAGACCCGCACTCGTTCCACTTCTGCCGCTCCGCTCGGCACGATGTCGCTCGTCCGTTACGAAGTCAGCGACCCGGTCGCGGTCATCACCCTCTCCCGGCCCGCGCAGCTGAATGCGCTCACGTATCCCATGCTCGCCGAGTTCCGCGCGCGCGTCGAGGAGGCCGAGGCCGACGAGCGCGTCGTGGGGATCATCGTCACGGGAGACGGCAGGGGGTTCTGTGCCGGGCTGGACGCCGAGGTGCTCAAGGCCACGACGTCGCCGGGCGGCAAGAGCGTCGCCACCGAGGGGGCGGCGCCCCGGCCCGACGATGTGCCCGGTGGGTGGCACGCTTCCTGTCCTCTACCGGAAGGAAATTTGAACAAAGGAGTTTCCAGGCCTCTTCACGTACCTGCTCAAAATCAGGAAGCCGATCATCGCGGCCGTCAACGGCCCCGCTGCCGGCGGCGGCTTCATCCTTGCGGTCATGTCCGACATCCGCATCGCCTCCACCGCGGCCTCCTTCACCACCGTGTTCTCCAAGCGCGGCCTGCTCTCGGAGCACGGGTCCACCTGGATCCTGCCCCGCATCGTCGGCACCGGCCGTGCGCTCGACCTCCTGTGGAGCTCGCGCAAGGTGGACGCGCAGGAGGCGCTCCGGATCGGCCTGGTCAACGAGGTCGTGGAGCCGGGGCAGCTGCTGGCGAGGGCAAAGGCCTACGTCAAGGAGCTCGCGGACTTTGCGTCGCCGGGGTCGTTCGCCGACACCAAGGCGCTCGTTTACCGCCACATGGGCATCGGGTACCCCGAGGCGCTGCGCGAGGCGGACAAGCTGCAGTGGGAGGTCATCGCGAGGCCCGACGCGCTCGAGGGGGCCATGTCGCTCATCGAGAGGCGGCCGCCCAAGTTCCAGCGGCTCGGCAAGGCCAAGATCTGAGGCCGTGCGGAGATGGTGGGACATGGCAGTGGGCCAGATGGCGCACGATGAAGCAGCGACCAAACGGACAATGTCTTTGGGGGACCGGTGGGAAGTCGACGTGTTGGAGAAGGTGAATTGTGAAAGATGTCGTCCATCCCGGCGACATCGCGTCCAAGTGAGCCCATTCCCGCGGCATCCCGTCACCATGCATAAGCATAGCCAGTTCCCGTCCAACGGCTAGCTCTGCTTGGGCCCCTCTGCCTTCTGCTCCCCCGGCCGCACCACGCCCGCCCTCTCCCGCTCCCTGTCCACAAAGTCCCTCTTCTCCTCGCCCGCGAGCTGCCTCGCCAGCTCCCAGAACGCCTGCTTGTTCACGCCGGCCTGGCCGACCAGCCTGCGCGCCTCCTCGCCCAGCGGCGAGTCCACGGCCATCAGGCACGCGGTGCACTGGATCGCGGTGAACCGCGTGCCGAACAGCGCCATGCCCGCGGCGATCGCCGAGACGAGGAGGAACTGCGCGCCGAACGCCGCGGTGCGCGGCGGCCGCGCGGTGAGCAGCGCGGGGTCGATCATGCGCCAGCCGAGCAGCACCGTGCCGGCCATGGTGCCGCCGAGCGCGTACGTCGAGTGGCTGCGGAACCGCGAGAGGCACGCGGCGTCGCCGGGCACCGAAGAGTGCTTCTCGCCGAGAGCGGCGAGGTGCGCCGCCAGCCGCTGCTCGAGGAGCATCGGAACGGTTTGTTGACGTCGCGTCGTCCCCACTCGGCGTCGAATGTCGAAGATGCGCATCAACAGAGCGCCGACGTTTGTCCTTGATGGAATGATACAGCAACTAGACAGCAAGGGTGATTCAAAAGCAGAGCTTTTCAAGTCTTCGTGGTTGATGTCTTCTCGTCCCACTGTCCTCACGTCTGACAGTCAGAGCCGCAGAGACCTGGGACAGAACTCGGCTCGAGGACCTTGTTCGGGCATTCAAAGAGACCTCTTCATGTCCCAATTGACTTTTGTTTATTCTACAAGGAAGAAGGGTGGAAGACCACCAAGGCCATCCGCTGTCCTGTCCTGCACCAGGCAAGCAGACATTCTTCAATCCGACTCTGCGACGGGGGCACCGGCCCGGACTCGGAGCTCGAACCGGCTGTGGCAACTCCTCCTCCACTGCCGCCCTGTCACTTGCCACGGTGGCCGACAAGGTGCGGCCCGCGGCCGACCGGGCTTCTACCTACCGCAGCCGCTCTGCACAATGCTCGGCCGCCGCGGCCGCGGGGCAGCGGGATATCCACCGGGGAACGGTCGCGTAGTATTCCGACGGCTACCGCGCTCTGAGACGTCCTCATGGATCGGGGACAAGGGGCTGACGGAGATAGGCTTCGGTGGTTTGGGTGCCGCTTCCCCGCTGCGTCCCATTTCCCGGATTCGGGGACGCAGACCCACTCGAGGACCCGAAAAAGGGAGAAGCCAAGTAGGATACTGTAGGGACGTTGTCAACCGGTGGTTGTTTCTTCGCCGTCAGCCCCCTAGCCGACAAGGACCGACCGACGCCGACCCGTCCGACCCACCAAACGGATAAGCAGCCGGTCCGCGGCCGCCGACCGAACCACCCGGCCACTTGCCACCGGCGGTCTCCCCCGCCGATCTTGATCGGTCCGTTCGGGACGCAGGGCCCGGAACCGTCGGCCCAGCCGGGGTGCGGTTCGGGACGGGTCGGGGAGGCGGACGCCGGATGCAGCGCGGACTTTGCACGATCGGCGGCCTCGGGGCCGGGATCGGTGGGGCGGGAGGGTGGAGAAGGTGCCGGCGGTGGTTCTGGGTCGGGAAAGGCGCGGTGTGGGTCGTAGGGGAGTCGGAGGTGGGGACCGGATGCGTTTCATTGCGGCAGGGTGGCTGGCGCGGCGGCAAACACCTTCGCGACCGCTGCTGGTTTCGGGGCCACGGCGGGCTGCCGCCGCCCACAGAGGCGCCCCGGTTGGTCATTTGCGTCTCCTTCCGAGGGCTACGAGGGTTTTGGGCGCGCTGTGGTCGCTGGGGCGCCGGCGGCAAACGCTGACTAGCTCGAAGGGACCTCTTTTTTATTGCGGCGGGGTTCGGCTGCGGTTGCGGTCGGTCGGCAACTCGGGGCCTAGGCCAAAAGCTTGCCCTTGGCCCCCTGCGGCGGCCTCGGCAAAAGGCGTCCCGTCTGCGGAAATCCATACTCACCACCGACACTCAGCGCCACCGACCGCTCCCACGGCGGCCGCCTAGCTCCGGCGCACCCGCCGCCCGCCTCTCTCTCCCCCCAGGGCCCGGCTGCCCCCCGCCCGCCCCCGCCCGCCCCGCCCCGCCCGCCCCCCCGGCCACCGCCCGCGATGGCGCCGTCGACACAGAACGCGCACGACCACGCGGCGCAGCTGCCCGAGAACTACGTGCTGAACGGCACCTGGGTCCTCGGCCGCGTGCTCGGGACCGGCTCCTACGCCACGGTGCGGCTCGCCCGCCACGCCGTCACCGGCCAGCTGGCCGTGTGCAAGACCACCACGGTCAAACCCTCGGCAAACCAGAAGGACATGGAGATCCAGCGCATCAGGCTGCAGCGCGAGGTCGCCTGCCTGCTGCACCTCGACGGCCACCCCAACATCGTGCGCATCTACGACGTCGTCGCCGACCTGCCCAAGGACACGGTGCACATCGTCATGGAGTACGTCGAGGGCGAGGAGCTCTACGAGTACCTCAAAAAGTGCCCCGACCGCCGCGCCGACGAGGAGACCGTGCGCAACATCGCGCGCCAGGTGCTCAACGCGTTCGTCTACATGCACGAGCAGAAGACCGTGCTGCACCGGGACATTAAGGTGGGTACCCGCCGCGAGCGGCAAAGGGGCCGCGGTCTGACTTTTCGCCCCGCGAAGCTCGACAACATCATGCTGAGCAAGGACGGCCAGGTGAAGCTCATCGACTTCAACCTTTCGACCATGTTCTCCACCGACCCCTCCCGCAAGCTGACCGAGAGCGTCGGGTGGGTGTTCGCCGGCGGCAGAGGCAGTTTTCGGCGGCGCTGACCGGCCTTGCCCTCTCCCAGCTGCATCCACTACGCCTCCCCCCAGATCCTCGAAGCCGCCCACCGGATACCCTACTCGGCCGCCAACGGCTGGTCGGACGTGTGGTCCTTCGGCGTCGTCGTCTTTGCCCTGCTCCAGGGTGTGTTCCCCTTCAAGGAGCTCACGCCGACCAAGCTCCACGGCGAGATCCAGCGCCGCGGGGGCAAGAACCTCACCTTCCCCGTGCCCATCTCGTGGCAGGCGCGGATGTTCATTACGGACGTGCTTGACCCCTACCGCCGCTGGTGCGCGCGGGACCTGCTCAACCATCCCTTCGTGGTGGGCGTGGGCACGCCGATCTGGGACACGGAGAGCTCCAACACCATGTCGTCGGCCGGCACGCTCGTCGGCGCCACGCCGTCCGAGTCGAACGGGTTCGATTTCCTCAACCTCCCCCGCGGGCGCTTCCAGCAGCCCGCGACGCCGATGCACCCCTCGCTGGCGCTGCTCAAGGAGCAGCTGCCGGCCCCGCGGACGCCCAACACGGCCACGGAAATCACCTTGGGCAACATGGGCAGCCAGAACTACTTCAACATACAGCCGATCCCGACGCCGACAGCGGCCGGCCAGATGATGCCCTCGGCGCAGCCGAGCCCGGACTTCTCGCGCCAGCAGGCGCAGCAGCAGGCGCCGCTGCAGCCCCTTGGCACCCCCGCGTTCGGCACCGGCCGCACGACCACCCCGGGGGAGCGCTCTGGAGCGCAGTACTTCAACCTGCCCCGCAACCTCACCTTCCCGAACCCCTCCACCCCCTCCTTCCTTCCCAACAACAACTACCCGCAACCGGCCGCGTCGCCGAACCCCACTCCCGCCGCACCCCCGCCGAACCCGGCATTCCGCGGGCTGCAGTGCCCCCCCGCCCGCCTCCGCGGCTCCCCGCGCACGGAACAGCCCGTGGGCCCCTCCCCGCTCTCCGGCCCCCCGGAGTCGCGGGCCCTGGCCGTGCAAACGCCACCTGCAACCCCCGGCCTGGTCGGCCCCATCCCCATGGGTGGCGCGATCGACTTCCTCTCCCCTTCGCCGCCCGCCACCGAGCCCGCCGCCCCCGTCGTCCTCGGCCCCATCCCCGCCTCGCAGCTGCCTACGCCCTCCACCCCGGGGCAGAACAACGGCGCCCGCACGCCCGGCTCCACAGTGTCGACCGACTCGGCCGGCAGCGGGTGGAAGGTGCAGCTGGCGGCGCTCAACAGCTACTCGAAGCTGCTTATGCGCGACGCGGCGGCCAAGCTGGACGCCGCGACGGGCGGCCAGGCCAAGGCGGAGGAGAGCTTCGAGGCCGAGGCGTCGGGAAGCATGACGAGGTTGCAGAGGGCGGCGTGGAAGATGGGTGTGCACAACCTGCTGAACTGAGCTGCTGTGGAAAGGTGGAAGGACTCTGGCACGGAGATACCCGATGTAAATGCTATGCACGGTGACTATTGAGAGATCTTGAGAGAGCGACGATATTTGCTTTTGTGCGAGTCCGAGTCCATCACTTGTGATTTGGAGCGCAAGCCCGATCGGAGTTGGTGCGACCGCCGCCACGAACGGGGCGGAGTTACGGCAAGGCGCTTAGGGACACAAACCCAACGGTCACGACACCTCAATTGCTTTGAGTGCGCACTCAGCTTTGGACCGCCTGGGCTACGAAGGATCCGCCTCTGGCGAGACCTGAGCTGTCTGCGGCGTCGGCGTCGACCGGCCGCCGAACCCGAGTCCTCGCCGCCATGTGGCCCTCTTTCCTTGCCTCCCTCTTCCTCGCCTTCTTCCTCTCGCTCCTATCTTCAACGACGGCCCTCCGGATCCTCACGCTCGTGGATCCACCCTCCCCGATGCTCGCCGGCGCCGCGACTTCCTTGCGCCTCCTCCTGCGCGACCCCATGAGGCGCATGCAGCCCGCCACCATCGACTCCCTCGTTCCTCCTCCTTCCCTGGACGGCCGGGCCGGCGGCCTCGTGCACGTCTTCGCCGCCCTCGCGGAACCCCCGGGCCTGGCCCATGCACGGCTCGTGGCGTCGCAGGACGCCGAAAACGCCACCCTGTTCCTCGTCCGCACGTCGTTCCCCGTTCCTGGAATCTACAAGCTTCGAGCAAGGTTCGCCGTTCTGAACCCTGGGACCCCAAGATGGGACGATCCGGCGGCGATGACGAGGACGAGGGAAGTCGAAATGGTCCAGCTGGGCAGGGGCGGGGAGGCGTGGGCGGTCGACGAGGCAGCGGATGAGACACTGCTTGAGGACGAGGTGGAGATTGTCGTCGGGGTTGGGCCGATTCCCGTGAAGGAAGGTCTGATCACGGACGGGGTGGCGGTGGGGAGAAAGGACGAGGCTGGATGGACCGTCTTTGGAGCCCGGCCGACACCGGACGCGGACGTGAGGATGGATGCCAAGTGGCTGCCCAGGTTGAGGAAGCCAGAGACTGTGATCGACGACCGATGCAACCTGCTTCTGGTCACGTTCTCGCGCACGCTCGGGAAACGGGGATCGGAGACGGCGGCGCCGATCATGGGAACGGATTGGATCGAGCCCATCACGGATCTGATTTCAGGTGGGCTTTGCAGCATTTTCTCTCGGGACCAGAAGCTGACGGCGACCTCACTGCCGTAGCGGCGCGGATTGGCAACTCGGACGTGGCTTCGCCCTTGCACATCACCACCGTTTCGGAGAAGCGGATCGCTCATTCGAACATTGCCATCCCCTTGCATGCCGTCGCTGACATCAGAACTGGGGCCGTTCCGGACCTTTGCACCAGACAGGTCATGAAAGCGTGAGTCTGATGGGCCGGCCCACTACTGCGCTGCTTCGCTGACCGACTCCTCGATCCTTTGCTACAGAGCGTTGAACCGATCTTTGGCTTCCGCGACCAACTTTCGGGACGGCATCGAGTACCCTTGGCCGGACGACGGTTCGTACGGCAGCGCCGTGGATCCCTGGAGTTTGCGCTTCGGACCTTCTTTCGTCGTTCCCCTCGTCTTGCCAGCAAATGGAAAGCACCGGGTGGTGGTCGAGGCCCAGACCGCCAGCGGGGAGGGTATCGTGACCTCGATCGTGTTCTCCGTCGGTCATGGGCCGGCGATTGCGGTTCAGGTAGGGCGCGGTCAGGCTGCGGCCCTTGCGATCACATTTGGGATGCTCGGAGCAGCCTTTTGCTTCTCGGCTCTGGGCTTCGCGGTCTTCAAAGCCTCGCAGAAAGCCAAAACGCTGCCCGAAGGTGTCTACGCGGAGTTGCCGGGCGTGCCTTGGGTGTCGCCCGTTGACGGTTCGGGTACGGCCAAGACGGAGCTCGCGGATGAAGTCAAATCTCGGGCCGGCGAAGAAGATGTGCTTCTGGAGGCGACGCTGGAAGCAGGGAGAAGGGCAGATGGTCTTTGATTGCTGCATTGTTGCTTTTTTCTTCTTCGGAATGAAGAAGGAAGCCTTGCGAGTTGACGCGGTCCCCCTTCTCTTTGTCACCCAAAAATGCCCACGACCACGCAGTCATTCCGCCTCAGCCACCGGTTTGCGGGCATCTCGCGTTCCAAAGTCCGAGAATTCTATACGGACCTCCATCGGTTGCGGGATATCCACCCGTTCATCGTGGAGATTGAAGAAGTGGGCCTCGACGGACTCAAAATCGGCAATAAGGAGCTCGTAAAGCTCCCGCCTTCGGCGCCGCCTGGCTCGGCCGTCGGAAAGGCATATCGAATCACCGACAAGCTTCAGCTGTTCTCTTTTCTGCCCTTCACCATCGTGTACGAAACAGTTTGCGTCGAGGACGACGCGTCGGCCGACGGCCAGCCGCTGCAGTTTACTGTATTCCCGGGCTCGTACACTCGCATGAAGACGAGCTATACGTTTAAGGAGGATTCGGACGGCTCGTGTATCTTGGAAGAGACTGTTGAGGTCGTAGGTGAAGGTTGGGCGGGCTGGCTCCTGGTTGGCGAGACGGCCCGCGGAGCCCAAAAGGGCCACTTGGAAACGTTTCGGAAGCTAGAGGAGGTTCTTCGTGGATAAAGCTGGAGAGCATTGTCGCTTGGGAGACAGTTCGTCGGGAAGCCGGCCATCACGACCGCTGACTGGTCGCTCACACCGGACCCAACACCCACTTCCACGAAGCCATGGACGTGCGTGACGGCTCGCGGAAGCGGGGTCGGCGCGCTCTCGCGATGGCGAGCCAGGGGAAACTCGCAGCGCCCGGTTCGGTGACCGTATCGGACGGCAACATCGTGGCGGCTGCGCCCCCCAAGAAAGACATCGAGCTCATCGAGATCTCTTCCGATGACGACGAAGGGCCTCCGGCAAAGATGACTGCTCAGCGGCGTCGCGCGGTTCCTCGGGACAGCGCCTCTGTGCCCGCCTCGACTCCGACGGGAGGCCCGGTCGAGCCCGCGAGCATCTTCAACCGCGGTCAGCTTCGGTTCGCCCTGCCCGAGATCTGCCGCTTGTTCGTGAAGACGTTCCCTCGCCAGCCGAGCATGCTCGCTCTGGAGGACATTCTGGACGCCAAGAACCTTCTCCGCGGCATCGTGACCAGCTTCGATTTCGACGATCACTTGCTGAAGAGTGCTCTGCGCGACGCGTCTACGGATCTTCACCTTTGGATCGGCTTGCCCGAGTCTGAAAAGCAAGAGAGGCCCGCCGCCGGAGTCTACCCGTTCTCGTCGGATTGGAAGAACGTGAAGATCGTGGTGCTCGAAAAACCCCGTTGCACGGGCGACAGCACTCCAAGCTGATGGTTCTGGAGTTCAAGAACTTCGTTAGAGTGGTCGTCTCGTCGGGAAAGTGAGTGAGGCCGTCGCAGAAGGTGTCCTGTCCGCTGATGCCCCTCCAGCATCACGAAACGCGAGCTTCTCAACGTGGAAAACACCATGTTCGTGCAGGACTTTCCGCGCACTTCCTTCTCGCCGTCGAAACCGGCCGCAAGCCTCTACTCCAAGGTGATGAAGCAAGATGCTTGGAATCCGACCTTCGGAGAGGCAGTCCTCGACTTTCTCCAGGCGTTTGGCTTTCCGCCGGAGGCGACCGAGTGGATCAGCGGCTTCGACTACCAGACCGAGGCTGTCTTTGTCGGCTCGAGGCCCGTACACCAGCTGCCCGACTTTGATCGCGTGCACAAGTACGGGCTCGCGCGGCTCAGCGGTGCTGTGAAGCAGATGGGCTTCGGCGGAAGGAAGATCGAAGTGGAGTTCGCAACGAGCACCTTGGGAGCTCTGGATACGGCCTGGATCGAAGAAGTCAAGCGGGCTGCTGCTGGTCTACGCCCTCGGTCTGCGTCAACGCACGACACCAGGTTCAAGATCCTCTATCCGACGCTGAGCACTGTGCAGAGCTCGCTGGCAGCTCGCGTGAACACCAAGGAGCACTTGGTCATCTTCGAATGGGGCTCCGAAAAGTGGAGCAAGTGCACCAAGGACGTCAAAGCGCTGTTCCACGACTACGAGTCTCGCCGCCAGCTGCTCCTGTCGCACGCCAAGTTCATGCTTGTCGAGAGCGAGATCGCCGCGCCCAACGGAGTCTACGGTTACCGCTTCGTGGGATCGCAGAACCTGACCAAGACGGCGTGGGGACAGTGGACCAAGGACGGGAAGCTTTTCGGATGCCTGAACTGGGAAGCGGGGGTCTTGGTTCCGAGCAAGCTCGGCAGCGGAGGCACGCCGGCAAGGCGCTCGATCCCGACGCCGTACAAGAGACCTGCTCGGCCCTACGGCAAGGATGACGTTCCAATCTTGCGCCGCGAGCACTTTCCCAAACCCAAGTCGCCGCCCTGAAGTCGCTTGACTCGAAGACGGCGTGGAAGACCAATCCACCGCCGTGGCTTTCCCAACTCGCCGCCTTGAGGTCGATGCACTCGAAGTGGCTAGATACCATCTTGCATCATTTGTAGTTGGACTCCGCGAGCAAATCATACCCTTTGGAACGTTGATTCGAGGCGTGTCCCCGATGGGATTGGGGCAGCCGTGCCGATCCGCTCGACGATCTTCCAACACCTCCGCCATGCCGGTCGAAGGCAGCGGCGGCTCCGCGCAGGGTCGCGTTATCCTTCCGACACTGTGCAAGCCTGTCCATTATGACCTGGTGCTCGAGCCGGACTTCGGGACGTTCAAGTTTGACGGACGCGTCGCCATCGAGTTGGTGTCTCGTGCAGGCCATCGGATGCCGCCGCAGCCCTCCTGACGGGTCGTTCGCGGTGCTAGACTCGCTGTTCTCAAGCCTACTTCGGAGATCGTCCTGAATGCTACCTACCTCAAGGTCCACTCTGCGAAGCTCACTTCGGAGAGCGGCAAGTCGGAACTCAAGTGGGCCAGGGCCGCCATTCGGCCCGTCGGCGCGTCTCATTCTTCTCTCTCCATTGGCGTTCTTTGCGAACTGCAGCCAGGAGGCCACCGGGATTGAGCTGTCTGCCGCGGACGAGACCTGCACTCTGAAGTTTGCCAGCGAGCTCCCCGCGAACGCCAAGGGGCTTCTGACGATCGAATTCACTGGCGAGCTCAATGACCAAATGGCGGGTTTCTATCGAAGTGGCTGGACGGACGCTCAAGGTGTCAAGAGGTGAGCTTTGAGTACTGTTCGGCGCCGACGGAGCTGAACACATCGGCCTTCAAGGTGGATGGGTGTCACCCAATTCGAGTCTACCGACGGTTCGCTCTCTTCATTGATTGGGCCTTCAGCATCTCATTTCGCCCCTCGTACCCAACTTAGCTCGGCGTTCCTTCCCGTGCTTCGACGAACCCGCTCTCAAGGCCACGTTCGACATTTCCTTGGTGGTGGACGCGGATCTGACCGCTATCTCCAACATGAACTGTGTCGAAGAGAAAGCGCTCGAGGAAGGCTGGAAGCTGCTCCCCTCAGGGGCGTCCAGCAAGGGACCGGACGCCAAAGGACCCGATTCCAAAGGACCCGATGCCAAGGGACCGGACGCCAAAGGTCCTGACGCGAAGGGCCCCGATGCCAAGGGACCGGAAGGAGGCCAGGCCACGGGAAAGGATGCCAAGGGACCAGAAGCGGCAAAAGGTTCCGAAAAGGGGCCCGCCGCGGCGCCAAAGAAGAAGCTGTTCAAGTTCGCGCGCACGCCGGTTATGAGCACATGTGGGACTAGTACCCCACCCGTGGTTCCCTGCTCACAATCACCGACTTCACAGACCTTGTGGCTTACGCCGTCGGCCCCTTTGGGTACGTCTCGAACGCCGACCCCGGTCACAAACGCGAATCGAATATCGACGTCCGCGTTTACGCCCCTGCTGGCATGGAGGGCCAGGGTCGGCTCGGTGTAGAGGTGACCGAGAAGACGCTCAACTTCCTCGAGGACTTCTACGGCATCGCGTACCCGCTTCCCAAGTGTGACCTTCTCGCGGTGCCTGATTTCGGGGCCGGAGCGATGGAGAACGTGGGTCGATTGGCTCGCTATGTTTATTTCCGTTGACTTCGTCACAGTGGGGCTTGATCACCTATCGGACCGTCCTCCTCCTCTTCGATCCCGAGAAATCGAGCGCCAGGGCTCGGCAGAACATCACCTACGTCATTGGCCATGAGCTCGCACACCAGTGGTTCGGAAACATCGTGACCATGGCGTGGTGGACAGGTAGGATTGCTTTCCGGTCGGTCCCGATGTTTTTTGACCGCATCCGCCCCAAGATCTGTGGCTCAACGAGGGCTTCGCGACCTTCGTCGGTTGGCTGGCCGTGAACCACCTGTACCCGTCCTGTTGGTTCGATTTGGCGGCATTGCCAGCTGTTGTCTGACCGTTTTTCCCCGCCAGGGAACGTGTGGACCATGTTCACTTCTGACGATCTGCAGCGCGGCCTGGGCCTCGACTCGCTCCGATCCTCCCACCCTGTCGAAGTTCCCATCAAGGCGGCCTCCGAAATCCCGCAGATCTTCGACGCGATCAGCTACTCCAAAGGCGCCTCCGTCATCCGCCAGCTGGAGGGCTGGCTCGGTCCCGACGTCTTCGTCAAGGGCGTTCGTTCCTACCTGAACAAGTACCTCTATGCCAACGCGACGACGGACGATCTTTGGCGCGAGCTCGCCGTCGCCAGCGGCAGGGACGTGGCCGGTGTGATGGGCCTTTGGACCCGGGAGACTGGCTTCCCTCTTGTGACGGTGCTGTCGGAGAAGGCCGAGGGAGGAAAGGTCACGGTCGAACTGAAGCAGGAGCGGTACCTTTCCACGGGCGACCTGACCAAGGAAGAGGACGAGAAGGGCGTCGTGATGATGATTCCGCTCGGACTGCTCACGGAGAAGGGCCGGATAGAGCCGCACGACCAGCTCCTGTCGACGAAAGTCGGCAGCGTGACCTTTGACATGGCTGCCGAAGGCTTCTTCAAGCTAAACGCCCACCAGACCGGATTCTACAGGGTCAAGTACTCGTCGCCGCAACTTGAGCGCCTGGGCAAGAACATCTCGAAGCTTGATTCAACTGATCGCGTCGGTCTGGTCGCGGATGCTTTCGCGCTTAGCCAGGCCGGCTACTCAACCACCGTGGACGCGCTGGACCTCGTCAAGTACTACGAGAGCGAGGAAGACTACGTGGTGCTCTCCGAGATCGCGTCTCGACTGGGCCAGGTCTCGGCCGCGTTCTACAGCGAGCTGGAAATCATCGAAAAGGGCGTCAAAGTCATATCTAGGAAACTGTTTTCGCGTCATGCGAAGAAGCTGGGCTGGGAATACCCCGCGGAAGAGAAGGGAGACCACCTCCTTGCCCTGAAGCGAACGCTGGCCATTTCGCAAGCCAGCAAGGCGGACGACGAGGAGTGAGTTATCCGCCTTGCTGCTCTTCAATGTTCGCTAATCAAGTTCTCGCGCAGAGTGATCAAGGAAGCCCAGCGGCGTTTCGACCTCTTCACGGACGAGAAAAACCCCGACCCGAATGCCATTCACCCCAACCTTCGCGGCGTCGTCTTCGCCACCGTGCTCAAGAACGCCGCGGACGTCGATTCTGGACGCGCGATCTTCGCCAAGATCATGAAGGTCTACAAAACCGCCGACACCGCCGACCAGAGGCTGGCCGCCCTCGCAGCGCTGGGCGCCGTCAAGCAGCCGGAGCTCGTCGAGGACCTGCTCGGCCAGGTCCTCGACACCGACGTCGTCCGGCCGCAGGACACGATGTACCCCTTGAGCAGCCTCTGCAGGGAAGGCGCCGATCCGGCAAAGACCAGGCCGCGGTGAGTCAGGCTGCACTCCCTCTGCGAGCCCTTCCTCACCATCTTTCCCTGCCAGGGCATGGAAGTTTGTGCAGGACAACTGGGAGACTCTTTACACCCGATACCACAGCAGCCACTCCCTGCTCGGCCGGATGCTGCAGATCGCGGTCGAGGACATCACGTCGCCGGGCATCATCGACGAGGTCAAGGCGTTCGTGTCAGGAGAGGGCCTGCCGGAGGAGGAAAAGAAGAAGCGGCTGGAAGAGGTCAAGGGCATCCAGATGGGCGTGGCGCAGAGCTTGGAGAAGATCAAGGCGAACATGGCGTGGGTCGCGAGGGATGGGCCGGCGCTCAAGGCGTGGGTCGCCAAGGGCGGACTGTAAGCATCCGTTGAGCTCGTGAATATCCTGAATCGTCAAAGAGCGTCCCGTGCCTATGGCGTGGTCAGCGCCAAGCCCGCGGCCGCCCGACGCCAACGGCGTTCGTGACGCGGCTGATCGATTGGCCCGCCGACGCAAAACGTCTCCCTCAATTGCCGCCCCCGCTCGCTGCCCCTGCTCGTCCGCTCAAAACACCATGTCGAAGAAGGAGCTCGCCATCACGGAGCACACATTCACGGGCCCGCCGCGGGACGGGCATAATGGACACACTACGTACTACCTAGCGGCCGGCCCCGAGAGCGGAACACCCTGCATCATGGTCCACGGCTGGCCCGAGAGGGCCATCTCGTGGAGGCACGTCATCCCCGTCCTCGCCGGACTGGGATTCCGCTGCTACGCGCCCGATATGCGAGGCTACGGGAACAGCTCGGTCTACAAGGGCAAGCACGATGATTACCGCCTGGAACTCATTGTGAAGGACCTGCTGGAGCTTGCGGACCACGTTGGCGCGAGGAAGGCCGTCTGGAGTGGGTGGTAATCTTTGTTCCGCGGTGAACGAGGGGTTCACAGTGCCCAACTTGGAAGTCGGTCACGACTGGGGTTCGCCGGCGGTCGGTGCCTTTGTCCAGCACCATCCCGAGAGAGTCCACGGAGCTGCTTTCCTCTGCGTGCCCTACTTCGCCAAAGGCATGGTGCCGTGCCCCGCCTTTTGGCATGCTCTAACACGATCTGGCGACAGGTTTCACCCCCGAAAACTTCCTGCCTCTCGTCGACCGCGACATCTACCCGGAGGACAAGTACCCTTGGGGACAGGTATGAAACGAGTGCTGGCTGCCAAAGCGTTTTATCTGACTCCCCTGGCGGCCCTAGTGGGACTATCAAAGAGAGTTCTCCAAACGTTTTTTGCTTCGTTTGTACTGACTTCTGCTCCTTTAGGATTCTACCAGGTCGACTTTGGCTCTAGCCAGCGCCTCTTCGAGAAGGACGTGGATCGCACCTTCAAGCTCTTCTTCCGCGCCGGCGATCCCTCCTTCAAGGGCCAGCCCGTGTACACGGCGACCATATGCGAGCAAGGCGGTTGGTTCGGCAATATTTCGGAGCTTCCCGACCTCCCGATCGACGAGAGCATCATCACCGAGGACGATCTCAAGGTCTTTGCCGACGGGCTCCGCCAGAACGGCTTCTTCGGTGCCGATTCGTGGTACATGAACCACGACCTCAACGGAGAGTACGCCAAGAAGGCGCCCAACGGTGGCATCCTCGACTTCCCCGTCTTGATGATCCATGCGCGTTACGACTGGGTTTGTGAATCCGCGGGCACCCGCCTTGCCGACCCCATGCGCGAGAGCTGCAAGGACCTGACCGAGTTTGTCGTCGACGCCGGGCACTGGTGGGTCCTCTTGCGCGTCTAGCCGACCAAACGCATGCTAATCGCCAGCTTCCGGCAGGATTGCCCAGGAGAAGCCGGCGCAGGTCTCGTCGGCGATCGCGCAGTGGCTCGCGAGGCGGCTCCCGGGGGTCTGGACCAAGGACGGGTCGGAAGAGATCACGAGGAAGTGATGTGCGGTGTGCTGCAAACAGTGGATCGTTTCCAGAGAAAGAGGCGTTGATTGGGACGTGCTTGGCGCCGCCGGGCCCCGCCCCTCCACCTCGATCCTTTGAGACTTCCTGCCGGATCGCTGGCCACCACTCTTCTCCGTCGAACCATGGAGGGCAGTCGCATGCCGCCGACGCAGCTCCGGCCGCACGCCAAGGACGCCCACCCCGAGGTGCCAACACTCTTCCAGCTCCTGTGCGAGCTCCTCCTCCCACGATGCATCCCGCCCGAACTAGTCCTCAAGATTCTCCCCCACCTGGAACCCCTCTGTCCGCACTGCCTCGTCCCGCACGGGCGCGAGCAGATCCCCTGCTCCGCCTGCGGCCTCGTTATGTCGGCCTGCGGAAGCCGCTGGGCACCGAACTGCCCGAAGTGCTCCCACCGGCAGTGCCACGTCTGCGAACGCGGCGCGGTGTGCGACGGCTGCTACCCCGACGAGGCGATGCTGAGGATAAAGGTGTGCTATACGTGCGGACAGCCGGCTTGCGTGGCGTGCTATGACATGTGGGAAGGGGACGTCGTGTGCAGGGCGTGCGGGGTGCTGTTCTACGGCATCGCGTGAGCGATAGGGGCGTTGGCAATGCGGCTTCGGGTCTCGCAGGCGAACATTGGACCTTGATCTCCTCGTCAAGGCCGTGAACCGGCGCGGAACTGCAGCGAATCGCCCATCTATTCCCGCTCTCCCTCCCGCCGAACTCTCTGCTTCCTCCAACGGCGCTTTGGGATTCGCCGCTTTACGGCTTCTTGACCTTGGGCACTAGCTCAGTCTCAATCTTCTTGATGAGGGCATCCTGGTGCGGCTGCAGGTCCTGGCCACCGCAAGCCTTGAACATACCTTCGGAATCGTGCGTCAGCGGCCGTCTCGTTCGCCCGGGACGTGGCACGTACCGGCATAGAACCCGTCGACCACGTCGGTCTTGATCCCGGTCATCTCCTCCAGCGTGGCGATCCCGCAGAAGGGCACGTAGACGGGGCTGTAGCCGCCCTCGTGCACCATGGCCACCTTGCCCCCGCAGACCTCGTCGGCGACGGCCAGCATCAGCTTGGTCATCTCGCGGTACGTCTCGGAGGTGGCCATCTGCCGGCCGAGGGGGTCCATCACGCTGGCGTCGAAGCCCGACGAGATGAGGATGATCTCGGGTTGGTACTGGCGGATGGCGGGGACGACGATGCGCTCCACGGTGGAGACGTAAGCGCCGTGGCCGGAGCCGGGCGGCAGGGGGACGTTAATGTCTTGGGGAAAGGAAGTCAACAGAATGGTCGCGGGTGCCGGGAAGAGACCCACTGTAGCCCTCGCCAGCGCCCTCGCCGTTCTCCTCGACGAAGCCACAGTCCTGCGGATAGTACCTGGCGGGGCGTGGCGGTCAGGCCGACATTTGAGCTCCGAAAGCCACCACAACGAACCTGTCCTGGTGAATGGAGATGAACAGCACGCCGGGGTCGTTGTAGAAGGCCTTTTGGGTGCCGTTTCCGTGGTGCACGCTGGTCGAGCAGATCAGACCCCGTGACCACAGCAAGGATGGGGGGGGGAAAACTTACTCCCAGTCAAGGATGGCGACCCGCTTGAGGCCGCGCACCTTCCTGGCGTGCTCGGCCGCGATCACGACGTTGCTGAAGATGCAGAAGCCGCGGCCCTGGGAGGCCTCGGCGTGGTGCCCAGGGGGGCGGTTGAGGGCGTACTGGGGTCCGGCGGCGGGGCCATCAGCGCGGCCAGGTGGTGGCGTCAAGTGCCACCCACGATGTTGTCGACAACGCCGTCAAGGACGGCGTCCACGGCGGCGATGCACGCCCCCGCGGAGAGCTTGGCGATCTCGTACGAGTTCTTGCCCACGGGCGCGAGCTCGCCCGCGTCGCCGAAACCGGCGTCCGACAGGGCCTTGACCTTGGCCATGTACTCGGCGGGGTGGTAGTACTGGATCTCCTTGTCGGTCGCCTCGCGCGCCTTGACGTGGACCAGCGAGTCGAAGAGGCCGGTGACCTCGACGAGGTTGCGGAAGCGGCGCTTGGAGGCGGGGGACTCGAAGTGCAGGTCGGGCTCGTTGTACTCGCCATTAGAGGGCAGGAAGCCCTGCGCGCAAACGGGGGTCAGACGGCGAGGCGTAAGGCAACGACGGGAGGCACATACCGTGGCGACGCCGGTGTTGTGCCACATGAAGCGCTCCTCCCAGATGAAACCTGTCTTGCGGGGCATCGTTGCGGGGCGCGTGCGGGGGGGTTCGTGCGACGTGCGCGTGTGGTTGGGAGGGGTTTGATATGCCGCGGGACGCGTGCCGAGGCGGGATGCGGGCCGGTTGGGCAAGGGAGACACGGGAGGCGTTGGCCGGAGCGGAAAGTGATGGCAGGCGCCGATGCCGCCGTTGATCGACGAACCGAACCGTTCCGTGTGGCAAGGGGACCAATAGGAGGCAACGAACATCTACAACTGGTTGATTTCAGATGTATTTGAGCTACTGACTCTGATCTGAGGACGAGATGGTCCGGTACGAACGCGAGCCTGATCACGTGCCGGGCTCTTGCCCTGCCGCTGCCCATCCGCCCCTGCTGCGGTCCAAACCTCCTTCCAAGTGCGGAGACTGTTGTTAGATGCTGCCGTGATAACTTTCATTGATTTTCCGATGACCTTCTATGGTCGTGCGTTTGATCGATTTTGGGAGGACGTCTCACCAGCCGCCGGGGCCCGGGGATCGCTCTGTCGCTTTTCGGCACGCCCCTGCTCCGCTCCATCAGCTCCGGTCATTGCCGGAGCAGCATGGCGCCTAATTCAGGCGGGCGACCCCGGGGGTCGCGGGGGCCGATGGCGAGGGATGAGTTGGAAAGGGCGGCGGGCAGCGGCGGGGCGCAGCAGCCGGTCAACGGACTCGAAGTCCGACTGCGGACCGCCGCAGCTCTCCACGCTCCCCCGCGCCACTCCTGCGGCGGCTCCGTGTGCCCTGCCGACCGGCGATTCGCTGCTGAGACTCCGCCGGCCGGAGCGAGTGGAGCGGCGGAGTGCCCCGCCGGGACCGCAACGCCGCCGACGCCCGGCCGCGCACCGCACGGCAGCGCGAGCCCGCGCCCCCCCCGCCGCCCCCCTGCCGCTGCGATGCACGCTGAGGCAGCCATGCCACGCCGATCCCGCCCCGCGCCGGCCGCGGGCGCTCGCCCGGCGCTCCTCGCCCTCGCGCTGGCCGCCCTCGCAGCGCTGCTGGCCCTCGCGGGCCCCGCTGCCGCCCAGCTGCCCGTAAACTGCCCCGTGACCGCCGGGCAGTACGATCCCAATGCGGACTACTTCCCGAACAAGGTCGCGCCCCGTGAGTGCCCCAGCGGGCCGGCGATCCGCGATCGCGGGTCGCCGCAGCACCCCCCCCTCTTCTGACCCCCCGTGAACCCCGATTAGGGATCGCGCAGTACCTGTCGGTCTCGTACCAGAAGTCGTACAAGATCCTGCGCAACTCGCTGCGCAACGAGACCTACGTCCTGTACATGTGCAACACCCCGCGCCCGCCGCGGGACACGATCCCCGGCGTCGCGGCCAATGCCAGGCTCAAGTACTTCGAGATCCCGCTGAGCGACGTCGGGTGCTCTTCGCGGACCGCCGTGACGTACCTCGAGGTGGGTTTCGCGGGTGGTTGGGGCGCTGCCAGGAGGGGGCGAGCGTACTGCTCTGAACAGTTAAGGCGGCGTTGGCACGGCCCGCACGGGAAGACCGATGGTGCGAGGACCATACTTTCGTCAGCCAAGATTCCAACGGACCCGCCCCGTTGGCCCTTTTCTGGACGAAAGCTGACCCCGTTCCCCCGAACAGCGCCTCGGCCTCCGCCCGGCGATCCGCTATGTCTCGTCGACCTCCATCATGACCTCGCCGTGCCTCCTCAAGATGGCGGCCGACGGGAACCTCCAGTCGTATCCCGCGCAGGGCAACGTCAGCGGCATCGACGCCAACTTTGCCCGCGGCCCCGGCCCGGCGCAGACCAACGCCTCGGTCGAGGACATCTCCATCACGCTGTCGGCGGTGTGGGAGGACACGCCGCTGCAGAAGTTCGAGTGGCTGCTCTTCATCTCGGCCTTCTTCAACCTCGAGTCGCAGGCCACGCAGACCTTCCGCGACGTTTCGGAAGGCTACTCGTGCAACGCCGCCAACGTGCTCAAGCTGGCGGACCGCAAGCCCGTCGTGGCGTGGCTGACGGCGCTCGAGGACGGCACCTTTGTCACGGTGGACTGGACCTACAGGACCCAGCTGCTCCTGGATGCTGGTTAGTGCCGGGGAGTGTGATCGTCTCTACACGGGTCCGCTGACCTCTTTCCCCTTTCAAGGCGTCACGGCGCTAATCTCGCCCTCCGTCGCCCCCCTCGCCGACGTGCAGACGTCCATCATGGACGCCGACGTGGTCATCGACGACACCACGGGCATCCAGTCGTTCGACGACTTCCTGACCGTCTACGGCCTCAAGGGCAACAACACCGGCATCTCGTCGCCGTTCAAGTTCCTCGCCACCAGGAGGGTGTACAAGACCGACAGGCGCCGGAACGGGTTCGGGATCGACGACTTTGCCCAGAGCAGCTGGGCGCAGCCCGACGTCGTCCAAAATGGTGAAGACCCCATCTTCCATTCCCCGTCCCTGTCTCACCCCATTTTGCCCGACAGACCTGATCAGCGTCCTCTGGCCGCAGTACCTCCGCGACTGGAACCCCGTCTACATGCGCAACCTCGCCTTTGGCGAGCAGTTCTCCCTCGTCACGGCCGCGCAGTGCCCCAACAACGACACCGCCTCGGCCACGCAGATCCCCACCGCCGCGTGCACCCCCATCACCGGGTCCGCGAGCAGCAGCGCCGCGTCGGGGAGCACGGGCGGCTCGTCGGTGCCCGTCGGCGCGATCGCGGGGGCGGTGGTCGGCGGCGTGGCGCTGATCGCCGGGGTTGGGGCGGGCGCGTACTTCTACCGCAAGAAGAAGGCGGAGCAGCCGGCAGCGGAGGAGGAGGCGCCGCGGAGCGCGGACACGAGGGGGTTCGTGCGGATGGAGGACGGGGGGGAGGTGATCCCCGCAGGGGCCGAGAGGGTGCTCGAGAGAAGGGGGACGAGGTAGCTGGCCGCGACGAGGGCGAGTTGGAGTTCCAGGGAATATGTATCGGAAGATATTTCGATTTGTTGCTCTCTCTTTGCCTCACTCGTGGAGGCCCGCACGGCCACCCATCCGCCGACATACTGGGGACAGGATGCCGCGATCACCCCCTCCGCCCGGTCTCGGCAATGGATGAACTGTGAGTCAGTAGCTCTTTGACATTGGTCGCGCGGTGTTTTCGAATCAGAAGAACTGGCATTGAGAATGTACACCCAAAGGCGAGACGGCCCCCCATTTCCCCCTTTCTAGGGTCTCCGAAAGAATCATATCCGCCTTTTCGACCATTGGAGGCGCGGCGATGAGCCTCTTTCGGTCGATGGACGCGTCGGCGGCCCTCTGTGGCAGCCCTGGGGCGAATTGCTCGCCGGATCCAAGCGTGTGCTGAAGAGGGCAAAGCAGGCCGACGAGCGATGGAGCCGAGAAGAAGCAAGAGTTGCGAGATCTTCAAACTGCTGAAAACGCCTCGATGTGCCTCTTTCGGCCACTGAGCGCGTTGAGGGCCCTCCGCGGACGGCTCAGTGTCGTTCCCAAAGGTTCGGGGAATCTGCGCACGCGGGGAGCGGACGTCGTTCACACGTGCCGAGGCAACGCCTTTGCACATCGGGAGACAGGATTGTGGCGATTTGCCGGCGCCTGCGACGCCCGCCGACGGAGCACGTTTGCGGGAGGCTGACGGGGACGCCTTGCGATGAGGTGGTCTCGGCAGGTCACGGATCGTGTGATTGCAGCCGCAGAGGCAAACTTTTGCTTCTTTCTCGCTCCATGAAAGTCCCATGCTCCCGTAATCGAAGAAGGACGGATCGCCGCGCTGCTGAGGCTTTTGCCATACGTCCAAGCGATCGAGAGGGACTACCTCAAGAACTCCGGCCGGAGCGCGCTCACCCGGTGCCTCAAGCCGCCGCCGGCGGGAAGCGGGCGTTCAGGAGCTGGATGCTATGCTGGAACCTCGGCGACGGGAGCGCTTGATTTGTCTGATGTGTCGGAAGCCGTCTCTCGCTGGTGCATGGAAGAGAGGTCGTCTCTCGGCAGGCGGCAGGGCCTCGCAACGCCCTCCCATCCCTCGTTCCGCCCCGCACCCGCTCCCGCGATGCCCACCGTCCTCTCCACGCCCGCCAAGCTGGCCACCGTGCCCATCGCCCTCGCCGTTGCGCGGCAGTTCGGCCGGGCGTTCGCGCACCTGGACGCCGCCATCGCCCAGCTGCCCAAGGACGACGCGCGCCTGCAGGTCTCGTTCAAGACCGGCATCGCGCCCGTCGACGGGTTCCTCAAGGCGATCGTGCCCGTGGGCGTCGTTTCCACGCGTTTGGCGGGGGGCGGGACGGCTCCGGCTCGGCGTGAACGACGTCCTGACTTTCCGCGCTCTCCTCGCAGTTCTTTCGGTTCGCCCTGGCAGAACCGGCAGCGGGCACGTATCTCGACGCGATGACGGGCATCATGGCGCCCTTTTTCTTCTACGCCGCGTTCGAGGGGCTCAAGCCCGGGGGCAACGCGCTGCACCTCCTTTACCCCGCGATGGGCCTCGGCATGCAGGTCCGCTTCCTGCCCGCACCAAACGGAACCGCGTCGCTGACACCGCATGCAGCTCTTCGGCGTGGGATTCGTCACCCCCCTCGTCTGGGTCCCCATGATGCTCTCGTACCCCCCGACCGGTGCGCTCCCCGCGGACGCGAGGACGACGCTGGGCGCGGCGATGGTGTTCCTCGGGCAGGCGGCCAACGTGTACGTGTCGGCCAACATGGGCGCCGAGGGGGACAGGGGGACCAAGTTGCTGGCGTGGTTCCAGGTGGTGGGTTGTCCGATCTCCATGACGTAGCGGAGGGCGATTGACGCAGCGCCTCCGATCAGGCACCGGCGCTCGCGTGGCTCCTGTGGTCGTTCGTTCCCTACCTCCCCGAGAACTCGCCGATCCTCAAGAACCTCCCCGCGGCGCCCAAGGACCTCGCCAAGAACGTCTACCGCGCCGCGGCGCTGCTCGCCCTCCCCGGGCACGCCAAGCTGCTGCTTTCCTTCTTCCGCGACCCCGCCCGCCTCAAGGAGGCGCTGGCGGTGTTCGACCCCGCGGTCGCGGCCGGCGCGCCGGGGAAGGCGGCGGCCAACTTCCTCGCGTGGGACTTCGTCGGGCTCGCCGCGGGCTTGGGGTGGCTTGCGGCGGCGAGGAACGGGTTCGATGCGGGGAAGGTGGGCGGGTTCCTGGCGAGGGCGCTGCTGCTGGGCCCGGGGACGGCGCTGGGGATGGACATGGCGTCGTGGGAGGCGTAGGTCGGTGCCGTTGGGTGAAAGTTGTTGCAGCCCGGTGTACCTTGCGTTTGATGTATGGCAGTGATCTGCATGGTATCTGATCGGAAGCTCGGTGGACGCCTCGACACCCGGTGCGGAGTTGCGCGCTGGCCCTGGGGGGCTGTTGACCGCCGCGGATCTGCGTGAATCGGGGTCCGAAACCCCACGGCAGCACGCATTCGACTCGTATAATGGCAACGGGATGGCGGATGGATCGCTACGGTGGCTGCCGTGTGGGGATTCGGGCGCCAGGTTCGCGGCGGAGCGCGAGGGTCCGCAACAGTCACGCCCGGCCGCTCCCTCCACCGCGGGCACAACCCGGCAACCGCCAGTGCCGGCGCGACATTGCAGCTGGTCTTCGGGAGGCGCTGTACTCGAGGAGTTATTTTTCTTCGGCGAGGCGGCCGGGCGGAAGAGCGGCGGGGCGGCGTGGCAGGTCACCGGACAATGGAGGGCCCTTCGGGCCGCTAGCGGCGCCCACCGCCTGCAAAGGACCATTCGCGGCCTGCGACGGACACGCGGTCACCGTAAACCGCCGGCAATGTCGCGGGCGGGGCGGCCGGGGCGGCTGCCGCCCGGCGCGTTCCCGGACGACGACGCGGAGCCGCGCCGGAGCCCCGACGGGCCGCCGAGCGGGGGCGCGGACGGCGGGCAGCATTTCGGCGTGCAGGAAATCCCGCCGACGCCGCTGGACGGCAGCCCGCCCGACGAGGCCGACGGCGGCCCGAGCACGCCGCCCGACGCCGCCGCGGGCCCGCCGCAGCCGGCCGCCGCCGTGCTGCTGCCGCTGCTGAAACCGCCGTCCGATCTGCACGCGCGCGTCATGCACCGCCGCAGCGCGTCGGCCGAGTCGGCGGGCTCCGTGGCGAGCTTCCAGTCGGCGCCAGAGGCAGGCGACGCCAAGCGCGCCGCCGCGGCGGGCTCGCCCGGCGACGACGACGCGGGGGCGGAGCTGGAGGACTATTCGAGCAGCACGGGGAGCCCGATTGCCGGCATGCTGGACGTGGACGCGCCCGCGCCGCTGGTCTCGGGCGCGGTGCCCGTCGAGGACGCCGGCGTCGGCATCAGGCGGTCGGCGTCGCTCAGCGACGGCCAGCTCACCGATACCCCGTTCCATTCGTTTCACTCTGCCGGGATCGCAGTCTCGGCGTCGGCAGGCAACCTCGCCGAGACCGCTAGCGCGAAATCGGATTCGGGCTCGCCCGCCGACTTCCCCGACGGCGCCGCTTCCTCTCTCCCTCCGCGCCAACGCCCCCCCAACATCTCCGCCATCCGCCCACCGCGTGCCCCCGCGCGGCTCGAGGGCTTCCCGCTGCATCTGTTCCGCCGCTGGGTGGGCTACTTCCTCGTCGTCGGGTTCGACCTGGAGATGGGGCAGAGCGTGGAGCGCGTGTGGCCGGACGATTTGGTGCCGGCGAACAGGGATATCGGGCACAGGCTGACGGATGCCGAGCGGAAAGTCATGTGGGTCAAAGCGGCCGGGGTGGCGCCTACGAGGTTCTGACGCTTGTGTCGCTTTACCCCACAGCTCCTTCGCCTCCTTCCCCGACTCCAACTCGGCCGCGCACCTCGGCGACTCGGTCTTCACCTTCCGCGTGCGCCGCTCGCACCCCTCCCTCGCCTCCCCTTTGCCCGCGAGCCCCGTCGCGCGGCTGCCGAGCGGGCTGATCTCCTCGGCCGCGACGGTCGAGAGCCCGCGGCCGGTATCGCCCGGTCCCGGGGCCGAGGGCGAGGACGAGGGGCTCGAGGACGTGGACGGGTGCGTGTTCGGGTACGTGTTTTTCAGGCAGATGAGGGACGAAGGGATCAAGAGGGGTTTCTTCCAGGTGGGTCCGAAGGGGCTGGCGTCTGCTCGACGAAGCTGACTTCCAGTCCGTGAATGGTGCCACAGAAATCGCTCGTCGTCCTCTCGCCGCACCCATACCCCGGCCTCTTCACCCGCATCGTCCGCCTCGTCGGCAAAAAGTACTTTGACATGCTCCAGGAGGGCGGCCACCGCGGCATGCCCCAGGCGGAGCTGCAGGACCGCCTGGACACGGCCC
This sequence comes from Hyaloraphidium curvatum, assembly GCA_025558095.1. Taxonomy (NCBI): domain Eukaryota; kingdom Fungi; phylum Monoblepharomycota; class Hyaloraphidiomycetes; order Hyaloraphidiales; family Hyaloraphidiaceae; genus Hyaloraphidium; species Hyaloraphidium curvatum. Next base: position 368,550 of record JAIVFI010000040.1, read on the forward strand.
TGGGCAAGGTCGCCGCCGAGATCGCGCGCTGGCCGCCGCCGCCGGACACGCAGAGCTACGACGCGTTCGCGGGAACGCTGTACGGGCAGCGCACGCTCGGTAGGAACGGGTCGAGCCGATCTCGGGAAGGCCGCAGCTCGGGGTCGTCGGAGCACCTCGCCGCGCTCCCGCTCCTCTCCCGCGCGCAGACCTCCACGGCAAACATCCCCCTCCCCTTCCTCGGCAAGCTCTTCAACCTCTGCTTCCCCACCGTCCCCACTCCGCAGTACTTCCCTCCCCCCGCGCCCGCGCTGCTCGTCCCCGAGGCCCAGGGCCCCGCCCCCCCCGATCCAGCGCGCCCGTGCCGCCTGCACGACCTGATGCACCTGCACCTGGACCAGCTCTGGACCATCTGGGAGCTCGTCCTGCTGTGCGAGCCCGTGCTGGTGCAGGGCGACACCCCCCGCGCCGCGGGCGAGGCCGTGTGGTGCCTCGTGGAGATGGCCAGCCCGCTCGAGTACGCGGGGCAGTGGAGGCCCTACTTCACCGTGCAGGACCCCGAGTTCCGCGCGATGAGGGGCGGGTCCGGGCCGGCGGGCAAGGGCAGGGAGCACGGCGCGGGGCTGGGCTGGAGGGGGGGGATACTGGGGACCACGAACCCGGTGTTTGGGAAGGTGCTGGGGGAGGCGTGGGGGAGGAACGTGATGGTGGTGAGGAGGGTGCCGCTGGCGCCGAGGGCTGCGACGGCGCCGGGAGGGGCGGCTGTGCCGATAGCCGCAGTGCCGGAGGGCGGGGAAAAGGGGACGGGCGGGGGCCACCCGATATCCGAGTCGGAGCGGGACAGGAGGGACGCCGAGGTGCGCGCGAGGAAGATGCAGGGCGAGGCGACGGCGGCCGCGGACAGGCTCACCGAGGCGGTGGTCAACCGGCAGTCGCCTTCGGCGACGGGCAGGCTGGCGGCCTTCTTCAAGCTGAGGCCGCGGTCGCCCGCGCGGGCGGCGACGCACGAGCCCGCGGCGGTGCAAGGGCCGGCGGTGCTGGGGCGCCACGGGCATGCGCACGGGGGGCAGCACCATACCGAGGTCGTGCAGAGCTTCCAGACCAAGCACAGGCCGTTCCTGCTCAAGGACAAGGCGGTGATCAAGAAGGTCGCCGAGGCGGCGATCCGCGGCCAGCCTTGTGGGTGTCGTTGCTGTTTGCGACGGCTGAGGTGTTGCTCATCGGCGGTGTTCCATTTCAGCGCACGTCCTGAACAACATCCTCCGTCGGCATTTCGCCGAACTCACCACCGCATTCCTCGCTCCCCTGGACCAGTACTTCGAGACGCTCCTGGACGAGGCCACCAAGCGGCCGGCCTTTGCGCCCGATGCGCAGTGGACCGCCAAGCAGCTGTCCATGGAGCTCCCATCGCTCCTTGAACCGCCGGACGTGAGGCCGTTCGGGATGGACACCTTCCTCGCCTTTGTGCAGGCACACCCGCCGTCGCTGCCCGTGGGCCACAGCAGGCCGCTCGCGGGGTTGTACCAGGCCTTCCTGCGGACGCCCAACTTTGCGCGCTGGCTGCGGAGCAAGTACCGCGCCGTGTACGGGGAATGGCGGCACCGCTACCTCGCCGCGCTCTGCGGGTTCGACGCGGCCGAATTCTGCGACCGCCATGACGAGGTCGAGGTCGTGGAGCTGCTGCTCCGCCTGCGCGAGGAGCTGGAGCGGTTCCGCGGGGGGCCCGGGGCGGCGCCCGCGCGATCGGGCGGGCGGACGCGCCACGTGGTGGATGACAGCGACCTGCATTCGTTCGCGGACCTGGTGCCGCCCACGAGGGAGCAGGCGGCGCGGGCGTACGAGCAGGCGGGGAGGGTGATCGAGAGGCTGCCCGAGGGGCTCAGGGACAGCGTCGAGTGGCACCGGCAGATGGCCGCGACCTTCTGAACCGCTGGATGGATGGTCCGCGGAGGTGCGATGTAGGCCGCAGGTCGAATGGAACGCCCGACGAGCGATCGGTGGTTGCTGGAGGCACTGGGGAAAATGGGCTAGTGGCGCATTCGCGGGTCCTGGACCACCACCCGCTCGCGCGCCGCACCTCACCCAACCCCACTCCCCCATCGGCAGCAAGCGGTCCCCCGCCAGGATGCGCGTCCTCACCGGTAAGGGCGGTGTGGCGATCGCGCGCGCGGCGGCGGCTGACGCGCCGCAGTCCTCCTCGCCGTGCTGGTCGCGGTGCTCGCGATCGCGCTCGTGCAGCCCGCCGACGCGCAGAAGGGCAAGAAGGGCAAGAAGGGGAAGGGCGGCGCGGCCGGCGGCGACGCCGCCATCACGCAGCTCACCACCGACGTCGCGTCGCTCAAGACCGCGCTCACCGGCCTGCAGAGCGTGTGCGGCGGCGGCGCATCGGGCGACGACCTCAGGCGGCTGTTCGCCCGCGGCAAGAAGGGCAAGAAGGCCGGCAAGGGCAGCAAGGGCGGCAAGGGCAGCAAGAAGGGCAAGGGCTCCGGCGCCGGCTCCGGCTCCGGCTCGTGCGCCGCCGCCGCCGCCCCCGACGTCAGCGCCATCCAGGCCGACGTCACCGCCATGCTCGCCCTGGTCAACGGCCTCACCACCTCGTGCGGCCCCGCCGGCGGCGGCGGCGATGGCGGCATGGGCGGCGACGAGGAGCCCGCCGTCGACGAAGAAGTTGCGGCCGACGAGGAGTGAACGATGAACGATCCCGGACGCTTGATGGCTGCCTTCGGGCCGCATTGAGATGCAGAAGAGTCGAGCGAATGGAAGGAAAGCACGCGATGTATTCTATGGACATATGGGGAAGAGCCTGTCGTACGCCGAACTCGACCATTCTTCGCCTAGTCGTCCTCCGGCCAGCCCAATGTGACGCACGGCAGGGTCCTCCAGAACCGCAGCTCGCGATCAAAGTCCGGGTCCTCGACCTCCCAATCAATGGAATCCGCGGTGTAGTAGTCGTCAATGACGATGCTGGCCCTGGTGGTGCTAAGCACTGCCGCAATCGTATCCATGACGGCAGGTTCCAACCCGATGATGCAAATGCTGTGGATCCTCAGCTCCTCGCGAGGTTCTTTGGCATGCCCCAAGAAAACCACTCCCCCAAGAACCGGGAGAGCGAAGCCTTCCGCAGCGAGTCCGTGCCGATTGCGGCATCCCAATTCTCCCCGTGGATCATGGTTTCGGCGCGGAACGGGCAGGCTTCGATGGCGACGGGGTGGAAGGCGTCCGAACGGTGTTGGATCGAGAAACCAACCTCCAAGTTGACGTAAATCCATGTTTTGGTCTTGGCCAAGAACTCCTCGGGGATGAACGACTCAAAGTCCTCCGACGGCCATTCCCGGAGCTGGCACTCGACCGAATCCAGGGAGGGACAGCCCCGTGCCACGGCCTCGAAGAGCTTGCTCTCGCAAGGGCCGAAGTGCCTGAAGGTCCGCAGCGCGGGCAGGTCGAGCTCAAGGGCCTGGCTATTCCCATAGGAATAGTCCAGGTGGAGCGTGAGGCGGCGGAGCCTGTGCAGCCTGGAATCGCTCCTGATCTCGGAAAGATCCCGCGCTTCCTCGATCGACGGGAAGTCGAGATCCAGGTACTCGACGCCGTCGCCGCAGAGACGCACTATGAACTTGAGCACCTCCCACGCGACGCCTTTCTTCCAGCCCAGGGTGAGCTTCCTCACGAAGCGAAAGCTGGAGTGCTTCATGCCCCAGTCCACGAAGTTGAGCATGCGGGCAAGGGTATCGAACATGGCCTCCGTGTCCACTTCGGAGATGAAGTGCGGCCGCACGAGTTCCCGCATCGCCCGGCACGCGCACATCATCTCGACCAGGGTCCGCGACCGAGCCGGGAAGCATTTCACGATCTTGAGGATGAGTTCGGGGGGCAGGACGGGCTTGTCCTCGTCCGCGGAAGGATGCTTCCACAGCTCTCTCATCCACGCAATTTCTCGCGACCGTCCTTCTCTGGAAGCTGTGGAGTGCAACCTGCGCAATCTTCCCAACGACTGGCACCTCTCCTTCCCCCCCGCGATCTTGCCAAAGATCACGAGCTGGTTCAATTGGATTGGAACTTCGCTTTCGCCGTTGCTCCTCGACGCAGTGCCTGGATCCCCCGTGTTTGCTCCTTCTGAGCTGGTTTGCAAAGGCTTTCCATCCGAGGAGGATTGGGATGCGATCGCGAGGCTAGTTTCCGTCCGCCGTCTTGTCTTGCGCACAATGGTCGAGGGTGAGGCGTTGCTCCGGAACCTGCCCCGCCATTTCAGTGTTTTCGAGGTGTATGGGCTCGTGATCACTGGGTTGGACCTTTCTGTCTTGCAGGGCATCGGAGAGAATTTGGTCGGTACCGGAGCGAGGATCATCTTGCACATCATCGGCGCTCGGACGCCGGAGCGGACAGCAGCTGCGGTGCAGGAGCTTGACTTTTGGCGGTCTTCTGGCCGGTGGGAGTGCATAGTGGCACCGTGGGTCGAGGACTTCATCCGCTCGGACTAATGGGAGCCGGAAAACGGGATCAACAGGAGCTGTACGCCAATGCCGCTATACATTGATCCCCGCCCTCGCCCACACCTCCTTGGTCGACTTCCAGACCGCCTCCCTCGCTTCCTCGGTGTGCCCCGAGGACTTGCCCACGTCCTGCCCCGTCTTGCCAATCAGCACCAGCCCCTTCCTCGCGTCCTTGTCGTCCGCCAGCAGCGGCGTCGACAGGAACTCGGCCGCGTCCTCCTTCTTGGTCGCAAACACCATCATCGCCCGCGCCGCCTTGCGCGCCAGCCAGGGCAGCTCGGTGCCCCAGTTGGTGGCCACCACGCCCGGCGCGGCGTGGGCAAAAGTGATGTTGGCATTTGCGGGGTCCCGGGAAAAGGTGTCGAGGCAGAGGTCGGTGTAGAAGCCGGCGGCGTCGGCGGCATTCTTGAGGCTGTAGGTCGTCTTCAGCTCCGGGTCGGTCTTCCAACCTGCGTACGGGGAGTGCACGCCGGCAGAGAGGACAGAAAGAACACGCGGGGAGGGAGATTGCCGCAGGAGGGGGAGGAGGAGTTGGATCAGCGCCATCCTGCCATCTGACCAAGGACGTGTCAGTGAAGAGTCGAGCGCCGATAATCCAATCGAGTGAAACCCACAGTAATGAAGCTGCATCTTCACGTCGATGCCCTCCGCCGTCTCCGTACGGCCCTGCATCGTCGCGATCCCCTGCGTGACGACGAGCACGTCCAGCTTCTTCCGCGTCTCGGCCAGCTCCTTGAGGTTCTGGAGAAGCGACGCGTCGACCTTGAGAAACTCGAGGTTCTGGCCCTCGCCCCCTCCCGCGGCCTCCTTCATCTCTTTGACCACCTCCTCGCCGGCCTCGACCGACCGCCCGGCGACGGCAACGTCCATTCCTGCGGCGGCGAGGCGCACCCCGATCGCGCGGCCGAGCCCGGAGGTGCCGCCGACAACCAACGCCGAGCGGCCGGGGAAGCGGCGCGCGTTGAGCGCGCGGGCGGCAGCGAGGGCCGACATGTCCGTTCCAAGGGCGCGGTTGAGGAGGAACGCTACGAGCGCCGGGAGCGCGAGGAACAGGAGCACGGCGCGGGCGGCGACGGGGAGCGCCAGCAGTCCGGCAGCAGCGCGTCTCCGAAAGAAGACGCGCTAGAAATAAGTCGGATCTGGCGCGCTGTCCCTTTTATGCTCCGACGCGTGTTTGCGCGAGAGAAACCGCGCTGCGGCCGCCGCGCCCGATCGCGCTACAGTATCAGTGCCCCTGGACCACCGCTCCAGCTCGGGAGCTCTCTGCTTTCCGAGCACTTGGTCTTCAGTACTTAGGGCAGCGGAAGTCGCCCTGTTGGCGGCATCGTCGTCCGAAGAACTCGAGCATCATGCCCCCGCGGAAGCCGGCCTTCGCGGCCCGGCAGCTCTCCGACCTGCCTGCGGAGGCGCTGGGCTTCGTCGCTGAATATCTGCCGGACGCCGACTTGGCGGAGTTCTCGCTGGCGAACCGGAAGCTCCGCGCCCAGGTCCTGCCGGAGTTGCGACGGATGACACGGGAGATCGAGAAGAACTGAATGGTGGACGTTGGTGGCATGTGGCAACTTGCAGATTTGGAACATGAAGGCGTCGATGATATCCGGGTCGCGGGAAAAACAATGACTGCATGGTGTCTCTTGCGGACCCCGACAGTCTCTTGCGACGGTTTCGACACTCATGAGGGAGTACAGGTGGCCCCGCGAAGGAGCAGACAAGGGGAGCCCTTGCTTTCCTCAGTGCCGAAGTGCCATCCATGCCGCCCCCGGTCACATCGATGAAAGCTATTAGCGTCTGTTGCTTTAATCCATTTGATATGGGTTGGCCTGCAACACTTTTGCCTGGTCGCCTCGCAGGGGGCGCCTCCAACGGCCGCATGACGCCATCTCCTGCCTCTTTGTCTCCCAACACGTCCGTCCTCCTGCCGGCCGCCACGAAAAATGGCCGCGGACCTGCAGCAAGCGTCGCTCGCCACCGGGCCTTCTCCCGCTGATGTACTTGACCTCCCGACCATCGACTTCTCCCTCTTCCGCGGACCGGCGGCCACCCCCGAAAGCCGGCGCGCCGTAGCGGATGCGGTCCACCGCGCCGCCACCGACCACGGCTTCCTCTATTTGCTGAACACCGGTCTGCCACGCGACGAAATCGACCGGCTGTTCGGCGTGGGGAAAGGGTTCTTTGCCGACGTGCCCGCCGAGGTCCGGCGGGACCCCCGATGTGCGTTGCTCCGCATGAGGGGCAAAGCGCGCTCAAACTGACGAGCTGCGCCGTTCAGGGGCTTTCGGAGGGGACTATGCCGGCTACCGGGACACCTCGTTCCCCGTTTCGACGCCCAACGGGCTCCCCGCGGACCCGAAAGTGGAAATCTCGATGATGCGGAGGCAGGGCACGCGGCTCCCACCCTCGTTCAACGGGGACCGCGGTTTCTTCGGGTACGACTTCCTGAATGTGCCCGGGAAGTGGGGACCGGGCGAATTCGACAAGACTAGGGTCTGGGTGAGGCCTGTCTACGAGATTCCGACGAACGACCCGTGACGGACCGTTTCGCTCGTCAGCCGGACTATATCAACGAGCGCGGTCAGGAGGTTCGTCAGTTTACAAGGCGAATGTACGATCTGGGTCTCGACCTCTTGCGGTACGTCTCGCATGCCAATGTCCAAGTGTGGCCTGACAATACTCGCTGGATGTTGCAGTTGCTTCGCCATGATGCTCGAGCTGGACGACCCCGAGTGGTTCGTCAAGAAGCACCGCTAGTAGGCACTTGCCTGGCCGCGCTTGTGGAGAGCAAGCTGATCCGAGTTCCCGCAGCGACGTTCCTTCGCGAGACAGTTTCAGGTGGATCAAGTACGCCCCCGTGCCGGACCACGTGAAGCCAGGACCGGAGGGAATCATCCGCACGGCGGCGCACTCGGACTACGGCAGCTTGACGATGCTGATCCAGCACGGAGAGCCGGGCTTGCAGCTCAACCTCCGCGGGCGTTGGGTGGACATCAAGCCCAACCCGGACGCGGTCCTCGTCAACATCGCGGACTGTCTGCAATTCTGGTGGGTTCCTCACCCCTCAGTAAGGAACGTTCTGACCAACCGTTTGACAACAGGACGGAAGGGTACCTGGCGTCGACGCTCCATCGGGTGGTCAGCGACACGCCCGAGCAGCAGCGGCAGACGCGCTACGTCATGGCCTACTTCATGCGGCCGGAGCACGACTGCCTTCTTGTGGACGTGCCGAGCCCCGTGCTGGCAAAGTGGAAGGAACGGCAGGGGCTGGGTGCCCGCCCGCCGGAGGAGATCGTGACGGCGGGCGAGTGGACGAACCGCAAGCTGAAGGCCGTATACGACGTGGACCAGAAGGCGAAGATGTGATGTAGTTTGTATTCAGTTGATGTGCATCGGTGGAGGTGCTTTAAACTCGATGGTTGGTCCGCGGACGTTGGTGTCTGAGTTGGCATCTGTTCCCAATTCTCGGGCCGCCGCGTCTCGGACGATCGAGCCGGCTCCTGTGGCAGCGTCCACAGGGAGCCTTTTGCCTTTGCCCGCCCTCACCACGGCGGACCGGCCTTTGCTGCCATGGACGCGACTCTGGACGCGCTCGAGTCACGGGCGCTGCTCCTCCTCCTCCTCGTGCTCTTTGCCAAGTCACTGGCCACCGTTCTCCACAAAAAGGGCCTGCATTGGCTCTCGGAGACCGCGATTTACATGCTGGTCGGGATCTTTGCGGCGTTCCTCTTCCAATGGCGGACGCTCTTCGGCGCGGAGCTCCGGTCGCCGACGGGCGAAGCCGAAGAGAGCGGTCATGTAGGAACTCCCGGTCCCGGAATTGGCGTTCGGTCTTTCTTACGCGATGTTTCTGCTCCGGCGACGCGTTCCTCGATAGCTTATCCGGATGAGCTCCAAGTTCTTCTACATGGTCCTGCTTCCGCCAATCGTCTTCGAGGTACAGCATCCGAATCCAAGCCAGACGTCGATCTGATGCTGACTACCACTCTTCCTTGATCAAGGGAGGATATTCGCTCCAGCGACTGCTGTTCTTCAACAACTTCACGCTCATCTTTGCCCTCGCCTGGTTCGGCGGCCTCTTTTCCACCGTCGTCACGTCGCTTCTCCTCTTCCTTCTGGGACGATTGGTCGTGCCATCGCTGACACTCACTTCCGTGCTCGTGTTCGGCAGTCTCATCAGCTCCACCGATCCTGTAACCGTGCTGGCGCTTCTCCCCGAGAACTTGGACAAGAAGGTGAAGATTGACCTCGTTTCTCGAGAACACTACTCATTCTCGATCTTGATCCAGCTCTACATGGTGATTTTTGGCGAATCCGCCCTCAACGACGCTGTTGCGGTGATCCTATACCGGTTCTTCTCTTCCCTTGCGACAGGATCAGGCGCTTTGACGCCCCTGTCATTCTTCTACTCTGCCGTTCAATCCGCGGGAGTCTTCTTTGGATCCGCCTTGGCAGGCCTTGCCGTGGCTGCGGTCTACGCCCTGCTCACAAAGTACCTCCGAGCACCGGGCCCCGAGCGGTCGGTCTTCGAGAGCTTCGCCTTCGTTTCCCACGCCTACGTTGGCTATTTGATCGGCGAGTTTCTCGGCTTGACGGGCATCATCTCGGTGTTCTTTTGCGGGCTGGGGATGTCGCACTACGCCGACGCCAACATGGACGAGCTCTCCCTCGTCGGCACACGCGTGATGCTGCGCGTCTTCTCGACCTTTTGCGAGGGCTTCGTGTTCATCTACCTCGGGACAGGACTGCTTGCTTTCGGACGGGAGAACACCGCGTATCACGCCGGCTTTACGGCAATAGCGATCGTGAGTGACGGGGCGGAAGTTGGTTGTCGGATGCACCAAGTCAACTCTGTCCGTCGCTCCAGCTCGCCATCCTCATTGCGAGGTCGCACGTCTTCATAATCTGCTCCCTTTCCAGCCTTCTGAAGGGGCCGAAGATCCCGTGGAAGCACCAGGTCCTCGTCTGGTGGGCCGGCCTCCGCGGAGCCGTGGCTTTCGCCCTCTGCGTCACGCTCCTCGAGGGCAACGCCTTCCCGCTCGAGGTCCGCCGCATCCTCTTCAGCACGGGCGTCCTCGTGGTCAGCTTCACGGTGCTCGTCTTTGGCGGCCTCACCCCCGTGGTGCTCAAGTTGCTCAAGATCGACGCCCCGGGTGCCGAGGCCGAGCTCGACACGGGCGGCGGCGACGGCGAGATGCCGGGCTGGGTGCGCATCCTCAACACCGCGGACGACCGGTTCTTCAAGCCGCTGCTGTCGGATCCGCCCAAGCGGCCCGTGATCCTCGCCGATCCCGTCGTGCGGCGGCCGCACGAGGTGGCCTACGGCGGCCCGATGTCCGCCGCGGACCTCGGGCCGAACCTGCCCACGGCACTCGGTTCGAGGATGTCGTTGGCCGGCGCGGGCACGGGGAAGAAGGAGGGTTACGACGACGTGCCGCTGACGGTGCGGACCGCGCCGATCGGACGGGGCGAAGTCGTTCGGACGCCGGCTGGATCGTTCACGGCCAACCCGTTCCGGGATCCGCTCCCCCCGATCCCTGCGGCTCAGGCCAATGGGGGTAGCAACGGCTCGCTTACCCTTTCGTCGCCTTCTTTGTCGTCGCTGGTGCTCCGGGCATCCAACTCCAGCCTGAATGGGGCGGGCAGGAGGGACATCCGGGACCTGAGGTTGCCTCCGGCGGGCCAGACGCAGACGATGAGATAGAAAATGCGTGCGAGCGTGCTGTGGAGCAGTTGAATGAATGCCTGTCGTTGGCCTGGCCTGCGACGTGCTTGCGGGGAAGCCCGCGGACACGGGACGTGGGACGCCGAAAGGTGCCACAGATCGCCTGAAACAGCCCTCGTTGACGTCTCTACATCCCAACGACCTATCGATCCAGTCCTTGCGTGGTAGGAAACAGTGGGTATCGTCGCGGCCGCACCGCGATTGCATCGTTCAAAGTCCTCAGCAGCCCTCGTCCCGCATCCCTCCTCCCGCCCCTTTTGCCCGGCGTCCGCCCCCGGCGAGCACGCCTACTGCTCGTTCTCCCTCTCCCCCGCGAACCTGAACCCGAGCCCGTCCCCTCCGTCCCGCTTGGGCGTGCCTTCCCCCCCGGCCCCGTTGCGCGGCGCGGGGCACGGCGTCCCCTGCGCCGGCCCCGCCTCCGCCTCGGCCTCGGCCACCGACTCTGCGCTGCCCCGCACCTCCCCCGCATCCACCTCCATCCCGTCCTCGGGGTCCGCGTAGACGACGTGGTTCTCGCCCTCGGCGACCGGCACCGCCGCGGCCGCCGCGCCCGCCGCCGCCAGCGCCTCGGCCGCCTCGACCCTGCCCAGCGTCTGCCCGTCCCCGCCGCCCCTGGCCTCGCCCTCGGTGTCCGACTCCTGCGTCGTGGACCCCTCGTCGAACCCCTCGAGAAGGTTCTCGCTGCTCACGCTGGCCTCGAGGTTGGCAACCTGCCGGCACATGGGGCACAGGAACATGACGCCCTGCTGGTCGATGAGCGGCTTGATGCACTTGAAGTGGAAGCAGTGCGAGCAGGGGGCCAGGAAGAGGGCCTGGAAGGGGGCGATGCAGTTGAGGCAGATGGCGCAGTCGACCGTCGAGGCGGGGTCGTCGCTGCGGTTGGTGAGGGGGGAGGCGGCGGCGATGAGGGACTTGAGGGCGGCGTGGAGCCTGCGAAGGGCGGGGGGGATGGTCAGGGGGACGCAGGCGCCGCCGCACCGCCCGACCCACTTGACCGGGTTGACCTGCTTCTTGGTCCCGTCCGGGTGCTGCACCAGCACGCGCATCACGATCGCCTTGTAGATGTCCTCGGGGCGGTTCTGGTAGTCGACGCCGAGCTGGATCACGTCGCTGTCCTGCAAAGAGAAGGGGAGGGTGAGCGCCGTGGCAAAAGGCGGCCGCGCGCGGTTGACCTTGAGCGGGTACGGCCTGCTCTCGCGTCCCGACGGGCTCAGCCGCATGCGGTTGAGGAAGGTCCCCGACGAGCTCCCGATGTCCTTGAAGTACAGCTGCCCGTCCTTGACCCAGATCTCCGCGTGGCTACGCGACACGACCTTGCTCTTGTACCCGATGAACCCGTCCTCCACCGTCACGAACGGCCCGTCCTCCCTGCGCTTGCCGTCCTCGCCCTTGGGCTCCACCCGGCGGCCGATGGTGATCCTGCTGCCGTTGCCGACGGTGCGCACGATGGGGTCGAACATGACGGGCTTGGCGGAGCGCGAGGGGTCGACGAAGGGGAACAGGGTGACCTTGAGCGTGCCCTCCTCGTCGGCGTCGTCGGCGGGGGGGAGCGAGGGGTCGGCGGCGGCGCGGTCGAGGCCGGCGTCGGCGCTGGCGCGGAGGCTGCCGGGGACGGAGTTGTCGGCGGTGCCGAGGTCGGCCATGGAGGCCGCCGCGGAGGCGCGCGAGTCCATTTTCGGGGAGGAGGGGGTGTCGGGAGTGCTAGCGACGACTGCGGGAACAGGGAGGGGGAAAGACGGTCAGCCGGTTCCGGCAGACGGAGGACTCCGCCGGTGCGGTGCGAGCGGTGCACGCGAACCCCCCGAGGTGCCCAGCCAAGGCCCTCGGCGCACGCAGCACAGCCTCAGCACCCCGAATAGGGGTGTTTCGGGCGGGTTCCGGGCACCGCCGGCCGCCGCTGGGGCCGACCGCTCGCGGCGCCCGCGCGGCCCAAACACCGCGCGCCGTCCTTCCTCCGCTCGGGGCGCAACGCACCTGCGCTGTCGCCTGCCGGCAATTCGCGGCGCGGGATGCGCGGGGCTCGATGGGCGGGCCGCGGGGAGGGCCGCCGCGGAATTGGAGGGGCGGGCGGAGCGGGAGGGCGGGGGGAGCGCGGCCGGGGGCGGCGCGCGCGCGCCGCGCTCGGGTCGTCGGGAGCGCCGCGCGGGGGGGGCGCACCGGCTGGCGGGCGCACGGGCGGGGGATTCGGGAAGTCAAACAACGGTGGTTGCGAAGCGAGGTGGACAAAGCGTCGCGCTCACAAACCGTCCCCGGGCTCGGCAGGCCCGGCACCCGGAAACATCGGAAGCTGGACGACCGCCCGGCAAATCATAATCTTCGGCAGCTTCTTGATGAGATGCGCGGGACGATTGGCCGCCGATCACGGGAGGACACTCCGCCGCCGGGCCGGACCGTCCCCGAATCACGACGCGAGATCTCCGCATTCGCAAACACCGGGCACGCCAAACAACGGGATCCCAATCCACTGCCAGCTCCCAAAGTCCGATCGAGCCTCGGATCGACGCGAGGCCCATCCGAAATCACAGCTTGGCCAGCTCCCCCTTGACCTTGTCGGAAGCCAGGTTGCCCGCGACCCTCACGAACTCTGCCGGCTCCGAGAACCGGATGTTCTTGTCCTCGAGCCCCTTGGCCACGATCTCGAGGCCGCCGGCCCGGATCATGAACTCCAGGCGGTGGTCGCGGTACTGCCGGCGGAACACCCCCTTGGAAAAGTTGCCCACGGCGGCCTTCATGGTCTGCGCCTCCTCCTTGTTGGCCTGCAGGGCGCACCGGCTTCGTCAGCAGCCGACGGCGCCGGAACGTGCCACCGCAGCCGACCTTGAGCACCCCCCTGACGCTGTCCCGCTCCCTCACAGCCGCCCACCATTTCCCCAGCCTGCTCCCCGGCGCCGGCACCACCCCGTACCCCACCGCCCCCGCCATCACGCTCGCCGCCGCCGCATCCGCCACCGAGAATCTTTCCCCGCACACGAACGGCCCCTCCACCTGCGCCTCGAGCCACGCCTGCCACGCCCGCAGCTCCTCCTTCGCCTTCCCGATCACCGCGGCCCGCAGCGGGCTGCCCTCGGGCCCGGCGCGCCCGAACGCGAGGACCTCGTTCAGCGCCCACGTGCACGCCTCGAAGTGCGTGTCCATCGCGTCCTCCACCGTCCTCGCCCTCGCCCTCCGCACCGCCCCCTCGGGCCGCATCGGAACATCCGGGTACGCGTCGTCGAGGTACTCCGCGATCACCGTCGAATCATGGAGCACCAGCGCGCCCTGCCCCCCGGGGCCGGGGGGGCGGGTGTCGACGAGCACGGGCACCTCCCCGCGCGGGGAGACGGAGGCGAGGAGCGCGCGGACCGCGGCGGGGGCGGTGCCGACGGTGTGGCGGACGTAGGGGAGGCGCTTCTCGGCGAGGAGGATCTTGACTGCCGCCGGGAGGGGGGAGGGAGACGGGGAAGGGCGGTGGAGGACGGGTCAGGCCGGCGCGGGGATCGCGGGGGAACGGCACGGGGCGTGCCTTTGTTGGCGTAGGGGGAGAGCGAGGCGTCGATGAGGATCAGCGTCATCGCGAGGCTGCCGATAAGGCGGTCCGGGACGACGGCCGGGGATGAATGATTTGGCGGGGGATCTGCCGGCGCCGGCCGCCCCGTCTGGCGAGGCGCTGTCGCGATGTCCCCATCAGAATCCGATCGGATGACCCAGTGACGTTGCTTTTCTGCTCAAGTACAGGCGCCTATCGGCCTCGCTGGGTGTTCGCTGTCTTTCGGTGTTGGGCTGCCCTCGCGGCAAGTCAAACATCGGGGGGGAGGACGGCGGATCAAGCCATCCCGGCGTCCGATCGGCCGTCCGGACTGGAAAAGAAACATCCGACAATGCCCTGCCTGCGGAATCGGTGATGTCTTTGGCATCCTGGGCGACGACGGGGGCCGTGTTTTCGGGGCCGGCGAGATCCCTGAACCGGCCGGACCTCCAGCTCACCGCCCGCCACCGCGCGCCCCGGGCCATGCCGGGGTCGCCGCCCCCCGACGAGGCGCGCACGCGTGTGCGGGCGACCAAAGGTGCGTCGCTGTCGGGCGCGGGAGACTGCCGCCGGCTGACTGGGGCGGAACCCCGCGTCCCCTCCGTGCCCTGCTGCCTGCCCCCCGCGACATCTCAGCGTGCAACACGTGCTACAAGCACCGCGTGCGCTGCGAGGTGCCGGAGCACGTGGCCGACGGCGAGACGGTCGTCTGCAGCCGCTGCGCGCGGCTCGGCCTGACCTGCGACTGGAACCGCGAGCAGAAGAAGCGCGGGCCCAAGGCGGCGGCCGCGGCGGCGGGGGCCCCGGGCGCGGAGGACCGCAAGCGGCCGCGGCCGGACGACGACGGCGAGGCGGTGGCCGATCTGCGCCACCGCAACGCCGTGCTCGAGGGCATGCTGCGCAAGGTGCTGCTGCAGCAGACGCCAGACGGCCTGCCGCCGGACATGCTGGCCGCCGGCATGGACCTGCTCGGCTCGGACGCCGCGGACTCGCCCCCGGCCGGCAGGCGCGCCGGCACGCCGCTGTTCGCGCCGCAGCAGCAGCAGCCGCACTGGCCGTCGTCGCAGGGCGCCCTGCCCGGCCACTTTCTGCAGACCGCAGGCTTGGGGGCGCCGCCGGGCAAGCTGCCGCCGCCGCGCTTCGGCACCTCGTCGTCAGACGGCACCTCGGAGGAGGCCGCGCGGGCCATGGCCTCGCTCGCCGCCGGCCCGCGCCCGGCCGAGGGCTTCCCCCCGATCCAATCCTTCGACTTTTCCCCCGAGAACATGCCGTCGCCGCAGATGACCGTGGGCATCTACTCCCGCGTCCTGCAGCTCATGTCGCGGCAGCAGTGCGTCCCCTTCCCCGTGCTGCACACCCAGAGCCTGCTCTCCAACCCATACGCCTCGGCCCCCCTCGCCCACGCAGTGCTGGGCCTCTCCTTCCGCAGCCCCGTGTTCTACGCCGCCGCGCGCGCCGCCATCCTCGAATCCCTCGTGGACCGCTTCGCCACCCCGGCCCCGGAGCTCCTCGTCGCGGCCTACATCGCCATGTTCGACATGATGTCCACGGGGTACGACTACCGCTACCAGGCGCGGATGCTCTCGATCCTCCGGCTGGTGGGGCACGAGGTGATCACCATGGACCAGGTGGCGCGGGAGCAGGACCCCGCTGCGCGGGTCCCCGGCCGCGTGCTGCCGGGGGTGCAGAGGGAGATGGTGCGGCGCGCCATGTGGGCCGGGTACGTGATGGACAAGTTCATGCTCTCGGCGTCGCGGCGCGCCCCCTTGGTGCCCCGCACGGACGTCGTGGACGTCGCGCTGCCGGCGCCCGACGCCGTCTGGACGGCGCCGCTCTACGCCGAGGACCCCGAGGCCGAGGAACACCGCTGGGAGAGCGCCAAGCAGATCTCGGGGCGGGAACTGTTCCTCTGGAAGGAGCGCCCCGGCCTCCTGCGCACCCTCGCGCCCACCCTCACCCCGCTGCACCAGCACATCGTGGTGGCCGACCTGCACGAGTGGCTGTGGAACGCCAAGGCCGCCGCCGGCGGCCGGATCGGGCCCGAAGCCAGGGCGAGGATGCTGGCGGCGCTCAGGGACTACTTTGCCGTCTTCCTGGCGCCCTACGCCGCGCCGGCGCAGAGGGGCGACGCCGGGGGCATGTTCTCGACCGACATCACGGTCGAGGGGGAGGACTACGTGCTGACGGCGCCGCGCAACAACGGGCTGGCGACGACCATGATGCTCTTCTACAAGTGGGTCGGCCCCGCGGGCCCGGAGCGGCACCGCACCGGTCTCACATCCCCCCCGCGCCGCGCAGCTACTTCCAGATGTACATCCACTCGGCCGTCGACATGCCCGAGGCCTTCTCCTCCCCAGATTGGTACCAGTCCGCCGACTTCCTCGTCGCGCTGCAGCACGCCTTCTGCATCTCCCTGCTGCTGGAGCAGACCATGGTCTGGGACCCCGAGCTGGAGTCGCTCGATCCATCCGTCTTGGTGGTCATCGGGCACGCGGCGGCGTGCTACGTCGGGCTGATACGGAAGCTCGCGGCCGCGCAGCGCGAGGGGGCGCGGGCCAGCGGGAGCGAGCTCCTGGTGGTCCGCTCGCGCATCTCGGTGACCCTCGAGGCCGCCAGGAAGCTCTCGCGGTTCATGGTCTCGAGCAAGCAGCTGATCGCCATCATGGAGCGGCTGCTCGGGGACAGGGTGCTGGGCGAGGGGTCGCCGGGGAGCGATTCGAGCGGCGGGCTAGAGGGGAATCCCTGGCTGGAGAGGTTCGTCGCGGAGCAGCTGTTTGGCAAGGCGGCGTCGGGGGAGGCGGGTGCGTACTGAACGCGGCGGGTCGGCAGGTGTACGGTCTTGGATTTGGTTCCGGGAATCTTTGTCGTGGAACGAGACGTTCGTCTCCTGCTTTCGTCAGTCGTCCCCCGCCCGGGTTCCTTTCGGAACGCAAGCCGCCTTGTGCTCCTTCCAGTGCTCGCGGTGGCACCGCTCGGCGCCGTCTTGCACCGCGAGCAGCTGTGCAATCGAGCGATCGGTAAGGGAAATGGCCCGAAATGAAAATCAAGTGGTGGCTCGAGTACTTTTGGAACTCCTTGATCGTTGTCGAGCCGCTCGGCGTGCAACACGGACGTCTATCTGACGACGGACATCCGGGTCTACTGGATCCTTGGCTTGGTCGATCATTGTGGACCGCTGTCGCCATCGTGTGCGCTCGCCGTGCTCCTGTCTTCCCGCCCTCCTCCTCTACCAGGGCCCGTGGCATCTTGCACGGGGACCGCTTTCAGTCTTTTCCGGGTGGGAACCACCCCGCCCACCGTCACTTCGAAGTGTTCCAGCTCGTCGGGTACCGCAAGTGAGTCTTGGCCCGCTCGGTCAGTCCCGCGCACGCTCACATTCGTTGAAGGTGGCAGCTGGGCGATCCGGCCTTCGACGTGTACGACGTTGGTGGGGCAAGGCAACCCGAGCCCGGCGATGGCCCCCAGTGACTCCTCACTCGTGCCACAGGCATCTGGTTCATCCCATCAGACTCTACGAGGGACCCGTACGAGGCTGATTTCGGCACCACGTGCACCGCGTACAGCTACGGCCCGATCAACACGGGAAGCGACCTCGACTCGGACGAATGCGGGGATCTCCAGCAACTGGGCTTCGGAAGCACCGTCATCAAAACGGACTTGACCACGATTCCCTGCGACCGAGCCGGCCCAACGTCGCTCAGCTTCAGGGCGTGCGTGACGTACAAGACCGCGTCCAACGACGCCACGTGCACGATCAACACCCCGAGTACATTCGGGGCCGGCGGCGATCAGTACTGCCAGTGCACGACGTTTACCGTGCCCGGGGCCTGGGCTGATCCGCCGCCGGCGCCGACGACCACGGCCGCGGCGGCGACAACCAGCCTCACCCGGACGTCGAGCTCGCTTACGCGGAGCTCGACGAGCCTGACGGCAGCACCTTCAACCTCGAGCTTCACCCCGTCCACCTCGAGCTTCACGCCTTCCACTTCGAGCTTCACACCTTCCACTTCGAGCTTCACACCTTCAACGTCTAGCTTCACGCCATCCACGTCGAGCTTCACGCCATCCACCTCGAGCTTCACGCGTTCCACGTCCAGCCTCAGCGTGACCAGCTCCACTACCTCGGCCAGCCGCACCGCGACCTCCAGTTCCAAAAGCCTGACCAGCTCGACGTCGAGCTTCACGGCGACGACCTCGACGCTGTCTCTGAGTAGCTCCACAAGCAGCGCCACGGCGACGAGCTCCACGACTTCGCAGACGACGCAGAGCAGCTCGACTATGTCCGAGACGCAGACCAGCTCGACGGCATCCGGGACGCGGACGACCTCAACGGCCGTCCAGCCGCCCACGAGCTCGACGGCGGCGCTGGCTCTGACCGGTCCGGCGACTCCCAGCGCGGTGAGCACGGACGGTACCCCCGCCTCCCTACGATCATCCACTGATCGCACGTCTTGGTGCGTGGCCACCCCCGACACAGACGGCCACGCAGACGCCAGCGGTGGTCATCCCCGTGTTCGCCTACAATGGTGGGTCGGCCCCCAAGGCGGTCGAATCTCGTTCATCTCACCGACCCTTCCCAGACGCCAACAGGAACAACGTGTACGACAACCCGCCCGACACGCCGCAGAGCGGCGCCCGCGTCACCCTTTCCGGCGCTACGGCGAGTCGTGCCTTGCTCGGCCAGTGCACCACCGGGTAGGATGGCTTCTGCACCATCTTCCTCAGCGTCCCGCTGGTCCCGGGCGGGACCTACACCATCACGATCGAAGGGCAGCCCGGTGCGCTGGTTTTCAACGCGACCTCGGAAGGGAAACCACCCCCGCCCACGTCCGGCGGCAGCGAGATCGCGATCCCGATCGCTGTGGGTGTTCGATGCTTGCCTCGCTTAGGAGGCACACCTCTGAGCACGAGTGATGAAGGCTTGTCGACTGTAGTGGAGAAAACGCAAGGTGTTGGATGTCTCTGTCGGCAGGCGCATGCTGATTCTCTGGCTATTATCTAATGTAGACCAAGCCGTGGCTATGAATATGCTATACGATCTTCAAGATCGGGTCTCCACTCAAACTGCAGCCAATCCCCTCCCGTCGGACGAAAGCCCAGCCTCGAGTAGACCCCCTGGCCGCCCGGGGAAGCCTGAAGCACCGCCGTCCGGTAGCCTTCCGCCTTGGCTTCCACAAGCATGGCCACAACCACCGCCGACGCGTATCCCCGTCCCCTGGCTTCGCGGAGCGTGCCGATCGTGAAGATGCCGGCCAGGCCATTGGTGAGGCAGAGCTCCCCCGAGCACACCACGCGTCCCGAGGCGCGACCGACGAACATCCGCACCGACGCGTCCCCATGCGTCGCGTCCCAAGTCCTGCGGTAGAAATCCGGCACGTACGGATCCGGCGGGTCCCAGTTTGCCGCGACGACCGCGGCGTAGCCCTCGAGGTCCTCTCGAGACTCCACGTGCGCAACCTGGAAGCCCGCAGGAGGGGCGACCGCCGGTGGATCCCAGGTGGAAAGATCGAGGACCATTTCCACGTCGTGCTCCGCTCGGCGGAGGCCGGCTTCGGCGAGGATACCTGGCAGGTCCGCCGGCGTGTCGACGGGGGACACCCAATACGCGAAGGGCCTCTTGGCGTCGCGAAATCGCGCAATCATGCTCCTCACGGCCTCTTCAGCGTCATCTTCCGTTAGTTTCGAGAGCGTCACGGTGTTGAAAGTATCGCAGGGGAGACCCGTGTCAACGAGGCAGAAACGCGTCGTGCGGACGACAGCATCGGGAAGCCGTGCCGCCAAGACGCTGCAGTGCGAGGCAAAGTTCGATGCGATTGCCTCGGCGAGTTCCCCCGGTGACGATTCGTCGAGTGACAGCATTTAAGTGGACCCCAGTTGTTTGGACCCTGGCCCTCCGCGAACACGGCAGATCTCCAAACACGGCGGGCCTCACTATATTGCGGCGAATCTCCTCGTCGGCGAAATAGATACTTGATCCTCCTCCGAGTCGCGATGTGGCCGTTCAGCTCCCACCCTGTGCCCGCACCCCCGAAACGAGTGGACCTTGCTGGGAAGCTCATTGTCGTGACCGGAGCTAATTCGGGGCTCGGTCTGGAGTCGTGCAAGTACTTTGCCGCCAATGGAGCCACGGTCGTTATGGCCGTGCGGACGCCGGCCAAGGGGGAGGAAGCGGCCAAGACCATCGTTTCCGCGACGGGCTGCGATCCGGCGCGGCTCGTCGTCATGAAGCTGGACCTCACGAGCCTCGAAAGCACGCGGAAGTTCGCCGACGAACTGAAAGCATTGGGAAAGCCCATAGATGTCCTGGTACGTGTCGGTGGCAACAACTGCAGTTGTATGCTCACTGCCTTGTGCCTCCTGACAGATGTTGAACGCTGGTATGATGGCCGACAAGCGCGAGGTCACGGCGGACGGCTTCGAGACCACCTTCCAATCCAACCACCTCTCCCACTTCCTGCTCGCGAACCTGCTCTTGCCCGCCATGTCCTCGGACGGGCGGATAGTCGTCCTCTCTTCGGCCCTGCACTTCAACGGCAAGATAGAGCTCGACAACCTGAACTACGAGAAGCCCAACACCTTCGGGCTCCGCGTCTACGCGGACACGAAGCTGCAGAACGCGCTCTTTGGTAAGGAGCTCGCCCGGCGGCTCAAGCAGAAGCCGGCGCTCGCCGGCATCGTCGCGCACAGCTGTCACCCTGGGCTGGTGGCCACCAACTTTGGCAACGGCACCTTCGGATGGCTCGGCGCCTACTTCATTCGGCCTCTGGTGTGGCTCGTCGGTCGCGGTCCAGAACAAGGAGCCCAGTGCCAGATCTACCTGTCGGTTGCCGACGAAGCGGGACCGGGCAAGCCCGACGGCCTGGTAGGTCCTTCCGCTTGACTGGATGTCGAAATGCTTACCGTCCTCACAGTACTGGGACGATTGCAAGGTCCTCCCGCCCAAGGAGCCCGAATGGAGCGACACGGAGCTCCAGCGCAGATTCTGGGAGGTTTCTGCCAAGCTGGCGGGCCTGACAGAGACCATTTGAAGGCCGATTCCCCTGTTGACTTGCTGCTGGTGCCGCCGCCGTGCCGCGTGACGACCAGCGCTCGGTACCGCGCGAACCACTTGTGTAGCTACTGCGGCAGCTTTTCAAATCAAAGCCGATCATTCTCTCCATTTTGCCCGTCCGGCGTGTCCGCTTCGGCAGCTTCTATGGACTGCCTCGATCGCAAGCATGTGTTCTCGATCGCCGTGGGCCGCCTGTCCCGCCGTCGGACCTGACTTTTGGCGATCCCGCGACAGATCTCGAAACGCCGCGGGTCCAGATACGTTGCGATTTTCTTTCTCGTCAGAGCACATCTCGGTTTCCTGCGGTTTTATTTCTCGTCAGAGCACATCTCGGTTTCCTGTTCCTGAATCGCGATGTGGCCGTTCAGCTCGGAGCCCGCGCCCGCACCGCCCGAACGCGTTGACCTCGCTGGGAAGCTCTTTGTCGTGACCGGAGCCAACTCGGGGCTCGGTCTGGAGTCGTGCAAGTACTTTGCCGCCAATGGAGCGACGGTCGTTATGGCCGTGCGGACGCCGGCCAAGGGGGAGGAAGCGGCCAAGACCATCGTTTCCGCGACGGGCTGCGATCCGGCGCGGCTCGTCGTCATGAAGCTGGACCTCACGAGCTTCGAAAGCACGCGGAAGTTCGCTGAGGAGCTCAAGGCATTGAAGAAGCCGATAGACGTTCTGGTAGGTGTTCGCGCCTGTATTCGCCTTCCTTGCCCCTCTTCTAATGGCTGGCGGCCGCTGAAAGATGCTGAACGCCGGCATGACCGTCAACAAGCGCGAGCTCACGACGGACGGCTTCGAGACCACATTCCAGTCGAACCACCTCTCCCACTTTCTCCTCACCAACCTGCTTCTGCCAGACATGGCGCCTGACGGCCGGATCGTGGTTCTATCCTCGGGCGCCCACTACGGCGGCAAGATCGACCTCGAAAACCTGAACTATGAGAAGCCCAACACCTTCGGATTCCGTGTCTACATGGACACGAAGCTCGAGAATGTGCTCTTCGCAAAGGAGCTCGCCCGGCGCCTGAAGCAGAACCCCGGGCTCGCGGGCGTCGTCGCACACAGCTGCCACCCGGGCCTCGTGGCGACCAACTTTGGCGCCGGCGCCCTTGGATGGCTCGGCGACTATGTGTTCCGGCCCATCGTTTCGGTCATCGGACGGGACGCCGCCCGCGGAGCACAATGCCAGATCTACCTGGCCGTGGCCGACGAGGCGGCGTCGGGCAAGCCTGATGGCCTGGTGGGTGATTCCGCCACCTGGGCGTGAAAGATGCTTACCTTTCTTCAAGTACTGGGACGATTGCAAGGTCATGGCACCGAAGGAACCTGAATGGAGCGACGCGGAGCTCCAGCGCACTTTCTGGGAGGTTTCCGCGAAGCTCGCGGGCCTCACCGAGACCATTTGAACGCCGATACCCCTGTCATGGCTACCAGTTCGTCGCACAAAGATCCGTATGCAAATCGTGCAGTGCATTGTTGAAAGTGCTGCCTTAGATACAAATAGAGAGGGCTATATCTACATTGTCCCGTTGGGCGATGCCGCGTGTCTAGAGCTTTTGCCGTTGGATGATCAGAGGACCAAGGCGTCCAGCACCTTGCCCGCGATCTTGCGGTCTGTTTTGTGCCAAGTCAGAAACCCGCGATCGGCGCACTCGAACGGCAAGCGCACTCACAGTTCCAGTTCCCGCCTGCCACCCTCCTCGTGTGCAGCACATGTCCACCTCCGGACCCGCGCGGTGCCGGTGCGATCCCCACCGTGAAGCATAGCGCCTCCCTTCCCTTGAGCGCCGCCGCGATCCGCTTCGCCGGGCTGGGCGGCCTCACGCTGCCCACCGACGACGAGGGCGAAGCGGGCAGCGTTCCTTCGCTACCCTCGACCGAGGACGCCGACGACGGGCGGCGCAGGTTCTCGAGCACCACCTGCACGTCGGGGATGTCGCACTCGAAGCCGTCCTCGGTGCGGCGGTGCGGGATGCCGTGCAGCTGCAGCACGCGGCGGAGCTCGGCGGCGATCTTCTCGGGTGGGAGGCGCGACTGGTAGACCGAGGTCGAGAACCACGAGGAGAGGGGGCGTCGGGTGGGGCTGGCGGGCGGGCTGGCGGCGGCGACGGGGGCGGAAGTGGGGGCCGCCTTTGTGGGCGAGCCGGGGGCGGTGGGGAGGTTGGTGGTGATTGCAGGGGGCTTGAGCGAGGGGGATGAAGAAGTGCGCTGTTGCTTGCTGGGTGGGGCCAGCATGGCCGCAGGCGGAGGAGCTGGAGCGGCAAGAGCTGCCCGTGCCGGCTCCGCAATAGGCGCAGCCTTTACCGGTGACGCCGGTGCGGCAGAAGCCAAAGTCTGGGTCGACGCTGTGGTGGCCCCGGGCCCGGAGGTCGAGTCCTTGGAAGGCGACGCAGCCGCCTGCGATCCCTCAGCAGCGATCGGCGTGCCGGCCGCCGAAACCGCCGCAGATCCCGGCGCCGCCGATCCCGCGACGGCCCAAGCACCACCGTACGGATCCGTCCTCGACGCTTTGACCGGGCTGGTCGGGATCCTGCTCGCCGCCCCGGTCCCGCCCACGGTCGCATACTTGGCCGGCTGGTACGCCGGCGCGGTCCTCGCCGCACGGTCCACCTGCATCATGGCCGCCTGCGTCGAGTACCTCCCCTGCGGGGTCTTTGGCCTCTCCGGCACGGCAGGCGGGGGCCGGGGCTGCACCGAGAAGCTCTCCGAGTGGCCCGCGGCGTGAACACGTGCGTTCTTGGCCGGTAGCGGCGGCAGCTTCCCCTGCGCGGCCTCGGCGGGGGCCGCCGCCTGCTCCCTGGCGCGCATCCGCTGCTCCTCCCTGGCCACCATCTCCTTGAGCAGGTAGTAGGTGCACCGCAGCGGCGCCCCGTGCGGGTCCTCCGCGTCCGCCTCGCCCGGGCTCCCCCACGGCTCCCTCAGCCTCCACCTGTCCCCATCCGCAGCCTCCCCCCCCGCCGCGGCCGCCTTCCCTCCTTTCTCGAAGGCCGCCCGCACCTCGCCCTCCCCATAGTTCAGGCACGCCATCCTGCGCACCAGCCCCTCCTCCAGCGCGGCGATCGGCGGGCGGGGCGGGGAGTAGTCCGGCACGGGGTGCGAGTAGCCGTGGTTGACCCAGGGGTGCGAGAGGACCTCGGGGAGGGTGGCGCGGCGGGAGGGGTCGACGGTGATGAGGCGCGAAATGAGGTGGCGAGCGTCTGCGGGGACGCGGGTCAGCCGAACGTCGCCGGGCAAGGGCGACTCGGATCCAACCGGGCATGAGGTAGTCGGGCACGGTGTACGACCCCTGGGCGATCTTGCGGTACAGCTCCTTCATGTTGTCGTCGTCGAACGGCAGGTGCCCGCACAGCAGCGCGAACAGGATCACCCCCAGGCTCCACATGTCGACCTCGGGCCCCTCGTACTTGCGGCCCAGGATCATCTCGGGCGCGGCGTAGAACGGGCTCCCGCAGAAGGTGTCGAGCAGGTGGCCCGACCCGGGGCCCTTGAACGAGTTGCCGAAGCCAAAGTCGATGATCTTGATGGTCTTGACGGGCTCGCCGCCGCCGGGGGAGGGGGAGATCTGGAGCAGCAGGTTCTCGGGCTTGAGGTCGCGGTGGATGATGTGATTCTGTGCCGGGCGGCGGGGTGAGAATGGTTCCGTCGCGGGCACCCCGAGCTGCAGGCCCACCCTGTGACAGTACTCGACGGCGCTCAGCACCTGTCGGAAGAAGTTTCTCGCCTCGTTCTCCTTGACCCTCTTGTTCGCCACGATGTAGTCGAACAGTTCCCCCCCGCCGACGTACTCCATGGCGATGTAGATGTGGTCCGGCGTTTCGTGCACGTCGTGCACGCCGACAATGTGCGGGTGGTGCAGGAGCTTCAGCAGCGAGACCTCGCGCTCCAGGCGCATGCGCTGCCGGGGGGAGGAGATGTGCGACTTGTCGATGATCTTGACGGCGACCTGCGCGGCGGGGAGGGGTGAGCGGAACGCGGACTGCACCGTCGCCGGCAGGCCCACCTTGTTGTCCGGCCCCTCGGCCTTGAGATCCGTCGCCAGCTTCACCTTCCCGTAGGTTCCCTGCCCGATCGTCTTTTCCAGGCGGAACCGGGCACCCGTGCCCACGCAGGTCCCGTCGGGCGGGATGGGCACCTTCTTCCGCGCCGTGGGCCTGGGCGGGGCCGGCGGCGGGTTCCTCGGCCCTGCATTCGCCGCAGTCGCCCCTCCACCGGCCGCATGAGATTCAGGCGAGGTCGGAGAGGGGTACGGCGAGGCAGCAGCCGACGCCATGGTCCTGCGATGGCGCGGGGTGTCAGCCGCGTGTTTGCGCGGTCCCGCGGCGCATGCACGGCACCCCTGCGCCCGATCGGCGGCCTGCACGATCCCGACGGCCACCTCCGATGTTTATGGGGCCGGCCGCGGGGCGGTGTGCGCGGCGACGGGGGGTGCGGTGCGTGCGCCCGGAATTGCGGGACGCGGCGAACCTCGAGTGCGGGCGGCGGGCGGGGCCGGCGGGGCCGGGCGCGGGCGAATCCCGGCCTGCGAGAGCGGGAAGTGGCGTGCGAGAGGGGGATGGCAGGCCGGAGACGTCCCTCGAGATGTTTGGCGTTGTTTGGCTTTGCCCGCTAGCTTTGGCGATTCGGCGCGGCGGGGCGGTGCAGCCGGATAGCCGACAAACAGGACACACCGGCGGAACACCTTCGGCCGCTGAGGCCGCAAATAAGCTGCGGCGCTTGAAGCGGGACAGTCTTGCTTGTCACTCGGCGGCGGCTGTGCGCAGCGGCGGACAGCAGAGGCCGGAGGACTCACCCCGGCTGACTCGCCGGCGGACGCCATCGCGGACAGTCTACCGCTGCCGTGGCAATTTCCCCTGCGGACTTTGACAAAATGGACTCTGATGTGCGGGATGCCGGAGTCGGCGATGCCGCGTCGGAGGGTGCGGAGGGGCCTTCCAACCCCGCAGCGGATCTGGCTCCGGTCCCCGCCGCACGCGACGTTGCGACGCTGGCCACGCTGCCGGCCGAGCTGCTGCCGCCCATCTTTGCCCGCGCAATGTGGCCGCCGCTGAGACGGGCCTGCCGCGCGCTGTGGGCCGCCTCGCGGTCGGCCGATGCCCGCGCCGGCTGGATCGTGGCCGTCAAGGGCGGCGTGCGCTTCGTCTTTTCTCCGGGTGCGCCCGGCGGGACCGCATTTGGTGCGGCGCTGCGCTGCCACCCGCTGCTGGACGACCCCGTCGTGCTCGATCGGTTGCTGCGCCTGGGCGCCCCGCTAGCCCCGCCCGTGCTCGCCGACGCCGTGCTGGCCGGCCGACGCAGGATGGTCAGCTGGTTCCTCGACACGTACGGCGTGCAGGGGCCGCCGCCGGACATGGCGCTCATCGAGCGCCTCGCCGGCCACTTCAGGCGCCTGGCCGTGCCCGCCGACCCCGATTTTGCCCAGGACGCCGACCCGGAACCGCTGCCGCTGGCCGATGACCCGGACCCGGCGCACGATTCGGACGCCGACCACCTGGTATCGCCCCGCTTCCTCTGCTCCCTCGTCACGCTGCGTGCCGCCGCCGCCGACGACGTGCGCACGATGCTTCTCCTCTTCCTCCACCCGATCCTCCGCCACGCTTTCCCCGGCGGGCCCGCCCGCGGCATGCGCATGGACCTGACCGACCCGCTCCTCGCCTGCGGGCGCCGCGGCTCCCTCGCCTGCCTGGAGCTCCTCCTCGCCCTTACCCTCCCCGGCCCCAACCTCCCCCGCGAGCTCGCCCACCTCTCCGCGCACTTCTTCCTCCCCGAACCCGCGCTGCAATCCGCCCTCCGCGCCGCCTGCGCGCGGGACCGCCCCGCCGCCGCCGCGCGGCTCCTCGCCGCCGGCGCCGACCCCAACTCCGACCTCGGCGGGACCGACAACCCGCCCCTCTCGCACGCCTCGTGGCGCGGGCACGCGCGGTGCGCCCTGGCCCTGCTACGGCACGGCGCCCGCCCGGATCCGCTCAGCCTGTTCCTCGCCAGCTCGCGGGGGCACGTGGCGTGCATGCGGCACATCATCGCGCACGGCGGGCGCGCGGGGGAGGACCTGCTGTGGTACGCGGGGAGTAGGGGCGAGGAGGGGGTGGTAAGGTTCCTGGTGGGAGAGTGCAGGGTGCCCGTCGAGGGGTGCGCGGGGATGTGGAGGGTGGGCGGGAGAGCGGACGTGGCGTCGTGGGTGGAGGGGATCGCGAGGCAGGAGGGGGGCAAGGGCATGGGGAGGCTTGTGGGGGCCGAGGCGGCGGTGCCGGATTCGGCGACGAGGAGGAGGAGCGGGGAAGGGGCGGTGCCGCTGGACGCCATCATCGATTCGCTGGTGCCGGATGCGCCGAGCGGGGTGCCGAGCGGGATGTTCGATCCGGGGAGGCACAGCGGATGGTTCGGCGGTGGTTACGGCAGTCTGGCTCCGGTGCCGCACCAACCCGTCGCCGGGCCTTCCGGGATCTCGTCGGTTTCGGCGTCGGTATCTGTGTCGGCCTCGTCATCGGCGGCTACGTCGGCGTCTTCGTCGACTTCCTCAAGCCCTGCACCGTCGCTCGCACCGAGTGCACAGCGCCCGGCGGCCTCCAACGCCACCGCCGCCGCCGGCCTCCCACCCCTCCCCTCCTCTTCTTCGATCACCCCCTCCGTCCTCGCCCAAACGCACCCTCACCTCGCCCCCGCCGCCGTCACCACCGTCTCCCTCAGCGTCACTGAATCCGGCCCCGTCTCGGATGGCCCCAAGGTGATGGTCACCGCGCCCACGCCCACCTCGGGCACGCGGCACGAGGAGCCGCCCCCGCCTTCGCCGCGCACGCGCAGGTCGCGCCTCGCGCCGCCCGATCCGTCTGGCAGGACGGATGCCGGCGCGAGGATGCACGATGCCGCAGCGGGGGGGAGGAAGCGCGGGTCGGTGGTCTACTACGACGACGAAGGGGACGAGATCGTTGCCCCCGAGCCCGCGCCGGCCCCGCGCGCAGCGGAAAAGCCGGCCTGGGGCGCTTGGGAAGACGGCTGGGTGGACGTGAGCGACGAGCCGCCCAAGGGCCGGTCGGCCAAGGGCAAGGAGAAGGCGGAGCACGAGGCGGCGAGGAAGGACGAGGGGCAGGGGACCAAGAGGCCGGGATCGTGGTGCGAGACCGGGGCTGGGACGAGGGAGGGGATGAGGAGGAGCGCGAGCTACACCTATGGTGGCGGTGCTGGGCACGCGGCGGGGGGTTGGGCGGGGAAGGACAGCTGGGGTGGGTGGTAGGCGGCGAGAGGCGGTGGGGCGCGACTTTCGGCATTAGAGCGGATTCGTGGCATGGATTTTGGAATCCCCGTCGCATAGTCCAGCTGCAGTTCAGTTTGCCCTCCCGACGAGCGTCCAGGATGTCGGCACCGGCGTGACGATGTGCTGAGGACCCGTCGAGGTGAGGTGCTGTGCCGCTGCGCCACATCCTCCCGCCCCCTTTCCCAGAGGAAGTCCACAAACGGAACGGAGACTGACGGAGCGGAAGTCATCCGCGGCGCAGCATGGACGGTACCATATAGTCCGGAGGCCATCGACTCGTCGAGAAATATCAAACCAACGCACACGGGATCTACAGTTCGTCGCCTCCCTCAAGGCGCAGCGAGCGCCCATCCCGCCCGACCACAGAAAGCGGTCGCCCACCCAACATTCCCGTTCCTGTACAGCGCATACCGCACGCGCGCCCTAAAATGCTGCTCCTCGCCGTTTTCCTCTGCGTCGCTGCCGCCGCCGGCGCCGCGGCCGACTCCATCGTGGTTCCCGTGCGCGTGTCTCCCAACACGCCATACCTCTTCACGCCGTCCGCCGCATCCGGTTACTGCGCCTCCTTTGCCTTCAACATGCCAGCCAACGCCTCGGGCCGCATCCGGGTGGCCTGGGCGCCGGCGGTCGCCGGCGCCGTGACGATCGCGTGGGGCGACACCGTCCCCGCCACGAACGGCACGCCGAGCACGCCGTGCCGCACGCCCGACTCGAAGGTGGACAAGATCTCGGCGTCGTCGGTACCGGTGGAACCCGTGACGGGCAACGGCACCGGCTCCCAGATAATCGAGACGACTTTGGACTGTTATCTCGCCCCCGCAACCATCTTTGTCTCGTTCGCCACGCAATGGGACGTGCCCAACCCGAACCTGTTGAACTCGACCACGCCCCGCACACTGAGCTTCAACCTCACGACGGAGGCGCCGCGCAACCCGTGCCTGCAGTTCGCAGGCACGAGCACGACGTCGACATCCGCGACGGCCACGGCGACGGCCACGGCGACCAGCTCCAGACCGGCGGCGGCCGGCAGGATGGGATTCAGCGTGTGGACTGTTGCCCTGGGTGCCGCGTTGGCCGTTGCATCCCTGGCCTGATTGATTCTATGCCGAAATTGTATGCGAGGCAAACGTGGTATTGCTTATCTATCCATCGTCCTCAGTCGCCAGCAGCAGCAGCTTCAACAGCATCCTCCATGTTTGAGTGGAAGAAGCGCCCCGCGAGGGGCGCCGCGGCCTCGATCACGTCCTCCGCCGACGTCGGCTCGCCCTCATGCACATCTTCCCCGTGCACTGCTGAAGCCTGCAGATCGCCTGCAGACCCAGCTCCAGGAAGTTGGTCCATCGCCGTCCCTGCCTCCATGTCCGTCCGCGCCTGCGCCTCCTCCTCCACCTGCCCCTCCCTCCGACCGAACCGCAGCACGGGCACGGCCCTCCACAAGCGGAAGCTCGCGCCCCCCTTTCCATCCTTCCCACCAGCCACCTCCATCTCCGGCCTCTCCGGCACCTTCTCCATCCTCCGCTCCTCCACCACCGGCACCGGGACCTGCGCCGCGACCAACCCCGCCCGCACGAGCACCCTCCTCACCCTCCTCCTCGCATGCACAAAGTGCATCCGCGCGCCCGGCGGGCCGGCGCGGCGGGAAGCGTCGGCGAGGAGGTCCAGGAGCGCCTGTGCGCCGGTGGAGTCGACGGCGTTGACGGCGGAGAGGTCGAGGATGATCGCGCGGAGGGCGGGGAGATCGGGCTGCTCGTACGAAGGGGAGGGGAGCGGTGCGGGGGATGGCGAAGGGGAGGGAGCGACGGCGGTGGAGACGAGGGAGGCGGCGCCGGAGCTGCGCCGGGAGTCCGGGGCATCGGGGGGTGCCGGCACGCAGAGAGATCCGTCGTCCGGGTCCTTGGTTCCGGGCACTTCGCTCTTGGAGTCCGAGTCGGCGACCACCACCTCGATCTCCGGCATCCCCGCCCCGCCGGCCCGCGCCGCCGCGTTCCACTCCGCCACGATCGGCCCCACCATGCCCGCAAACTCCCCGTCGACCTCCCACCGCCTGGCTTTGCCGCCGTACCCCTCCCACTTCCTCCCCCTCGCCGCCCTCCCCCCGACCTCGCCCTCCCGGGGCGCCAGGTCCCTCGTGCACGCGACCACGGCGTCCCACACCTCCCCGCGGATCCGCTCCGAGTTGGCGTACACCAGCGACTCCTCCGGCCGGAACACCAGGATGCCCGGCGGCGGCGCCCCGGCCTGCGTGCGCTCGCGGGCCGAGATCCATTCCCCCGTCGCCGAGTCGCGGACGAGGATCGAATACGGCGGGAAGGCCAGCCGGAGGAGGAGGAAAGCGAGGGCAAGGAGGATGGAGACCTGTACGGCGAGCTCGATGGTCATGATCACGCAGAGGAGGACGGTCACGAGGGTGACGGTGAAATCGGCGGGGCTGATGCGCCACAGACGGACGAAGAAAGCGGGGGGGCTGACGAGCTCGGTGATCCCGTGCATGATGACCGCCGCGAGCGTCGAAATGGGTATCCAGTAGAACACGGGTCCGAGGACAAAGGCGGCGAGGAGCACGATGCAGCCCGCGAGGATCCCGCTGAGGGGCGTGCGCACCCCGGCCTGGCTGTTGATGGCCGTGCGGGAGTAGCTCCCCGTCACCGGAAACGAGCCGAAGAAGCTGCCGGCGACGTTTACCGCCCCGACGGCGAGCGATTCCTGGCTCGGCGAGATCCGGTACCCGTTGATGCGCGCGAAGGATTTGCCGACCGAGATGTGCTCGAGCAGGGCGAGCAGCACGATGACCGGGACGCCGGAGAGGGCGGCGGAGGCGATCGCAGGATCGGAGAGCGGCGGCGGGCCGACGGTGGAGAAACCGGTCGGGACGCGCATGAGAATGCCCATGGCGGGGGAAGCGGGGGTGGCGCGGTTGATGAGCCACGAGATAAAGGTGGCGACGAGCACGACGAGGGCGAAGCGGGCGACGCCGAGGAACCACCAGAACAGGCTGCGCTTGGCGTACCGGCGCGCGGCGTACTTGGTGCTCACCAGCGCCGCGGCGGAGACCAGGCCAAAGACGCAATCCACCCAGTTTGCCGTGCCGATGTTGCGGAAGATGCTGACGACGACCTGGTAGGTGTTTGCGCGGTTGCTGACGCCGTTGATCCCGAAGAGGGCCGGGATCTGGGAGATGACGACCGTCACGGCGCCCCCCGTGGTGAAGCCCGCGACCACCGGGCCCGGGAGGAACTCGAGGACGAACCCCAGGCGGAGCAGGCCGATGCCGAGCATCACGATACCGGCGAGGAGCGCCATGGTCGTGGCCACGGCGACGTTCATCTGCGTCGACCCGCTCGGGTTGACCCGCGCGAGGATCTGCCCCGTCGCGAGGGCGTTGACGGCCGTGGGGCCGATGGTGAGGTCTTTGGAGGTGGCGAAAAGGAAGTAGAGCAGCACGCCGGCGAAGGACGAGTAGAGCCCGTACTCCGGGGGCAGCCCGGCCAACCTCGCCAGGGCCAGACATTGGGGAACGACAAAGAGGCCGATCGTGAATCCGGCGGTGGCGTCGCCGAGCGCCCACTGCGCATCGTAGCGCGGCAGCCACGCCGCGAACGGGAAGAGGGCGGAGAGGTACCGCGCCGTGCGGCTGGGCAGCGACCGGGCGAACCGCGACAGGTCGTCCCGCGTCCACGCGTCCCGCTCGTCGTCCTCCGCTGCGGAGCCCTCTGTGCCGCCCATTGCCGCGATCTGCGGTGCCGGTGGCCGGGCGGCGGTGCCCCTGCGCTGGGCGCTGCAGCGTGCAGCCTTCGACTCCGATTTCGATCCCGGTCGGGCGCGCCGCCTCAAGCATTGATAAATACAGACTGCGACAAGCAGCCACTCGACAAGCAGCTGCTCCGCTGCCGCGGAGTTACCCCGCTGCCTCGGCGGGCTTTGCCACAGCGGGCGGCCCGCGGTAACTCCGACCGCTTCTCCATGGAGCCGCCGCCAACACCGTCGGGGCGCCCTCCGCCGCCCGCGGGTCCCGGCCGGCCCGGCACAGCCGCGCTGTCGCTGCTGCAGGGCGCGTCGGGCCTCGCGTTCGCCGCCTTTGCCGCCGCGCACTTTGCGGGCCACCTCTGCGTGCCCTTTGCGCGCTCGATCGCCGACGCCGACGCGGCGGTCGCGATGCTGAGGTGCGCCGGCCCCCCCGTGGCGCGTGGCATCCGCTGAACGGAGGCTGGGCGGCAGGCGCTTCTACCAGCACCCGCTGCTCGAGCCCGCCCTCGTGCCGCTGGCGCTGTCGGTGCACGTGGGCGCCGGCGCCGCCCTGGCGAGCCGCAGATGGCCGGCCGACAAGATCGCCCCCGACGGAGGACCCCAGCCCAGCGCACGCGCGATCGACGCGTGGTCACGCGAGCGCCAGCGCGCCTCGGGATGGCTGCTCGCCCTCCTCGTCCCCTTCCACGCCGCAGGCAGCCGCGGCGTGGCGCTGGCGCTCTTCGACGATCCCAAGCGGATGGGTGGGCCCCTTTTCGCTGGGTCTCACTCGGCCGCGACCAACTGTTCCCAACCCGCCAGGCTACGTCTACCCCCTCTCCTACATGTCCCGCCTCCCCGCACTCCTCCTCCCCGCATTCTCCTCCGTTTTCCTCCTGCTCGCCTTTCCGGGCGCGTACCACCTCTCGCACGGCGTCCGCCTCGCACTGGCCTCCCTCCGCGCGCGGTTCCCGTCGATGAGGGCGCTCCCCCAACCGAACGACATAGCGTCGACGTGGACGGCAAGGGTGCTAGCGTTCGGGACCGCGGGGGCGCTGCTCACGATGCTGGGATGGGCAAGGGGCTGGTTCGGCCTGCTGGACGCCCGGACGGCGGAGGGCGTGGCGTACGTCTCGGAGCGCCTACCGCTCCCTTTCTAGTGCCGGCAAACACGCTACTTGGGTTCGAATGCGCCCACGTTGAACATGACCTTGACCGCCCCTACGTCCTTGTCCCGACCGGCGCGGTCGCAGTGCTCGAACTCCTCGTTCCCCTTGGACAGGTCCGAGATGCGGTGCGAGACGAAATGCTTGCAGTCTGTCCGCCGGTCGGCCTGCAGCTTGAGCGCGTCACCGTAGCAGTTGACCTCCCTGTCTGGAACCCCGATCAGACAGGCCAGCAGGTCCGCGGCGGGCGACCCACAGGCGAAGCAGCCCCTCAAATCGATCTCCTTGTGCGAAATCTCCAGCATCGGCGTCGCCGGGCTCGTCGAGCCCATCCCCACGACCGCCACGACACCCCTCGGCTTCACGATCCTGACGGCCGCCGCGAGCGTCGACGGGAAGCTGGCGGCATCCAAGACCACGTCCACGACCCCGTTGGCAAAGGCACCGCGGGCTTTTTCAGCCAGGGCGGGGAGATCGTTGGCCAAAGCCTGGTCGATCGCGAGGCCGCCGATCTTCTGCTGCGATTCGGAGGGGTCGATCACGCCCTCGGGCGGCCTGTAGTCCCTCGCCGTCTCCATCCTGGCCCTGCTGAGATCCGCCGCGATTATCTGCTTCGGCGGGATCCCCAAGGCGAGCAGGCACGCGACCACCGCCAGCCCGACGGGGCCGCAGCCCAGCACCACGACGTTCGACTTCTTGCCCTCGGGGGAGTCCAGCCCGGCGCGCCGGCACGCGTTCAGGCCGACGGCGAGGGGCTCGTTGTACGCGGCTTCCTCGTCCGAGACGTGGTCCGGGATCGGGTAGCAGAGGGCGGCGGGGTGGTTCGCGAACCTGGGAAGGGTGGATCAGCGGCTGTGTCGCAGGGTCGCCGGCGGACCCACTTGACGAGGAGCCCGTAGTACGTGTAGCTGCAGGGTGTTACGTGCAGATAGCGAGGAGAAGGAAGCAGGAGGGAAAACGAATGGAGAAGATTCAGATGGAAAGAGGCAAGTGCCGGGGCAACCACTCACGGATGAAGCGCCACCCTGCCACCTTCACGTTCGTCAACCCCGGCCCAACCTTCAGCACCCGCCCCGATGCTTCATGACCCATCACGACTCCTAGCGGGATATCCAGCCCTCCCCATTGCCCGTCGTGCCAGCAGTGAAGATCGCTCCCGCAGATGCCGCAGAACGACACGGCCACCTGCACCTCGCCCTTCTTCGGCTCCAGAGGATACGCCCGGGCTTCGGCGCGCAGGTCGTGCTTCCCGTGCAGCACGTGCTTCCCGTGCAGCACGATGGCCCAGTTTTTGGGCGTGGGGCCGTCGGCGCCGGCGTTGGCGACGAACGGGCCGGGGGGGAGGATCGCCGTCGACGGGTTGTCGGGGGCGCCGAGGCGGACGTCTGCGTGTGGGATCGTCAGCACGCGAAGAATGGAAGGGAGAAGGAGGTACGGACAGTCCGCGAGCTCCATTTTCGAATGCGGATTCTGGGCGGGAGACGGTCGACCTTTTGAGAGCCCGCGTTCCGCTCCGGGCCGCCACACTCCGGGAGCGATGGAACACGAGCGGTCGAAGCAGCTATACGAGGAGGCGAAGCACCATTTGGCGGGCGGCGTGTCGTCCAACGTGCGCTATGCCTCGGTGCCGGTGCCGCTGTTCTTTGCCCGCGGCGAGGGCGCCAGGTTGACGGACGAGGTGCGTTTCCAGGCGTGCCGCGCTTTCGTCGTATGGAGCTAATTTTGCTTCAGGACGGGAACGTGTTCATCGACTACATCCTCGGCAACGGGCCCGCCCTCCTCGGCCACGCACCCCCGCGCGTGCTCGCCGCCGTGGCCGACTCTCTCGCGGACGGGCAGACCTTCGGAGGTCAGCACCGCCGTGAGCTCGAGCTTTCCCGCAGGATCACGGAGATCGTCCCGTCGGCGGAGCTGGTGCGGTTCGCGAGCTCGGGGACCGAGGCCGTGCAGATGGCGCTGCGGATCGCGAGGGCGTTCACGGGGAGGCGCAAGATCGTCAAGTTCGAGGGCGGGTACCACGGCTGGATGGACAGCGTGTACGTGTCCAACCGCATCGGCGACCATTCGGGGCCGGTGGAGGCGCCGAACACCGTGCCGGACACGCCGGGTGCTGCGCCCGGTGCGTCGGCCGACACCGTCGTGGCGAGTTGGAACTCGATCGACCACCTGCGCGCCGCGTTCGACGCCCACCCCGGCGAGATCGCGGCCGTCATCATGGAGCCGATGATGGTCAACGCGGGCGTCGTGCTCCCTCTGCCGGGCTACCTCGAAGCCGCCAAGCAGCTCTGCCACGAAAGGGGGGCGCTGTTCATTCTCGACGAGGTGATCACGGGTTTCCGGCTCGGCCTGCGTGGCGCGCAGGGCAGGTTCGGGGTGAAGCCGGACATGTCGGTGTTTGCAAAGGCCGTCGCGGCCGGGTTCCCGCTCGCCCTCGTCGCGGGCCGCCGCGACGTGATGGAGATCCTCCACAAGGGGGTGATGCACGGGGGTACCTACAACGGCAACGTGCAGAGCATGGCCGCCGGCCTGGCGACGCTGGACATCCTCACCGAGGACGACGGCGCGGTGTACAGGGAGATGGAGGCCCGCGGGACCGAGCTCATGGACGGCCTTAAAGCGCTGGCCGCCAAGCACGGCCTGGAGGTGCAGGTCAACGGCGTGCCGACCATGTTCCAGACGATATTCTGCAAGGAGACGCCGCGCAACGCCCGCGAGACGGCCGCGGGGAACGCCGACCCGAGGACGGTCGCCCTGCATGCCGCGCTGCAGAAGAGGGGGGTGAGGGTGACCACCAAGTGCTCGTGGTTCTTCAGCGCCGCGCACGACTCAAAGGTCGTGGCGGAGACGCTGAGGGCTGCGGACGGGGCCATGGAGGAGGTGGCGGCGATGGGGAAGGTGGCCAACGGGGCAAACGGACATGCCCACTGATGAGGGTCTTTTGCGGGACAACAGTTTGTGGATTGCACTGGTACCTTTGGATCAGTGCTTGGATCATGTTTCCTTGGAGAAGATGGAGTCATTGTGTCGCCGCGAGCGCCTCTGCCAGCAGCTCGTACTTTGCCAGCGTCGCCGCCGCACGCTCGGCCCGTCCCGGCTCGCCGTCGACCGCGCGGACGAACTCGTCCAGTACGAGCGGGAAGTGGGCCTCGTGACCGGGGTCCAAGCCCTCGGGGATGACGACCTCGAAGCCGGCAGGGGCATGCTGGACGGTCACGCCTTTGAGGTCCGGTCCCCAGGACTCGACGGCCGAACGGAGTGCGCTTCCAACGCTCTCGCGCTCCTCCTCCAGCAGGGGCACCACCAGCACGCGGGGCCGGAAGCCAGTCTTGGGGCTCACGACCACCCGCAGCTCCGACCTCGTCCCGCGCACCGTGGTGGCATGCAAGTCCCCGCCGCCTTGAGGCTGCGTGAGCTCCCACCGCGTCGCGGTCTCCACCTCAACCCCTCGCAGCCGGAAGTGCAGGTCCGAGTTGCACAGGTAGCGCAGCGAGCCCCCCGCGACCTCACGGTGCACGGAGGGTGGAAAGTCCGGGGCGCCGGTGACGCGGCGGAAGGCCGCGAGGGGGACCTCGGTCGGCCAGAGGCGTGCCGAAAGCAGGTCCAGCTTCCGATCGTCATGGTTGCCGTGCCCCGCCAGCAGCCGTTGGGCTTCGTCGACGAGGTGGGTGGGAATGTCGGCGACGCCGTTGCCCTGGGCGCGGACGTCAAAGTACCACGGCGGGCGGCGGAGGGGCGCGCCGTTGACGGTCTTTTCCAGGTGGTGCACGCTCTCCAGCCGGATCACGGGGCCTGCGTCGGGGGCAAAGTGGCCAAAGACGTCTGGTTCGCCGACGAGCCGCTCCGTGAGCTTCGAGGAGACCGCGTGGCGACCTGTCATCATCTCGAACACGACCGGTCCTCCTGCGAGAGCCGACCGCACGTCGGAAATGCCGTCCGCGCTCGTCAGCCATGGTTTGTCGGCGAGCACGTGGAATCCCTCGGCATGAAGCCGCCGCAACCACGGCGCCTTGCGGTCGTTCCGGCCCGCGAGGACGACCGCGTCTGCGAGTCTGTCTGCGACCAGTTGCTCCAGCGCGTCGTCAGGCGCAACGCCCGATATCCGCACGTCCGGTTTCCATGCCGTCGGTCGGTCGGTCCGGGTGTTGAACGCCTCGACGAGGTCGAGGAAGGCGCGGAGTTCCGGCCCCTCCGGCGCGTAGACGAGGATCCGCTCGTCCACGGCGGGGTGAGGCTCACGCAGGACGAGCGCCGCGTGGAAGTGACCCGGCTCGAGGAAAGCGAGGACGTGTTTCCCCATCGTAAATGCAGATCCCAGGCGCCGATGCGGTCAGACGCGCCGCGGAGGTCTCGGCGCGAATCGCGACCTCTCAGAGGTGCTCGGACTTTTGCCGTTCCCGCGATGGAGGCTACTGCGCGCGAGGTAGCCCTCCGCTGCCTCCGATTCCTCGATCTCTCTCCATCGGATTATGCGATTGCCTCGGACTCCGTAGCGCGGACCGGCCTGGTCCCGACAGAGGGCCTGGTGGTCCCCTCGCCCTTCAAGGTCACCGAGCTGTCGTCGGGAATCCTTGCCGCGATTGGCGCCGTCTGCAACCTCATTTCGAAGGAGCGGATAGCGAAGGAGCAGGAGATTACCGTGGACATGGGCCACGCGACCGCAACCATGAGTTCCCACTTCACGTATCGGTGGATGTCTCCCACCCCGTACCTCGACGGTTCGCTGACGGTCCGGACGACAGGGTCGACAATCTCTCCGCTCCGGAATCCGCCGGTCTCCTGGCGCGGCACCACTCGGATCCCAACGACCGGTTGCGGGGATGGCGCGGGATTGTCGCGAGCGCTTTCCGGTGCGCGGACGGACGCTACATCGTCTTTGTTCCGCGGCCTCTGGACACGCCGGAAAAGCTGCTGCCCGCCATCGGCTTCGAGAGCAAAGAGGTGGATGAGATGGTGAGCTTGCTGGGCACCCCGGACGGCAGGTGAAGATCCTTTGGCGGAGCGCTTCGTTGCTGTTGCTGATTGGCTCCGGCAGACGGGAACACGCGAAGCGGCTCACCGAAAAGATCGCGTCCTGGAACTCGTCGGACCTCGAAAAGAGCATCATATCCCGAAGCGCGACCGCGGGCATCGTCGGCCTGACCGAGGATGATTTTCTGGCCAGTCCGCACGGCCGTGCCGCCAAGATGGCACCCGCCTTCGAGATCCTTCCCGCCAAGCCGTCACCCGCGTGGCAGCCGACCCCCTGGACGAGGATCTCGAAACCCCTACACGGCATCCTGCACGGCATCAAGGTGGTCGAGATCAGCCGGGTCCTCCTCGGCCCGAGGACCGGCTGCCTCCTCGCCGCACTCGGTGCCAGCGTGGTCCGCGTGAACCCGCCCAACATCGACGAGGGCCTGGGCGCGGTGGACGTCAACCTTGGAAAGCTCTCGCTGCTGTTGGACCTCAAGAAGCCGGACGACAGGAAGAAGTTCGAGGAGCTCCTGGACGAGTGCGACGTCTTCATCACCAACAACACGCCCGGCGTGGCGGAGAAGCTCGGCGCGGGGATCGAGGACATGTGGCGCCGGATCGCAGGGAGAAGCAGGGGCATGGTCTATGCCCAGGCCAATTGCTTTGGCTTCCGCGGTCCGTATTCCGGCGTGGGAGGCTACGAGCAGCTCGCGCAGTTCTTGTCGGGCGTCGCGAGTACCCACGGTGAGTATCACCGCTATGACGGGCCCGTCGAGAAGGGGCGGCCGACCTTCATTCCTACGAATGGTGGGTATCAGCTTGCTTGATCTCGTCCTCCTTTTGGCTCATCGCCTGCCTGTTTAGTGCTCGACATCTGCACGGGCCACTTTCTCGCACTGGGCATCATCGGAGCTCTCAACCGCCGGGCTCGAGATGGCGGCTCCTGCGTCGTACAGAACTCGCTGCTACAAACCGCAATGTTCCTGCAGACGCTGGACCGGCTTCCAAGGCCCGAGGTCGAAAAAGCCTGGGCTCGTTTCGCACCCGAGCCGGCGACCATCGATTCCGAGCGCGGCGGCGGCACCGTCGGCTGGTTCTGCGCGTTCCAGTGCGCGCAGCTCCCCGTGGGCAGCCCATGGGCGTTCAAGGAAGAGTACTACCTGCCCATCGAGGACTCCCCGTGGCTCCCGCCGGGACACGTGCTGCACGTGGTCAGGCCCGCGCTTTCCATGGATTCGACGCCGGTGCGGCACCGCATTTCGACGCGGCCGATGGGATGGGACTCGGTGGCGTCGTTTCCCGATCTCGAGGAAGGGGGCGATCTTGTCTTCGAAGAGGGCGGGCGGGCTAGATATGTTGGCCACAGGAAGTGAAATTCGAAGAACATCCGTGTCCGTGGACTTGAGTAACGACGATTACGATTATTTGCGGAGCGTCGCGGATCTCCACACGCGGCGGGGAATCGCGATGGGTGTGCTCGGATCGATCGATCGAGCCCTGTCGGCCAGGGCCTGCTGGGGGGACAACCCCGTCGCCGAGGTGATTCCCTCTCCGGACGGTCGGGGGACGCGATGTCGTCCACGAAAGTGTGGGACGACGACCTGAAGGACTGGGTCGACGCTCCTGCCTCTGCGGGAGGGAGTTCGGGGCCCGGAACCGCCACGGACGCCATCGCGCCCTACGGCGTCACCGTCGCGTCTCCGGCGACGCTGGAGAATGCCGGGGATGTAGAGACGCGGGGGTTGTCGGCGGTGAACGGCACGTCATCGCCGACGGACGGGGATGCCACGGCCGCGCCGTCGGCCGTCGAGCTCGAGGTGCTCCCACCTCCCAAGGGCAGGACGGTCGAATTCGACGCTCTCCTTCCGAATCCTTCCTCTTCGGGCGCCAAGTCGCCCTTCTCCTTCCCCCTCTTTGTCGAAGGGGACTACAACGACGTGTTCGAGGAGCACGTCGGACCTCTGGTGGAGGATGTGAACTACGACACGACCTTCAGGGTCCTCCAGATCCGGCAGCTGGAGCGGAAACGGACCGGAGTCTATGAAAAGGGCGGCTGGCTCAAGCTGTTCGCCACATTCATTATCCTTATCCTGGGGGCCACGCTCATGGTTGTCTGGGCGGCTGCGGGCGCCCCTCCCTTGACTTTGAGTATCATCGTTGTCATGGTCTTTGTGCCGGTGAGCTTGATCATTATATGGTTGACCGTGAGTGGTGTCTGGGGCACCCGTATCGGGTCATGCTGACACCGTCCCCAAGTCGGCAAGGTTCAAGCTCCTCATTTGGATCTTGGTCGCGGCGGCCATCGTCTACTTTATCCTGATCTGGGTCTACGGCAGCAGCCCGGAATCGGACTACATCTACGCGCGGAACGTCTTCTTCTGGGTCTTTGTAACCGTGTTTGGCACGCTGATGCTCGGCTACGTTTTCTTCTTCTACGTCTGGCCGCGCGTCCTCATGGGCGACCTGAAATCCATCCAGCTGGACGTGCAGATCAAGGACCAGTGGGACATCGAGCCCGCCTTGGGGCCCAAGGGGGAGCCGACGGGGTTCTTCAAGTACAGGACGTACGACGGCGGCCTGACAAGGAAAACGCGGTATTTCAACTACCGGGGCCAGGTCAACGAGAAGAAGCAGCCGCATGGGCTCGGAGAATGGCACGACGACGCCTACATCGGCGAGTGCATGAGGGGATACTTCGACAACGGCATCCCGGTTGGGCCATGTGAGGGGACCCCCGTCCGAGGTTGCGCCTCCCAACTCACCCCGTGCGCTCCTTCCAAGTCATCTCGCGGGAATTCGGCACCTCCAACCAGTTCGCCGCCGTCCGGCTGGTGTACTGGCGCAACGTGCGCGACAAGTGGGACGAGTACTGCTACGTCCGGAACCCGGGCGGACCGGCGTGGGGCGCCGCGAG
Source organism: Hyaloraphidium curvatum (assembly GCA_025558095.1). Lineage (NCBI taxonomy): Eukaryota > Fungi > Monoblepharomycota > Hyaloraphidiomycetes > Hyaloraphidiales > Hyaloraphidiaceae > Hyaloraphidium > Hyaloraphidium curvatum. The sequence continues at coordinate 409,287 of JAIVFI010000040.1, forward strand.
GGGGGAGTGCTCGGTGGGCGGGAACTTCTTTTCCATGTGGGTCGGGCGGGCGGCGTGGACTTTCAGGGGCTGATCCGGCGGCACAGGTACCCGCTCGCGGAGCAGTTGATCGCACCGACGTTCCCCGCGGACGAGCCCGACATCGTGAAGAAGGTGTTTGATTGCGTCGCCGTCGGTGGGCAATGGGCGCGGTTCCTCCCACCGCACGCCTCCTCACCGCGCCCCGCCCGCCAGGTCTGCCGCCCGTCCCCGCGGGCGTCAAGCGCGAAGCCCTCATCATCCTCCACGGCATGAACTCTCCTCTAGGTGAGATCGGCACGACGTGCATGCCCCGATGGGCATCGCCTAACAGCAACCTCTAGAGTACGCGTGCGGGACGTACTCGCAGCTCATGACGCTCGCCAAGTTCCCCACGCACATCATCGTGCCCATCATGTTCAGCTGGCCCGGGGGCAACCTGTTCAGCTTCAAGAAGGCCCAGGAACAGGCGCTGGACCCGGCGTGGAGGGAGGAGTTCAAGGCGTTCGTCAAGACGCTGCACGACGAGCAGGGGTTCGAGATATTCCACATCATCAACCACAGGTTCGCGGGCGAACACTGCGATCCTTCGCGACCTGACGTCCGTCGTTCTTCCGGTCTTCAGCATGGGCGCTAGGGTGACGGTCAACATGAGCGCCGTGTTCCCCGAGATCTTCGAGCAGGTCGGCCCGTACGGGGAGCTGCCCGACTTCGACACCGACCCGACCAAGCCGGACCTGCCCATCCCCGAGGGGCCGCGGAAGCCGCGGCTCATGAGCATCACCTTCCTCAACGGCGAGGGTTCCATCGAGGAGTTCCGGCGGATGTTCCCGGCCATGCGGTCCGTGTGCCCCATCATCACGGCCTACGGGGACACCGGGGACTGGGCGCTGATGTTCAGCCGGATCATCACGGGAGAGAAGATGATCGGACGGCAGCTCGACACCCTGTACGTCGAGCCCGGCGACCCGGACTACGCGGCGCTGGGTGCGGACCGGGAGGGCACGCTCAAGCGGCTGAGCCCGAGCCAGATCCCGCCGTCGCACCGCGGGGGGAAGGCGGACGATATGGCGTTCCTGCGGCGGTTCAACCGCAAGTACTTTGACATGGTGGGTGGGCCCGTCGTTGAAGAGGGTGCGCGGCTCACCACTTTTGTGCGGCAGGACGTGATTTCGACCGACTGCCTCCAGACAAACGTCCAAGCACTGCGACACGTCTACTTGTAAGTGGCGTCCGACACAATCAGCTCCCATCTCTGATTGCCCTACCGCTTCGCAGCCAGTTCAACCGGCAGTTCATGGACGACCTGCGGGAGATCATCGTCGACAAGCGGCGGGCGAGGTACCGGCAGAACGTCTCGCTGAGGGAGGGCAACGTCTACGGGTTCTTGAACGTGCCTCCCTACGTGACGCTGTAGGGGCGTTTGTCTCGAGTGTTTATTGGCGATTGGCGGGATGTTTGTCACGCCACCAGGCTCAGTCGGTGGGGTGATCGGCGGTGGAGGGTCGTGCGAGGAGAGCACGAGTAAGGGTGATCGAGCGGAAAGAAGGCAGTTTCGGGCCGGAGGCGGCCTTTGCAGAGCGCGGATGGCGGTTGCGCAGAAGGAACGCGATCTGGCAACGCAGGGACGATGTTATTTGGAGGAATCTGTCCCGCGATCTCGCTATGTTGACCATGTTTGGGCAATCACATGCGTGGGATACAACGGGTCCAGGCACCGCCTCTTCCAAAGCTCGCACCCGGCGCCGCGCGTCCAGAGACCGCAGAGCGCTCCCCGCATTCCTCAGCGCGCCTTCCGAAACATGGCGCTCGTCCCCGGCCCGGTGGACCCGGCGTGGCGCCAGGCGTGGGCGGCCCACGTCGCCGACATCCGCTCGGACGTGCCCTTCGAAGAGGGCGCGGCCCGCATGCGTCAGGTCGTCCGCTCCAAGCTGCTCCTGCACACGGACATCTACTCGGATCCGGCCAAGTTCTTCGAGGCCCACCGGCTGATCGTCGACCCGCTGAAGCGCGGGCCAGGGTCGGGGATCCGGCTCACGGTGCACTTCAACCTGTTTGCCGGGACGGTCCTCGGGCTCGGTGGGCCCGAACATGCCGAGGTGCTGAAGGGGATGCAGGACAGGGGGGAGCTCGGGTGCTTCGCCCTCACGGAGCGCTTCGCCGGAGTGAACAGCGGCCTCGTTGTCAACACAACGGCAACTTGGCTGCCGGAGAAGCAGTGCTTCGTGCTGCACTGCCCCGACGACGGCGCGGTCAAGAACTGGATCAGCCAGGCGCTCACGTCCACCAAGGCCGCCGTCGTCGCCGACCTGCGCGTGGCCGGCAAGAGCTACGGGCCCCACGCATTCCTGGTCGACCTCCGCAACAAGGACGGGCATCTCGCCCAGGGCATCACCATGGGCGACATGGGGATCAAGACGACGGGGAACGACCTGGACAATGCCTGGGTGCGGTTCGACGGCGCCGAGGTGCCCAAGTCCGCGCTGCTCAACAGGTTCGCCGACATACGGGACGACAAGTACGTCCAGACGACCAAGGAACGGATGCGGATCGAGATCATCGGCGGCCGCCTGCTCACGGGCCGCGTGGCCATCGCCCAGGCCTCGCTGGTGTTTGCGCGGAAGCTGTTCGAGAGCACGCGCAGGTTCGCGTCGGGCAAGCAGTGCTGGATCCCTGGCGGCCGCGTGCCGCTGGGCCGGGTGCCGCACATCGCCGCCGTGCTTGCCGAGGCCGACAAGAAGCTCGGCCGCATGGACGCGTACATGGCCGCGGTCGAGGCGGCCCTCTCCAAGTGCCTCGTCGCCGGAAAGATCCCCGACGCCCGCCTCGTGGAGGCCATCGCCGTGGGCAAGATTGCAGCGGTCGAGACGGCGATCGCGCTGTGCGACGAGCTCAAGCACGAGGTCGGGTCGTACGCCCTCATGGCCGGCACGGGCTTCGAGCACCTCGAGTTCCTGACCATGTGCAAGTTTGCCGAGGGCGACTCGAGGATACTGGCCATCAAGATCGCGCGGGACAGGCTGCGGGGGTTCCAGCACGCCAAGGTCGACAAGGAGGGCGCCGGGAAGGGTGCCGAGACGGAGGAGGATCGGCTGTGCGCGAAGATCGCGTCGGCGGGCAAGGACGGGTTCGAGAGGGAGTACAAGACCGTGTTTGCCCTCGCAGAGAGCGTGATCGAGCGCACGATCACCGAGTGGACGGTGTGGCCGGCGAAGGCGAAGATATGAGGGACGGATCAAAAAGCTAGTGAACAGTAGTCGCACTACCCTGGTTGTTGGGAAGAACAGTAGAAGCAGTTGGCGGTGGTGGCATGCTAGTGGCGGCAAAGTGCACATCGCGACGAGGTCTCCCGTGAGCTGGAGCGCCGAATCGCGGCACAAAAGCTGGCGCGTATGCCTCTTGGTCTCTCTCTGCTGCGGAAACCTGAGCAGGAAGATTAGTCCCGCACGGCCTCTCCCCTCCCATAAGCTTTGCCGGGGAGCTGAACGTCTTCTCCGGCGGAGGAGCCGGTTCGGTTTTCGAACTTGTCGCGCAAAGAGACCCTGAGAAGAGCGGGGTGTTTTGGCGGGGGCTGGTGAGCCGAGTAGTAGGGGCCGCATCGGAGACCGTGGGGCCCAGAACCGGGCTGACGGCCGGCGGTCCGATCCCGCCGCGGCAGACGATCGGGTCCTGGGGGGCGGCGACAGGAGCCGGAGGTCGAGCCAACGGGCATGAACGGGTCGTGCCGAGCCATCCGATCCTCTGGCTGTCCTGTGGTGTCTAAGATCGGCAGAGGCTCAGTTGCGGGCGGGCGGGATCTAGGTCAGGGTCCACGAATCATCATCGCCGCTGGTCCCTCCCCAACCCCGATCTTCACGAACCGGTTCTCGCGGCGGGACGAGGACCTCAGCGCTCACCGAGGTCGCAAGGTCAATCGTCGCCCCGATGTGCCGCCTGCTTGCGTTCCAGTCGGTCGAGCCCGTGCCGCTCGCCGACCTCCTTCTCCGCCCGTCCAACTCGCTGCGGCAACAGGCCTCGGACGCGGTCTGCTTCACGCCTTGGCTGCCCCCCAACCCCGCGCGCAACCGCGCCGTCAACCCCGACGGGCACGGCTTCGGGTACTACGCCGGGGGCGCACCACCCACCGTGTACCGCTCGCCGCTGCCGGCGTGGACGGACCCCGGCCTGGAACCGGCAGTGGGTGACGCTTCCACGGCCATGTTGTTGGCGCACGTGCGGGCTGCGTCGCCGGGGCTGCCCAAGTTCGCCCCCGACTGCTGCCAGCCCTTCCGTTTCGGCCGCATGCTCTTCACAGAGAACGGAGGCATCGGCGGCTTCAAACCCGGCGGCGAGCTTCAGGCGGCGCTGCAGAAGGAGATGGACCCCGACGTGCTCGCCTGGCTGGGTAACTCGGTCAGCGACACCGCGCACGTGTTCGCGATCTTTCTCACCGTGCTCCGGAGGCGCGGCGGGCGACCCGGCGAGGCCTGCAACCCCCCCGCGCTGCTCGCCGCGGCCCTGCGGGAGGCCGTACGCTGGATCGGGCTGATTCAGCTTGCCTCGGACCTGCCCCGCGAAAAGCTGGCGAGCAGCTTCAACCTGTGCCTCGCGGACGGCGCCTGCATCTTGGCCACACGGGGCAGATGCGCGTTCGGCCCCGAGGGATTCGAGCTGCAGGAGGCGCCGTCGCTGTACTTTGCGCACGGGACGAGGGTCTGGTTCGACGAGGGGGCAGGGGACCTGAGGCTGAAGCACGACGGGGGCCGCGCCAAGGTCGCCGTGGTGTCGTCGGAGCCGCTCGTCATGGGCGACGTCGAGGGGTTCAGCGACTGGGGTTTCGAGGTCGTCGATGACAACTCAATGGTCATTGTGGAGCGCAGGACGTACAGGGACGGGTCGGACTACCTCCACGTGCAGCGGAGCGAGCTCTTCCTTCCCCTGCAGGTCGAAGGCCTTGGAGGATTGCCCTTGGACCTCCTCGGCGTTCGCCGCTACCTATCTTGCGCGGAGTTTTGCGCGCTCTGCGAAGCGTCTTTCGAATCCCTCCTCGCTGCAGCCATCCACCGCACATTAGGACACACGGACGACCTCCATTTCTTTGGCGAGCAGGCGGATCTGCGGCCTCCGGGACTGCTGCAATGCGTTGCCGGCGAAGGATGAACATGGCACCCCTGGAGACGTGCGAAAAGCGCTCCACGCAAGCATCAGGCTGGAGCCCCTCCAATCTAAGAATCCTGCTATCATACTGCTTTGGAGAGTAGCGTGCTGGCTGCACGCGGCCCCTATGCACGGCAAGTGAAAAAGGCGGAGGGAGCGAACCGCACCGCCACTGCTGCGAGAGGCACCCCGGGTATATGGAATTAGTTTTCAGGCCGGGACCGGACAGCCCAATTGTCAATTGCGAGAATATACTGCTGCTCATTCCTGCTGGATGGATGAGATCCGCGTTTGGTGTGAGTCGGTGGCGAGGCTTGCCGACGCGACAAACCTCTCCCCGAAGCGTCGACCTCGGAAGCGCAACGACGACGGCCGGGAACCGGGATCCGCTGCTTTGTCCGCAGCCACAGAACTTGAGCGGGTCGCCGTCCGAGATTGGACATGAACTTCGCCGGGAAGCTCGCCGCCATCTCCGGCGGGGGCGCCGGCATGGGCCGCGAGCTCGTGCTGCGGCTGGCCAAGGCCGGCTCGCGCGTGGCATTCTGCGATTTTCTGCCCAAAAATATCGGAGAGACGCTGGAGATTGTCGGGAAGGAGGTGCCCGGGGCGAAAGTTACGGGCCACCGGGCCGACGTGACGAAGGAGGAGGACTGGAAACGATTTCGGAAGGAAACACTGGAGCAACATGATTCGGAGCACGTGAGATGGGCCGCCGAGGACGACAAGCGGCTCCCTGACAAACTGCGTGACCCTCTCTGCTCCTTGGGACCTCTCGGCCCCCAACCGACCCTCCGAACCGCTCTCGTTCGACTAGCTGGACCTCCTATTCAACAATGCGGGCATCGGGATCCCCACCAGCATGGTCACCACACCGCGGGACCAGTTCGACAAGGTCTTCGACGTGTGCTACAACGGCGTCTACCTGGGCTGCCGGACCTTCATGGGCGACCTCGTGAAGTCGCCCGAGGCACGGATCGTCAACACCGCGTCGGCAAACGCGTTCCATGCCGTGCTGGGGATCCCGCCGGGGTGGCCGCACGTGTCCTGTGGGTTTCGTCCGGCGCGGACTTCGATCCACCCCTGATCGTCAGTTTTCTCAGACTCTGCCGCCAAATTTGCCGTCCGCGGACTCACGGAGGCCCTAGTCGTGGACCTTCGGACGAACGCGCCCAATGTCAAGGCGCACCTCGTGATGCCCGGCCACATCGGTACCAAGATCGGCTCGCACACCTCCCAAGTCATGGGGGGCGACAAGGTGCCGGACGAACTGATGGACGGGTTTGTGAACAAAGCGGCCACGTCGCCGAAACAGGCCGCGGAAATCATCCTGAAGGGGGTTAAGGAGGGGAGGTGGAGGATCCTGGTGGGGCCGGACGCAGAGTTCATCGACGCCAAGGTGCGCGCGGATCCGGAGCGGGCGTACGAGCCAGAGTTCATGGCCGAGATTGCGGCGGCGGGGATGGAGGTCAAAGTCTGACGGCGAGGCTATGGGCTGTATTCGGCGCCGGCTTCAGACGGGACCTTGTAGATCTCTTGGATCTCGCGTTCTCTCCGGATCACCTATAGAACATCTATTGAATCTCCCCGCTCCGACGCAACCGCATAACATCGCATTCCAAGCGGCAGTCGGGAGGACGCAAACCCGCCCGCCGCCGACCGCCCGAGAGCCACACAGATGACTCGCATTCCGCGCTCTGGTCGCATGCTGCGCCAGATAGCTGTCCGCGACTCCATGACTCCTGCCTAGCTCAGCGTGATTGGCTGCCAGCTTTAGAGGACGGTGTCCGATTACCATTCCGGGAGGACTGGTCACAAAGAGTAGCGGACCCTACGACGCCGCAAGTTTACGCCTTCCGAGGCGGTGGAACGCCGGTTGCTTCAAGCTCCTTCAGAAGTCGCACGAGGAGGAAAGCATTATGCCGACACACCAGGAGTGCCTCGACGCCAAACCTTTTGGGGCGCGGACGGCCTTGACTCATCACCGGCATCGGCCAGTCGGAGGTTCGTTCTAGGCCCGCCGAGTCAGCCTCGAATTGTGCCGCCGTCCAGAAGAGAAAGAGAAAACGGCCCCTCCATCAGTGCCCTTACTGGAGCTATGCGGCTTCTCCTCGTTTTGACCCTGCTGGCAGGCTCTGTGGCTCGTGGCCCGCCGGTGGCGTCGGCGCCGACAACGAGGTGGGGGGCGAAGTGCACGCAACGCAGCGAAAGCTGACCGACCTCGGTGCCCGTGCGCGGTGCGCTCCTCTGTACATCCTCAGCGTGGAGAGCCTGCGTGCCGCCCCCGCGAATCCGGTTGCTCACGCAGGCTCGGCGCCCGGGGCGGGCGGCCGCTTGCCGAGGCGAGCGGGGGACGATGACTCGGATTCGGCTCGGGGAGCGAGCACTGGTTTCGGCCGAGGCGCGGCGGGCGGCATCGTATTCCGGCGCTCGTGCGAGGAATGCCAGGGCTACTGCGAGTACGCGTACCCAGGCGCGCCGCCCGACCACGTCGCGTGCACGGACGACGGAGGCAGCATGCATATCCTATACGAGCGCTACGGAGGCGTGGGTTTGCCGCTTGCACCGGCCCCGGCAGTTAAGGAGATTCTAACGGTGATGCCAAGGCCGACGTCACAGCCGACCCTTGCTCCGCTTCGCCTTGCAGAAACGGCGGCACATGCAGTGCTACAGGCGAGGCAACCTTCAATTGCGCGTGCACGGAAAGTTTCACGGGCCCCAGTGGGTGCGGCTGTCAGAAGCATGGCTCGTTTGCTGATCCCGAGGACCTCAGCGTGCGAGAGCATAGTCAACTTCTGTCTGGTGGGCAAGTGCCAGAACGGAGCGTCATGCACCTTCCTCCCGCTCACGTCGCCATATTTCTTCTGGTACGGTGGAGCCCAGGTCCTCTGTGACTTGCACATCTCAGCATGTAGCGTAACTGCACCCTCCGATCCACGATTCTACGGACGCTCAGCACTTGCTCTCCGGGCTTCAACGTTACGACCTGTCAGAACGCGTACTTCAAATGCTCGGCGAGCGGCTCCGAGGCGGACCCAGACAAGTGCTACAAATACTTTGTTTGCAGTGGTGCGGGTGGGTCCTTCACCCAAAAGAGCTGCCCCAAGCTGGGCACAGACCAGGTGGGCCGCCGCGCTCCCACAACGGTGCGGCGTTAATGCTCCCGATCCACTTCGTCAGTACTTTTTTGACCTAGTCACGAGACAGTGCAAAAGCTCCAAGAAGAACCCAACTGTGTTTCCCGGCTGTTCCTTGACCTAGGCCCCACTGCGGATTGCTGTAAAGAAACTACCTTCGTCCGCTTCGTCTCGAAAACCAGGTTGGGGATAAGGACCATCTCATAGAACCTAGATCGAGCTATTGTGAGGCAGAGCTTTGACTAAATGTCAGTGTGTTTGTGGCGTTTGCGGAGCAACATCTTGCCAATGCAATGTGCGCCCCGTGGCGGCACGGATGCGCCGCGGCTTCTGACGCCATCAGACCATGATGTAGATGATGCGTTTCGGTCCCGTGCTGCCCTGAAGGACATGAAACCCTGGAAAATTCCGATCTTGTAGACGATCTTGCGAAGCCGAGTTCATGGCGCCGATATCGCGGATGCGGGGATGGAGGTCAAGGCCTAACAGCGGAGGCAATAGAACGATATCGATCAATTATAATCCCGATTGATTAGTGCATGAGGGATGGCGATGTCCAGGCTCTCGGTGACTCGATGAGGAGGGTGACGTGGCATCCCTACTCAACCGCGACTCAGCAAACAACCCTGTTTCGCCCACGGCCGCCGTCGCAAACCTCTTCCACGACTCTTTCACGTCACCCGCTACCCGCGTAGAACCAAGCACAATGTCGGCTCGCCGCACCGACCCCCTCGAAAGCACCACCTCGTCGTCCGGCATCACCGGCGTCCCCACCAGCGGTGCCGGCGTCACCTCTTCTTCCATGCCCGGTGCGAGCCTCTGCTCTCCCGCGCTCAGCCTGTCGCTTACCTTTCGGAGCAGCGGCGGGCACCGACAGCCCCATCCGCATGATGGAGAGCACCTCCGGCCACCCGACCACCGAGCACGGCATGCCCGGGGTGTCTTCGGGCGCCACGGGCGGGTACGGCAGCATTGCTGGCACCGGGTACTCCAGTACCGCCGGCACGACCGACTACGGCACTACCGGGGCCGGCACGGGCCTCGCCGGGGACACCAGCCGCGGCTTCTCCGAGAGCGGCGTGGGCTCCGTCCCCGGATCGACCGGATACGGCTCGCACGGGATCACCGCCGCCGGGGTCACCGGCACGGGCACGGACGCGTACGGCCAGCCGACACCCGTGGCGCACGAGGCGGCCAAGCCTTCCAAGGTCGGCGGGGCGATGGACAAGATGATGGGGTCGGTCAAGGTGGGGCGTGGCCTGCCCCATGGGCGGAAAACGGCTACTGATGCCTGTTTGTCTGCAACAGGAAGGGCTCGGGAGTATGACCGGCTCGCACGGCATGCAGGCCGCCGGGCACGAGCAGAAGCTCGAGGGGCAGGCCAGGATCGACGCCGCCAAGGTACAGTCCCCTCCTTCCGTCCCCTCCAGCGAGCTGCGCTGACCCCAGATTTCCATAGGCGGAGAAGGAGATCAAGGGCACCCAGAAGGTCGCCGAGGGCGACATGAAGCAGCACTACGGCACCATGGGCCAGGGGGTCACGGGCACCGCCGAGGAGGCCGTGGGGCACACGCGGAGGATGCACTGATCAGGCAGAGGGGAGATCTTGAAGCTGCTTCGTTTCCTTTTCTTCGCGCGATGGCGCTGTACATGTCTTGATGCGTCCTGCTGAATAGCTTACGTCGCTTCCACCCCCGTTCTGCCTCCCCCTCGTCCAGCCTGTCCTCATCACACCTCATCGCCAGTTCCTCCAACACTTCCTTACGAGCCTCTTCCTTTGGTTCCCGACTCGCTGGGACTCCGCTCAGAGGGAAGGCAATTCGGGAGTGCGGTGCAACGGGCCTGTCACATGCTGCGGCTTCGGGCTTCGGTCCTCCGGGCTTCGCTTCCTGTCCGGATTGGTGGTTCGGGCTTGTGGTTCGGGCTTCGCTCCTCGTCCGCATTGGCGGAAACTGGGGGGCGGCGGTGGCTGTGGGGAGGCTTTCGGGTGCGGTGTCCCAGCGCGAGGGAGACGCAACGCCACGGGGCTTTCCGCCGCAAGTCGATATATAAGCTCGCTCTCCGACCTTCCGGCAGTATCACCACCGCTGCGCAATCAACCATTCGCACGTCTACGCAGCCGCCATACCGCATCGCCATGTCGTCGCACACCACCACCTCCGGCAAGCCTTCCACGGTCGGTGGGACTGTGGACAAGATGGTCGGGTCCGTGAAGGTGGGACATTCCTTGCTGCGCGGGGTGGGAGCGGGGTTCTGACGGCCGCTTTCCGTTCGACGTAGGAGACCGTCGGGAACGCGACCGGCTCGCAGTCCCTGCAGGCCGAGGGCCAGCTGAAGAAGCTCGAGGGGGAGGCCAGGATCCAAGCCGCCAAGGTGCCGCGCCTCCTTCTCCCCCGACTCGGGCCGCGCTGACAAACGTTCCCGCGCAGGTCCAGAACGAGATCGAGGGCACCAAGAAGGTCGTCGAGGGCGACCTGAAGCAGCGATTCGGCACCGCGGGGCAGGGCATCTCGGGCGCCGCCGAGGAGGCCGCGGGGCACATCCAGAGGGGGCACTGAGGCGGGAGCGTGGTCTTCAAGCAGTAGCTCTCCTTTATCATTAGGCGGTGAAAACGCGCGCATCTTACTACAAGTCGATTAACTTAGCGTCGCGTGGTCCGTTTTTCCTCTGTTGTCCTCCCGGTCCCTCCCTGGCGCTCCTTCTACCCCGCCCGGTAGCTCCCGCCCCAACGAAACTTGCCCGCATCCGGCACGTGAACACCGTGGCCGCCTTCAGAGGGCCACGAAGACCGCGCCGACGGCCGCCACGGCGCCGATCACGCCCGCCGAAACCCTGCCGGCCGAGGCGGGGCGCGAGGTCGTCGTGGGGGCCGCGGTCGTCGGGGCGGCGCTGCTGGTGGCAGGAGCAGATGTGGTGACAGTAACAAAGGACGTGCGGGTGGTGGGGGCCACCGTGGCGGTCGCGGTGGCGCTGGTAGCCGGGACGTCGACCTTGGCGCACTCTGGGGCAAGGAGGAAGGAGCACGAGGTCAGAAAAGGCGAACGGGACCGCGCGTAGGCGGGCACCCACTTCCTTCAGCGCTGAAGGTGCCGATGGGGATGACGCTGCAGTTGCCGTTCAGGACGATCTGGATGCCGGGGATGGGCGACGCGCAGGCGGTGTCGGTGAAGGCGTCAATCACGCCGGTGCCATTGGCGTTGCAGGTTGCCTTGCCCGAGCCGGGGATGCCGATGGCGCTCAGCGAAGTGCAGGAGCCGGCCCTGACCGCGGTGACGCCGAGGGTCTGGCTCAGGTCCGTGGTGTTGCAGTTGGTGTTGAGGAAGATGCGGCCCTCGGCAAAGTCGCCGACCGTGCCGGGCGGGTAAACGGGGGCAAAGGTTGTCGAGCACGTGGTGATGTTGGAGGCGGCGCCGTCGACGTTGCACTTTCCGGTCTGCGCGATGACGATGGGGTCCGTGCACGACGGCACGCCCTGCACGGGCACGACGGTGATGACCTGAGCCTGGCCTGCAAGTAAACTGGTCAGAACGTGCTTGAAAACACGATGACCCCGTTACGAGCAGCCTTTCTGGCGCAGGCCGCCCGCCGACGAATGGGGGACGGGACGCGGGGACGCGCCACCGCTCATAACGCGCGCGGGCAGGGCCACAACGCGACGCCCCGTTGCGGGCTCAATCTCCGTCCTTTTCTCGGCAGCCTGCCTCCCAAGACGCGTCGCTTTCGTGCTCACCGCTGCAGTTGGCGTTCGGGAATGTGGCGAACGAGAAGTAGAGGAGGTTCTGCGCGGCAGCCGGGCGCGCGCACGCGGCGACGACGAGGGCGGCAAGGAGAACGAGCGCGGCACGGGACATGGCGCGGGAGGGTTCCAAAGGCGCGTGAAAACGGGGGGACGAAAAACTGATGGGGACGGTGGAGACGTTGCCGCCGTGCCCAACACGCCGTGTGGCCAGACCACACGAACATTCGACGGGGCGCAGCAGGCTCTTTAAAGCTCAAGGCGAGAGACAAGAAGAAAAGATTCGTTGACTGCAATCCACAAGTCTTTGCGGGTTGGATGGCCCTCACGCCCGCCGACTCCTTGCCCAGGGACAAGGCGGATCAAGACGACACACACGACCGCCAACACGACGCCGTTCAACTTGCAGCCACGGCATCCGATCAATCCGCCTCGGGCACCCCGAACCTCTCCACCAGCTCCGGCCAGAACCGCCTCGCCACGCTCGGGTACTGCCTCGTCCTGTTGAGCATCCACCTCTCCGCGTCCCCCGCGAGGTCCTGCCCCGTCCAGCCCGGCTCGGCGTCCGTCCGCGCGTTCAGAGCGAGGGGGTTGCGCTCGGCGGGCAGGACGGATTCCGGAAGTGGTTCGACGCGGGTTTCGAAGGATGGAGAAAGGAAGTAAGGGAGGCTGATGCGTCCGCCGCGGACGAGGAGGGTGTTGACGCGGTGGGTGGTAGCCGGGCAGCGCCCTCGACTAAAATGGTCAAATGGAATTGCTAGGTTGACGGCGACGGTGCCGGGAATGTGAGGCACGTCCGTCCAGTCCCCGCTCCAGTTCTGCACCTGAAGCCCCGGTCCATCCGAGACGACCAGGGTGATCCAAGAGGCCGCGTCGCGGTGCGGGCCTAGTCCCTGGACAAAGTCCTCGTCCCCCTGCTCGTCCGCCCCGAGTGCCGGATAATGCGACAGCTTGGCGAAGAGGAACGGCTCGTTCCGCACAAAGTGTTCGTCCATGTAGACCTCCGGCAGCCCCAGCGTCCGCATCATGAGCGCGTTGACGGCGTGGAACGTCGCCCTGCAAGCGTCCCAGTACCGCTCCATCGCGGGCCTGAAATCGGGCAGCGCCTTCTCGTCCGGCCACACGTTGGGCCCCTGCAGCACCCTCTTCCACAGCGGCGCCTCGGGGTCCGTGCACGGCGGCCGGTCGAAGCCGGCGTCGAAGTTCTCGCGCCGGTTGGGCCGCCACATGGTGCGCTCCTCGCCGAGGGGCATCCACCCGCGGAAGTGCGGCGAGAGGCGGCAATCCACTTTAGCTTTTTCCTCCTCGGGGAGGGAGAAGAAGAAGCGGGCCTGTTGAATGGCCTCGGCGGCGATTTCCTCTGTGACGGGCGAGCCGGCGACGAGGAAGAACCCGACGTCGAAGAGGGCTCGGTGCATGGTGCGGAGGAGCTCGGGTTCGCGCGGCGTGCCAAGGAGGGAGAGGTCGGCGATTGGGATAGCCGGTTCCCCGGGGGCAGGGGCGGAGGGGTGCTTGGAAGGGGCAGTGTCTCCCGCGGCTGCGGGGGCGGCGTCGCCGTCGGGCATCGTGCGCCTTCGTTCCTCGGAGTACACGACGTCGACTCGGTGCTCGGGAGGAGAGGAGGAAGAAAACGGTGTGCCGATGCTGCCCACCCTGGGCTCAGGGGATTTGGAGGCGAAGATGGCGCAATGGACGCGGGCCGTGCGTGGTTACGGTTGTTTGCGGCGCCTCACCACCGCCAGCGAAAACGAACTTCGGCAACTTCGTCAGCATGCCGCGCCCGCGCCCTAGGCCCGGGGCCAACCAGTTCATTCCGCCGCCTTCGGGGGACGACGAAAACGACGATTGATGATGCGCAGGGATCTGATGCGCACGGAGGGAAAAGACGATTCCTGAAAAGCAAGGAGGCGCGCGACCGAGGGAAAAAGAATGTGTCGCATGTAATGGTGCAGAATAGTCCGCGAATCTCGAGCCCAGCCCAATCTCAATGCCATGGTGGATCACTCCGCGTCTGCAGCCAGCTCCGATGCCACGTTCGTCCTCAGCTTGATGTCGTTCCGCGGGTAGGCGACGCAGGCCAGCACGTATCCCTCCCTGATCTGATCCTCGTCCAGGAATCCCTGCCCGCCCTGCTTCACGTCCCCGGGCTTGCTGCCCCCGACCAGCTTGCACGCTGCTCCGCGCGTCAGCACCGAATGCCGGCCCCGTGGCGCGCGGGGCCCACCGCACTGGAGGCATCCCCCGTTCCGGCACCCGTCGTCGAACGGCAGGTCGATCCCGGCCTCCTGCGCGGCGTCGAGGATCGAGTGGTGCTCCGAGATGGGGATGGTTTGGGCGATGTCCTTTGGCGGGGAGGGGATCAGGAGCGGCGGGGGCGAAGATGCGTCCGGGGCACCTCGTCCTGGATCAGGGTCACTGAAAGACACATCGGGCGTTCAGCAATCACGATGGGCGCGGACGGAGGGGCGTCCCACCGCGGTACACCTTCGGCACCCTCCTCGCCGGCTCCGCGTCCTTCACCGCAGTCTCCGGGCCGACAAGGCCGTACGCCGCCGGCCCCGAGCCCGTGGCTTCGGTGGGCACGGAATCGGCGGGCAGCGCGGGGCGCTCGCGGAGCGTGCGGACGTCGACTTCCTCCATTGGGGGACCGAGCGGGGATTCGGGAGGGGTGCGGAGAAAGCGGGGCTGACGTCCCGCGCAAACTTCAACTGTCCCTTCTAGTTCCGCTGCGAGGTTCTCCTCCGTCACCCTTCCTTCATGGCGCTGAGTTCGTTGAAAACGGCGATGAAAGCTGGTCGCATGGAGGGGTCGTGATCCCAGCAACGCTCCATCAAGGACCACAGCCGGTCGTCGGTTCCTGGCGGCTTCTCGGGCCTTTTCCTGAGGACCGCAACTTGGTACATGAGCTGGTGTGGAGAGACTTAGGGCGGGGCCCAACAGCTCCGGGATGCCGTGCCACTCACCGCTGGAATGTTGGTCGCGTTCTCAAACGGATACCTTCCCTTGCTGACGACCTCGTACATCAGCATGCCGAACGCATAGACGTCGGCGGGAGCCCGCAATGGCTGTCCCTCTAGGATCTCGGGCGCGACGAAGCCGGGGGTCCCCGAAATCCCGCCGGGAGCCGTGGTCGCCTTGGAAGCGTGGTGCCGCATCCGCGATAGTCCGAAGTCCGCAATGACGGCCCTTTCGCCGTCCACGAGGACGTTTGCCGCCTTGATGTCGCCGTGCAGGATGTTCCGGGTGTGCAGGTAGACCATGCCCGCCGCGGCGTCGCGGAGATACCGAATCCCCGTTTGCGGATCCCAGTTCTTCGCGGCAATAGCTTTCCGCAGGTTCCCGTCCGGCATGAATTCCGAGATGAGCATTGGAGGCGACTGGCAGAACGCCATTAGGGGCAATACTGTTCGAGTGCGTGTCAAAAGCGCAAGCAGACAACGCTGGTCATTACGCACCGTTCCGATGGATGAGACCGTGCCACGTGCGTGCTTCCTTCAAAAACACGGCCCAGCCTTCCGCATCCAAACCGCCCCGGAGCGTCTTGACGGCGACTCTAGTCGTGCCAAACAGGATCCCTTCGTAGACCGTGCCGAAACCCCTTTCTCCGACAGGCTTCGTCGAGTCCACAACGATCTGGCCGGGCTCGATGAGAAGCTTGTGAAGCGGATCGGATGTTGCGACGAGGTCCGAGGGCTCTCCCGGGGAGCTAGACGGAGAGATGGCCGCCGCAGCAAGAATGCCCGAACCAGCTCCCAGTGGGGATTCTGGAGCGTCTGTGACATCAACCGGAAGGACAGCTGGGGATGCTCCGGCGGGAGTGCTGGAAGATTCCGACCCTGGCTCCTTCTTGGGAGGCAAGGCGACGGCGGTGTTCTGCGTCTCCTTCGAAACAACGGTGTTCTGCGAGAGAAGAAGTTGGCTGCGTTCCGCCATCGTCTGCGAAGGTGCTCACCATGGCAAGTGTAGGCACATCCGATGATGCGGAGTCCGGAACACTTGCAACAATGGCCATAGCTGGTCTAGCAGTAGCGGTTGATGTGATATCTTTGGCCGTTCCCTTATCCTGTCCTTGAAACCTAGCAGGCGCCGCAGGTGGTGGGGCGCCTCCTTTCTCAGTCTCCTTAGAAACGGTGGCGGCAGCAGGAGCCTCGGATTTCCGGCGCCGCGACCAGAGAATGAAACCGAGGATGGCTCCAACCGCCGCGAGGCCTCCGATGACACCGCCAAGTATCGCTCCGATCGGCGCTCCACCTCCGCCCGTATCGGGGGGCGGCACCACTGTAGGAGTCGCGGTTGTTGAGGTTGTGGTTGTTGTCGCGACCGTCGTCCTCGAGGTTGAAGTCGCCAAGGCTGACGTCGTGACGGGGTCGCTAACTCTCGCGCAGTCTGTATTGATCCGGTAAGCGGCTCGTCACTGCCCGCAAGCCACTGTGAAAACGCCTACTTCCGATGGCGCTGAAGCTGCCGACGGGAATGACGCTGCAGTTGCCGTTCAGGACGATCTGGATGCCGGGGATGGGCGACGCGCAGGCGGCGTCAGTGAAGGCGTCGATCACACCGGTGCCGTTGGCGTTGCAGATGGCCTTGCCCGAGCCGGGGATGCCGATGGCGCTCAGCGAAGTGCAGGAGCCGGCCCTGACGGCGGTCACGCCGAGGGTCTGGCTCAGGTCCGTGGTGTTGCAGTTGGTGTTGAGGAAGATGCGGCCCTCGGCAAAGTCGCCGACCGTGCCGGGCGGGTAAACGGGGGCAAAGGTCGTCGAGCACGTGGTGATGTTGGAGAATGGGCCGTCGATATTGCACTTTCCGGTCTGGGCGACGACGATAGGGTCCGTGCAAGAGGGAACGTATGGGCACCACGGTGATGACCTGCGCCTGACCTTAGGGCGACCAGGCCTTAACCAAAGGCCAGGCCATAGAACAACGAAGGTTTGCCCCACCAGCGCAATTGGGGTCCGCGAAGGTCGCGAACGAGAAGTAGAGCAGCGTCCCCTGAGCCGCCGCGGGTCGCGTCAAACAGGCGAAGGCCAAAAGAACGATAGCACGCTGCCATAGCGAGGAAGCATCGTCCCGAGACTGCTGCCGGCGAGGTCTTGGCGAGGTGGGGACCCTGCCACCTCCCGAAAGTGCCGGCGGGGAGACGGGAATCCTGCGCCGTGGAGAGGTGGGGCAGCGCGGCGGAGGCGCGGTCGAGGGTTGTCGCATTCCTCGGAGTGAGATTCGACCGGCGTTTTGGACAGTGGGCGCCGTCGGTGTCTGAAGGCGAGAGAGACGGAGGCGGGGCACGATCAGCATCACCTCGTCCGGGTCGACGGGCCGGCCGCAGGGGAAGGTGATCTTGAGCGCGCGGACCCATCGGGCGTTGGAGAGCAGCCCCTCGGCGGTTTTGATCCAGAAGACCTCGGCCGGACAGCTGATCTATGCGGGGCGCACGCGCGGCTGCGTCAGCGCGGCGGCCCAATCGCCGGCGTCGGCAGATCGCAGGTCCAGCTGGTCGAGCGCGGCGGCGTCGCGCGGGTAGGCAGAGAAGTCGGGCATGTTGCGGCCGAACGTAAGGCAGAGATGGCGGAGGCGCGGGCAGCAGCGGTCGAGGAAGGCGATCAGCGGCTGGAAAGCCTCGCCGTCGGGGCCGCCGAGGTGGAGCTCATCCAGGGTTGCTGCGGTCCCGACGGCGTCCTCCATGCGGCGTGCAAAATTAGTCGCCCCGTCGAGGTCGTGGGCGGTGGCGTAGAACACCTTCAGCTTGCGCGCAGAAGCAGGGAACTTCCAGAGGTCGGGGAGGTGACCGCTGCCCGCAAAGGAGAGCGAATAGCTGCTTCTCGACATCGATCGTCTCTTCAGTTGCCGTGTGATCTGCTGGTCAAGAGTTCACTCCTTGCCAAGGCCGCCAAGAGCGGATAGTCGCGACCACTGACGAAAGTGGCCAGGTCCGTCCGAATACACCGTCCGAGGGGGATGCGCTCCTAACCTCCGGAGCAGGTAGCTCGCGCCTGCGATAGTACTTGCTGGTCCGTCCGAGAATGTAGCAGCCGTGCACGAGACCCCTCTCCCTGTCCGGCACCGGATCATCGTCCCGGATGACTGGCAGCGCGTCCCAGACGTTCGGTTGGAGGGCCCTCTTCATGCTCTCGTGCGGCCACAACGGCCCCGCGAGGCGGAGCTCCAGCGTCCCGCGCCGCTCGGCGGAGAGGTTGAGCGTTTTGGCGGTGGCGTTCTTCAGGCCGGCACCATCCGTGGCGTGCCCGAGGAGAACGCCCCCAAAGCTGGGGCCGTCCTCGGGGAGGAGCACGTACACGTGCGGCTTGTCGAGTCGCCCGTACTTCTGGAAGACGGTTTGGGGGGGCGGTGCTGGTGCGGCCGGGCCGTGAAAGTCGTGCGTCCGCCCGACCACGAATCCGGGCTCGGGGACGTCCCCGTCGCCGATAGGCGCCGCGGCCGCCCAGAGCACGTCCGAGCCGCCGTCCGTCGGGCGGAGCGGACCGGCGCTTCGGAGCTCCAGCGTAAGGCGGCGCGACGGGGACAACGAGAAGGCGTCCCCAACCGCCGCAGCGAGCTGCGCGCCCGTCGCGGCCCCGGGGACGGCGACGGCGACAAACTCCGGCCCTGACTCAGGCAAGCATACGGAGAACACGGCGCCGGTCGCCATTTGACGCAAGGGCGGGCAGGGAAGGCCGAAGCTGTTCACCGCTCCACCGCTGATCACCCTTTACCTCCTACGTCGCCCTCATAAAAGGACGCGAAAGCCAGGGCGCAACCCGCTCGATCTATTTCGTCCAGACTTTCTCGATGACGACGAGAAGGAAGCCGGTGCAGAGAGTGGTTACAATCGTCCGCCCCCACAGCTTCCACAGTCTCTTGGCCTGCGCCCAAACTTGAGATGACCAAGGCACTTCGACAGCTGGAAAGGAGTGAGATCGAAGCAATCGTAGGCCATGGGTTCACGCACCTGTCCGGACTTCGCTCTCGTTCGGCGCCGTCGTCGCCAGCACCATGAAGCCAGGCTCAATCAGCCCAGCAAGGGAGTCGAAATCCGGTTCCGTCCACATCGACCGACCAGCATTGGCGAGTTCAAGAATGTGCGTCTGATGCTCTTGATCGAATCGCAGATTGCCGTTCACCATGGGCGGCATCGGCACCTTGTGAAGCGTGACGCGAGCGAGCGGAACGCTCAGTTCGTCCGCGCACCGCCTGCGGAGGTCACCAATCGAGTTGAATTGGTTCCGATCCAGTTCCAGACGGCGGAAGGGGTCCGTCGCCAGCGCAAGGTGAAACGACGACATGTTGTTGACGTGGCGATCACGACAATTGACCGCGAGGTCCTAATCGGACCACTGGACAACGACACCACTCGTGACGAGATGTTGTACTGCCTTGGTATTGCGCCGGGGTGGTTGGCCGCCTTCCTCGCAGACGGCCGTTGCCGGTGCACGCTTGACTGTGGACGGGCCCCCCTGGACATGGCTGCCTTTGTCCATCCGCGCGTCTGCTCGAAGGTCGGCACCGGCCAGCGGCACAAGCGTTACGTGACGCACCTTGCGAGCGGCTTCGCCGAGGGGCTGACGCCTCGCGGCGCTCACGTTGCCTGCCATCATACGGAGTACCTTCGCCACGCATGGACTTATCACTATCCAACTTCAACCTGCGACCGTTCGTGACCAAGGTCGGGATGCTGCTGACAACGTCATCCTCCAGGTCTGCTGGCGCCCTGTGCTAATCGACCCCACCGTGGTGACTCCAGCTATGCTCCCGCACAGCACGCACGACCGGCCTTGTCGCTTCCAAAGCCGAGGCGGACAAGATCACGCCGCTGCACCAGCGGTTGCTATTTCCGACCCCTCCCCTGTCGACTTTTAACCGGCGGCTCTGGAAACCTTTGGTCTGCTTGGCCCCAAGGCCAAGGCTCTTATTCAGGCCGCCGCTTGGCGCGCCATCAGATCCGGCAGGGTGCCGAGGGCAAGGACGTAGACGGTGACGAGCTGATGGCCCGCTACACGGGTCGGTTGCGCGCCCTCGCAGGGGTGGGGCGTATGGGATGCCAGGCTCAGATGCGGAAGTTCCGCGAGGCTTGCCTTGTCCGCGGCCATCTTCCCGCGCCTGCCCTCAGCGGTGGAGAGATGTGTAGGCCCGGGAGAGTAGAAGTGATCAGACCCGGTCGCGGCATGGAAAGCAAAGGCCGGGTCTGGGGACCGGCAAATGGGCGATGGGTGCACTGGTTCCTTGCCAAACGCATCCCGCTAATGTCAATGATGAGCCACCGATTTCTCCTCTATACTTCCAACTACAGCTGGCGCTCAGGGGAGCCGGTGGATGGGCTCCATTGGAGCGGACATTCCGACTCGGCTCAGCAGGCGCTCGGCGGCCGCCCCGGCCGGATTTCGGCGCTTTGGTTATGCGGGAGAGGGCCTATGAAAGGCGGCGTCGAATCGAGAGCTTTCTCTTCCGCCATTAGCTCTCACGGGTCGCTCAATGACGGGCTTTTCCGCCGGAATTGAGGATTCACCTCCGCGAGTCCGCCGGACAGGTAAACCTACATTACGAACCGCAATTGGCAATGTAAGCGGAGACATGAGCAATTTCACCGGTAATCCAGCAGGTTCGGCATCCCCGGCCCCACCGCCGGCCCCGTAACGCCCCACTCCCCCAAGACGACCCCCAGGGACAGCTCCTGCACCTCCCTCTCCTCCTCCTCGACATGCAGCCCCGACCGCGCGGGGTACTCCTCCGCCGAATACGTCTCGCACACCTCGACCTCCTCCGCGAACCTGACCCTCCTCCCGGCCTTGCTCCCCGAAGACACCGACGCGCTCGCGATCGACCCAAAAAGCGGGCTACCCCCGGCCCCGGCATGCTCGTCCCCGCGGTGCGCCGCGCAGACCCAGCAGTGCCCCTCGCTCCCCCTCCCGGCATGCTCGCACCCCCTCGCCGCTTCCTCCCGCCGCGCCATGACGAGCATTTGCACCTCTGCCCGGCCCAACCGCACCTCGTCCCCTTCGAGCATCGACCTCAGCAGCACACGCACGGCCTGCGTCTCGGGCTGCCTGCTCCCGTCCAGGAGATCCAGGCACGCCGAGACGTCACCGACGATGCGGGAATGCAGCTCCAGCGCCCTCGCCCGGTCCGAAAGCGGCGCCGCCGAGACCATCGCCCGGAACCGCTGCAGCACCGCCAGCATCAGGTAGGCGGCGTAGCACGCCGCGAACCCGGCGTGGAAAAAGAGCATCGAGTTGCCCAGCTCCGCGGGGGTGAACTCCGCAGACAGCTCGCGCGCGGAACGGGCGGCCAGCATCGCCGCGCGGAGGGCGGTGCGGAAGCTCGGGGTGCGCATCCACGCCCCCGCCAGCGGGTCGGCGGCGGCGTCGCTCGCGAGGCAGGTCCCACCCCCGGGGAACAGTTCGGGGGCGTTCAAAAGGATGAGCCACAGCCTGGCTCGGGAAAAGTGCCCGTGCACGATGAGCTGCATCGCGCGGGGGACGGGCACGGCGAGGGCCATGGCGCGCACGGAGGCGGAGGAGGCGGCGGCGGCCACGTCGGGTGGGAGGGCCGAGGTGAATGCGTGGTGGGCGTCGAGGAGGAAGGCGCGGCGGCGGATGGCTTCGGGGAGGTGTGGGTTGGAGAGGAGGCGCGGGCGGTAGTCCGATGGGAGGAGATCGTCCGGGAAGGGCGGGGCGCCGGGGGCGAGGATGGCGTCGGCCACCAGCACGTCCGTCATCGAAAGGCCGGCCTCGGTGCGCAGCCACGCGGCGTACTCGGCAACCTTGACGATGGCCAGGGAGAGGATCTTGGAGACGTTGTGCGTGCCGTCGCGCTTGATGTTGCCAACGGTGAATGCCAGGGCCGATGCGCGGGCGGCGCGGTCGAGGGGAGGATCGGCGCACGGGTCCAGCCAGCGGAAGAAGCCGCCGGATGTGGGGCGCACGGCGTCGGCGGCGAGGAGCTCGGGCGGGATGCGGTCGTCGGCGGTGCGGCGCGAGGGCGGGGGAACGCAAGCGAGGAGGGACATTGGGAGGCCCACGGGCAGCGTGGGGAACTCGTTGACGGGGTCGATAACGGGCCGCGAGAGGGTGGATGCGGCGACGACGAGGTCGAAGTTGACCGCGACGCCGTAGGCGCCGATCCAGTGCTCCCGGATCAGAAAATCGTCCAGCGTGCGCACGGGCCTGCCGACGCCGCGCTCACCGGGGACTCCCGCGCGGCGCCACACGGCTGCCACGCGCTGCGCCCCGGCCCGTGCGACGGCCGAGTTGTTGAGCACGATGTGGGCAAAGGCCAGGTTGGCGGCGAGGCAGATGGTCAGCATGAGGGTGTCGAGCGTGTGCAGGTCCACGTCCTCGCCGCGGTCCGCGCGGGCTGCCGCGGCCCAGAAGTTTGCGGCATAGTCGTTGAACAATTGTTCGAGGCGCTTTTCCAGGCGGGCGGCGAGGGCGGGCAGGGGATGGGGCGAGAAGCCCGGGTGCCATGCGGCGCCTGCGGGCAGCACGCCGGCCGCCTGGGCGCGGAGGGTGGCCAGTGCCCCGTAAAGCAGGGCCAAGGATTCCAGCAGCGGGTGCGAATAGAGCTCCGCGACCCGGCCCCCGTTGGCCGGTGTGGCCCCCCGCGCGGCGCCCGAGCCCGCCCCCGGCCCCGCCCCGGCCGGCCCCCCGCCGGCGCCGCCCAGCGCGACCTCCTCGAACGTGTCTCTCAGGAACGGCGACGACGCCTCGGCCGGGAACGACGCCATAAAGGCGCGGAGCAGGAAGCCCCGGCCGTGCGGCGACAGCGCGGCATCGCCGCCGTCCGCCGCCGGCGCGGGCGACCCCTCGCCGCCCCTCAGCGCCGCCGCGGAGGGCGCAAGCGGCGGCGACGGCGTCGCCACCCTCGCGGGCATCCGGTGGAATCCGGGATGGTGACTTCGCGCGGTCCCCACCAGCCGCCGCGGCCCGCCCGACCAGGATCCCGCGCAACGCATCCCCATCCCCGACGGCCGCACGCGAACAAGTGATCGCCGCATGCGG
Source organism: Hyaloraphidium curvatum (assembly GCA_025558095.1). Lineage (NCBI taxonomy): Eukaryota > Fungi > Monoblepharomycota > Hyaloraphidiomycetes > Hyaloraphidiales > Hyaloraphidiaceae > Hyaloraphidium > Hyaloraphidium curvatum. The sequence goes on from JAIVFI010000040.1 coordinate 432,299, forward strand.
GCATGATCCTCGCTGTGATCGCCTGCATCTGGCCTTGTTATCCCGAGCCTTCCGCGCTCTGCCTGCCGGCAGGACGCAACCCGGCAGATCCTGGTCCCCTTCCGGGACTCGCCACCACCGCCCGCGCCCCGCACTCCGCGATCCGCACCGGCGGAATGCAGCCACGTCACAGCCCACGTCCAGGTCACCATGTTCCCTCGGAGCGGCCCCGACTTGCCACCGGCGGCTCGGCCGCACCCATCCGTGGGGGCCCAGGCCCAGCGGACCCGCGGGACACCGGCACTTTCGCCCGCCCTCGGCAGCTTGCTCCGTGGACCCCTCTGGGAAAAGGGAGGCCGTGGGGATGGAATGCTGTGCACGGTCCGGGCGGGGGCGGGTACGACGATGCCGTGTCCTGGAAAGGGGGGAAACGATCCCCGCGTGAGTCACCGCGGGTCTGCGGCGATGCGATGCGATGGTCGGGGATCCGACGTCCGGGACGGGGCGATCGGATCGCATCCCCCGACCTCGATGCTCGCCCGCGTCGCGACTTGACCATTGTATTCGGGAAAGGAAGGAGGGGAGGGTGTCGCCGAGCTGCCGAGCTCGGGTTCTCTCGGACCTCAACACCGTCTGTGGCAGGTCGCCGCTAAAAATAAACGGAATCAGAGCAGATTGCCCCAGGGCGTCGGCCCGATGCATCGCGCTCCGTGTATCTCTGGGCTTCGACGGGGACAACGACGCTGGCCGCGCGTTACTCGCGTTGGTGGCTCTCGACTTGATTCCCGCACACTATGCCGCCCGACGATCCCCCCGCCGGCGGCGGCACGCCCCTCTTCACCGCGCGGGAATGGGCCGCGCTGTTTCCGACGGCCGCGGAGCCGGCGCGACTGTGGTGGCGCGATGCGGCGCCGGCCGCGGGGCAGGCCGCCCTCGAACACGCCGCCGCTTTCCGCGCGGCCGAGCAGCCGGACCATCGCGCCGTGCTGGGACACATCCGGAAGGAGGGGCGCTTCCTCCAATACGCCCTGTACCGTGCCAAATTCCTCTCGCCGGCCGCGTACATCTGCTTCCTGCGATTCATGTGGGCTCCAAACACCGCCGCCGCCGTGTTCATTGCCGCCGTGCTCGCGTTCGGCGCCGCTCTCGCCGCCGCACTCGGCGGCACCGCGTTCTCGGGGCCGTCCGCCGCCATCGGCGCCGTCGCCGCGTGGCTGCCGTTCGCCTCCCTCGCCGCCCTCTACATCCTGTACACGCGGCGCATGAGGTCGCATGCCCTGCCCAAGGAAATCGCCTTGCAAAGCGGGATCTTCGGCGCCCTGGCGAGCGTCCGCCACGACCAGCTCGTCGCCGCCGAGCCGTCGTCGCGGCTCCTCGCCCACATCCCCCCCCGCGGCGCGGCACCCTGCCCGTGCCCGAAGCCCGGTTGTGCCGGCAGGCTCATGGCTTCGGAATCGCTGACGAGGTTGGGCGATGTTGCGGCGTGGATGCTGTTCCAGCTCGCCCTGCTGGTGCTCGCCTGCTGGACCCCCTTGGTGACCTATGCCGCGACCTTCTGGGCGACGCCGTGGATGGCCGCCCTTGGCGTTCTCGCAGGTGGGCGCACCATTCCTTCGTTGCACCCCTGCTCAAACCCCCGCGAAAGCCGCGCTGTTCTTTGCTGCCGTCGCCGCCATCGGAGTCGTCCGGGCGACGGCGATCCCCGTCCCCGCGGGGCTCGCCCTGGAGACCGCGCTGCGCGAACGCGCCGTCGCCGCCGCGCTTTCGGAGCTGCTGGACCGACTGCACGCCGGGGCCGAGTCCCCCGCGCCCGGCCCCCCACGGACCGTTCAGGCGGGCCCGGAGCACTACATGATCCTCCACTCGCTCCTCATGAGCTCCTGGGACACCCGCTTCGCCAGGCTGTATCCCATGGTCAGGTAATTCCTCCTCGTCTTCCCCGCCTCTCTCGCCGCCGCGTTCGTCATGAACGCCGCCGCCGGTTCCTGCGTCGCGGCATGGCAGCTCGTCTACCTCGGCTTCGTGCTGTGCTGGTCGTTTGCCGAGCTGGGAATCTACGCCAGCGCAAACGCGCAGATCGCCGCCGTGCAGCGGCTTTACGCCGACGCGCGAGGGGAGATCCGGGCGCTCGCGGCGCGCATCGCCGCGGACCCCGATCCGGCGCTCTGCGCGCTGCGGAGGCAGCTCGCCGCGCACGACGCGGTGCTGGAATGGTCCACGGGCGAGGCGGAAAAGGCCGGGGCCAAGATGTTCGGGTTCCCGATCACCGGCGGCGTCATCCGGGGCTTGCTCATCACCCTCTTCACCCTGGGCGTCGGCCTGTGGACGGTGCTACGCGGCCTGGGCATCTTCCTCACGGTCGAGACGATGTGCCCCCTCCGGGCGTAGCTCCGATCCGGAATCCGCCTCGCTGCCCGGGCCCGGCGTCTATTCCTCCCGCCCACGCCGCGGCACATCACCCCGCGTGCTCGCCCCTGAACTGCACGTCGCTCGCCTCCGAATCCTGCAGGTATATCTCGCCCGCCTCGATGATCACCGAGAGGCCGGCGGCCCAGAGGCAGTCGATCGAGATGAGGCCGCCCGAGTAGGTCGCGTGGGTCTCGAAGGGCCGGGGGAGGAGGAAGACGTCGTCGAGGCGGGCGCTGCGGGTGAAGAGGTGCAGTTGGACCGGGGACAGTCTGTCGTGGGGCGGGGGGCAATCGTCAGCCCGGATGCGCACCGAAACCGCGTGCCTCGGGGACCGCCCACCTGTCGACCTCGACTCCCCACTGCGTCCCCGCCCTCCCCACCACCCGCAGCCCCAGCTCGTCCGCCACATCCTTGCGCAGGAAGATCCCCAGCGTCTGCCTCCCCGCGTCGATCCACGGCTCTATCCTCACCGACGGCCTCGAGTGGAGCCCCCTCGGCACGGACTTGGGCGAGAACGGCGCGTCGTCGTCCGATTCCGCGCCGTCGGCCTTGGCCGCGGCTTCCCGCGCCGAGTCCCACACCGCGGAGACGTACATCGGGTGGCGGAACGGCGCGCGCGGGCGGACCCGCGGCGGGCTGGAGGAGTACTCCCCCGGGCGCAGCAGGTCCCCGGGCAGCTGCAGCACCAGGGGGTGCTCGTCGTGCTCCTCGTCGTCGAACGAGGCCTCCGAGGGCCGCAGGGGGCGCGGGGGCGCGGTGTACGGGTTCAGGAGGTGGTGCGGGGAGTTCTGCCTCGGCGGGGTGCCGTGCGCCGAGGGGAAGGCGGAGGTGGGTTGGTTGACGGCGGTGAGGCGGGGGGAGAGGGAGGCGTCGGAGGCGGCGAGGGAGGGCGGGCGGGGCGGGGGGTGGTCCGAGGCCGGGGGAGGGAGCTCTGCGGCATACACGGGGGCGAAGCAGCCCATCCCAAGGCAAAGGGTTGTTAGGTTCCAATGACGAAGATTCGAGCCCGAATAAATGGTACCCAGAAGGGGTTAAGCAGGGAGCGGGATGTCAGGGACCCCGCGGAGCAGATACCTGTGGCGACACCCACCCAGGCCGCCCTCCGCCGGCAGCTCGCCGCCCGCGGGCACGACGTCCGGCGAGAACGTCGGCGACGCGATGTCCGCCGCGCCGCCCCTCTCGGCCAGCGACCGCACGGTGTGCCGCCGCGGCTCGTCGTCCGCGGCGTGCGGGCGGTGCGCGCGCCGCGCCATCGCCGCGGCACCCGCGCTGATGGGCAGCGACGACGAGGCGGACGGAGCCGCCGCGTCGCCCGGGGCCCCCATCCCGGCGCCCGGCTCGGGAGGTGGCGAGCGTGGGGGCAAACAAGACAACAGACCGACAGACCCGCAATCAGCTGATCGCGCCGACCCGGAACACGTGACGGAATCTTACAAGAAGTGCCCATGTGCGCGTATATCTAGCATCCTGCGAGCCACATCCAGCATCAGGGAAGGTACTTGGACCCGCCCATCCCCCGCCCGCGCCCCGAATCCTCCACGATCAGCCCCGGGATCCGCGTCTCGTAGACGATGCCGATCCACTCCAGGACCAGCGCGCGCGTGTCCAGCGGCGACACGATCTCCTCGACCTTCAACGGGCGGGTGAGCATCCGCCGGCACCGCGCCCGCCGAAGGACCCACATCGAACGCCTCGGCCGACCGCACCGGGCTCGACACCGCCTGCAGCTCCCTGAACAGCCTGACCCTCTCCCTCTCCCTCTCCCCCGGATCCTTGATCGCCTCGAGCTGTCCCTTGAACGCCGCCTCCACGCCCCCCGCGAGCGGCAGGCTGCCCCATTCCCCGGACGGCCACGCGAGCCGCACGTTCGCCTGCGACTCGTCGCCCTCGCCTCGCGCGACGAGGATGCCGGCGGCGACGCCGAAGGCTTTGCGGACGACGATGGTGAGCCAGGGAACGCGCGAGTCGTAGCTGGAATGCGTGGGGGATGGGTGAGGGAAAGGGGTGGTGCAAGGAGGGCGGACCCACGCGACGCAGGTGAGGCGACCGCCGGCGCGGATTGTTGCTGCTTTCTCGGCGAGCGTGCCGACAGAAAACCCGGGGCTGTCGGTCGCAGCGATCAAGGACTCTCGTCAGCGCAACAGCCAGCCAGACCCGTCCCGGGATGCGACGACCCACCAGTCGACAAAGTTCACGATCGGCAGGTGGAACGTGCTCGCGATCCCGATGATCCTCCCCAGCTTATCGCACGCCCTCGCCCCAATCGCCCCCGCGTTGCACCTCGGGTCCCCGGCCAGCACCGCGCACGGCCTGCCCCCGAACCTCGCCAGAAACGTGCGCACCTCCTTGGCCCACCCGCCGCCGATCTCGAACAGCGAGCCGGCGTCAGCGAGCAGCACGAGGTACGAGAGGGGGTCGTACGGCTTGGCGTTGTTCTCCGGGATCACCCGCAGGATCGCGAACGGGTCCGCCGGGTCCGATTCGGGCGGCACCGGCTCCGTGACCGGCGGCAAGGTCCACCTGTTGGCGGGGAGGTACGACAGGAACCTCCTGATGTCCCTGAGCGCCTCCTTCTCGTCCTCGACGATGTTGTCCGCCGTCCCGTTGGTCCCGTGGATCGCCGCGCCGCCGAGCTGCGCCTTGGTGACCGTCTCGTGGGTGGCGGGGACGACGACGGGGGGGCCGGCGGCGAAGAGGGAGCCGATGTCGCGCGGCATCACCGTGAAATGGGCGAGGGTGGCCTTGGCGGCGCCGAGGCCGACGGCGGGGCCGAGGCACGCGGCGGCGACGGGGATCTCGTCGAGCATGCGGACCGAGTGGTTGAAGCCCCGAAGGGTGGGGATGTAGCTAGGCGGCGGGGTGAATGGCGAGTGTGGATCAGAAGGGGAAAGGAAGCGGCACGGATGGTGCAGGTCCCACCTGTGGCCCGTCTTGAGGATCGTCGCCACGCTGTGGGGAGAAAACGACACTCGATGAACACCTTGAAGAGCGCTCGCGAGCCGGTTGTCCCCACCTCCCGCCGCCCGAGCTCCCGTCCACCAGCCTGATCAGCGGCACCCTCAGCTCCCTCGCCAGCATCTCGGTGTAGAGCGCCTTGCGCTGGATCGCCCCGTCCGCGTGGCCTCCCCTCACCGAAAAGTCGTCGCCGCCCACGACCACGGGCCGCCCGCCGATCTCGCCCCGTCCGCAGATGTGGTTCGCGCGCTGGAACCGGACCAGCTTCTCCGGGTCCTGCGGGTCGTACCCCGTCGCGCCGGCGATCGTGCCGTGCTCCCTGAAGCTCCCCGGATCCAGCAGCAGCGCGAACCGCTCCCTGACCGTCAGCTTCCCCTGCGCCCTCTGCCTGGCGATCCCGGGATCGGTCTCGGGCAGCGCGCGGGACAGCTCTGCGCGGCCCGCGAGCAGCGCCAGGCGGGCGGCCCACGGGAGCGCCGGCGGGGGCAGCGGGGCGACGGGCGCGTAGGCGGAGGCGACGGCCGGCTGCGCGGCGGCGAGCGGGGCGGGCGCGGCGGGCGGCGGGGGCGCGGGCTGGAAGTGCAGGGCGACGCGGCGGAGTCGCTCCGCGGGGGACGCGGCCGGCGCGTCGGAGGGCATCGCCGGTCAGACGCGGCTCAAGAACGAGTTTTGGCAAGGAGGAAATCGGATTTAGGCGGCGGTCCCTGGGTTGGGCGTGCGTGGTGCGGGGATGTTCGGCGCGTCCTCTGCCGACAGACGCGTCTGTCTCCCACCCCATTTCCGGCACTCCCAGACAGCACGAATTGCCCCTGCCTGCTCCCAAAACATCCCATATAGCGATGAGCACCATCTCCACGACCTGGCCGCGGGAGGGCGTCGCCCTCATCACGATGACGGACCCCAAGACGCCGCAGCACAACGTCTGTCGTCTGGCGTCGGCCCGCGTGTTCCTACTGATTCCTGGTTCCTTCGTCAGGTGACGTGGGCGACCGTCGACGCCCTCGCCAAGGCCCTCGAGGCCGCACGCACGGAGGGCGCCCGCGTGGTGGTGCTGACGAGCGGGCAGCCCGGGTTCTGGCTCAACCACGCCTACCTGAAGGACCTGCGCGACCTCATGTCCGGGGACCCCAAGTTCATCAACGACCCGGACCGGAAGCGTGGGTTCCGGGGAGCATGCTGCCCCTCGGAGCGGTCTGACGTCCAGAAACGCAGTGACGACGACCGGGTGGATGCAGTGCCAGGTCGAGCTCGAGCAGCAGCCCGTCATCTCCATCGCCGCCATCAACGGCGACTGCTCCGGTGGCGGCCTCGAGCTCGGATGGTCGGTTCCCCCTCTGGCCCGTGCCCCCTTCCGCCGTGGCTCACCGTTCCCCCGTCCGTGCACGGCAGGTCCTGCGACCTCCGCATCGCCGAGACCGGCTGCCTCCTCTCCCAGCCCGAGGTCGTCATGGGCTTCCCCCCCGGCATCGGCGGCACCTCCCGCCTCCGCCGGCTCATCGGCCGCGCCGCCACCTACGAGATGGTCCTCCTCGGGAAGCCCATGTCCCCCGAACGGCTGCAGCAGCTCGGCGCCATCAACCTCGTCGTGCCCAAGGGCGACGCCGTCAAAACGGCGCTCGAGTGGGCCGACAGGCTCGCGGGGATGCAGCCCGCCGCCCTGGCGGCGGCCAAGAAGCAGCTGACGTTCGGGGAGGACGTGCCGCTGGCGGAAGCGTTGGTCAACGACCAGAAGCTGGCCTCGGGGCTGTTCGGGGCGCCGGCGTCGATGGAGCTGATGAAGCAGATCCAGGAGAGGTACGATGCGGGGGAGCACATGCGCGAGATTTTCTCGACGGGGAAGCTGCCCAAGCTGGAGCAGAAGATGTAGATCGTGCGTGCGCGTGGAGAAAAGCAGAGTGTGTGCGGGGGATGATCCACCTTATGCAATTTGGTCGCGCAGACTTGCAAGACCGCGCAGACCGCATGCAGTGCGGAATGACCGCAATGGAAAAGACGGTCGATGTCGAGAAGCAGCTTTCCTCCCTCGCCCTGGGCGACTCCGCGGGGCTCGGGGCCCCGTCGCCGCCGCCGCACGCCCCGCCGCCCCCTGAAGCTCTCCCGACCCTTCCCGGCGAGCTGCTCCTCAAGGTGATGCACAAGCTCGCCGCCGAAAACGCCAAGGCATCGCTGGCGCGGCTCATGCGTGCTTCCAAGGCCTGCTACGACCTCGGGCTTCCGGTGCTCCACCGCCACGTGGCCATGTTCGAGCGCCGCGGCAGGCCCACCGTCGACATGTGGGTGCGGTACCTGGAGCGCAAGAGCGCGCCGTACTACGGCATGATGCGGGCGCTGTCCGTTACGGTGCCGGGGCTGCACGGCACGGCGGAGCAGGGGCTGCAGACGCTGTACGCGTGGAGGCGCGTGGTGGCCCGCGCGTTCAAGAAGCTGACGGGGCTGGAGAGCGCCAAGCTGGACCTGGGTGCCGCCATGCTGCCGCCCGAGCGGTGGGCCCGCGTGGCGGGGCTGCCGTACGACGACACGCTGGTGTTTTCGACGTGGGGGATGCCGGCGACCCTCCGATCGCTCGACATCGAGGTCGGCGAGGGTTACCCGGCGGGATGCTACGGCATCCTGAAAGCTCTGGAGCGCCATGCGGCAGGACCTGTGTTCCGGTCGCTCTCGTTTCATTGCAGCGGCAGGCTTCTTCCCGAGCTCTCGAAGTTCCCTGATTCGGCGCGCAAGTTGCGGGTGCTCTACGCAACCGCCTACGATCTCGACGAGGCGTCCATCTTCATACGCGGACTCGCGGACGCCGTCGGATCTCAGGCAGCGCTCGAGGAGCTCCACCTCGGCGGCCCCGACGGCGCGGCGTTCCAGCCCCTGATCGCCTTCCTCGACCGGTGCTGCCCGCGCCTCCGCCATCTCTGCCTCACCTTCGGCCGCAACATGCCCGATTTCTCCGCCTACCCCCGCGCCGCCGCCGCGCTCGACCAGCTGGACCTGCGATCTGCCGACGCCGGCGAGTGGGCCGCCGCGCTGACGCAGCCGGGCGTGCGCCCCGCCGAGATCAGCTGCCCGGCAGAGGTGTTCTGGATCAACACCGCCGAGCGGCTGCTCTCCAACGCCCGATGGGTCCGCACGCTCAAGATCACCTTCCCCTGCGGCCGGCCCGTCGACCCGGACGAGGTGATGGCGATCGTGCCCCTGTCGCTGCCGCCCTGCCTGGTGTCGCTGAGTATCGACGTGCACACGGAGCTCGTTCCCGGCGATCCGAGGTGGTTCGTCGACGGGATGGCGGAGGGGCTGCCGAGCTTCGGCCTGCCGTTTGCGCTCGAGGTGGTTGAGTGGGCGATGGCCCCGGGACCCACGGGAGGGCACCGCCGCGTGGCGACGGAGGAGCGGGTCTGGAGGTGGAGGAAAGTAGGGGGTTTGTGGGATTTCGTGGACGAGTCTTGAGGCGCTGCCCAAATAGCCGAGTCCGATCTTTGTTGGGATCTCCGATTCTTCAACCAACACGCTCTCCATAAGTTCTTTCGGTCCCGAAACCGAATGTCAGTCTCCTGCATTGTCCCGGGCTTGGGTGTTTCTGTTTTGCGGATCGTTGGGAGGCTTATTCGTGCAACGCTCTACTCTACATGCCGCTTGAACTTTCGAGCAGTCCCTCCCCTCGGCGACTCATTGCGGCGAACGACCAGCAAGCAACCAGCGAGTGTTTGCGCTCGAACCTAATCGACGTACGCTGACGTGGCGCTGGGGCCGCTCCTCAGCGATGCTCCGAGCGCAGCGAGACGAGGGCCTCCCCCGCTCGGAGCCGTCCACCGGCACCCCGAAGACGCCGTTGCCGCCGCCGTCCAGGCGGTGCATCTGCCCGGGTGCCGGCACGGACGTGATCAACCCCTTTCTCGTCGTCCCGGACCTCGAGCTGCTGGTCACGGTGGAAGGCTGGCCAGCCGTCGTGGAGGGCAAGGAACTTTCCCGGGAGCAGCGGCCCGCACCCACCTGTGTCGATCCATCACCGCGATCGGGGTGTGCGGGGAAATGGATCGCACCCTCAGGGAGGTTCCCGCCCGAAGACGCTTGCTGCAAAAAGCGTGCCTTCAGCAACGCAGCTATCTCCCGATCCATGCTACGAGGTGTCTGGTGCTCGCCAATCAGAATGAACGCGCTGTAGTTGACCGAGGGGTAAAGCGGAAGTCATCAGGCGTCCTTGCGCTGGACCCATCCACCTTCCACCGTGCTTCACCCCAATGCCCCGCGCGGCCGTCTTCCTCGCGCTCTGCGCCCTAGCGCTCCTCGTGCTCGTCGTCGCGCAGCCGGCGCTCGCGCTTCCCGGCCCCATCAGCGCGCGGCACAGCCTGGGTGGGTGGCTCCTGCCCGCACACCGCGTCCCTCCGCCCGCCGAACGCCGACAATACCGCCCGCAGATCTCGCCAAAGGGACCGGGTTCCTCGCAACCAGGAGCGCCGGAGATGATGATGACGACGACGAGGGCGGGGAAATAGGGGACGCGGTCTCCTGGGACGCTCTTCCGCCCCCGCCCCCGCCCCCGCCGCCGCCGCCACCCAAGATCGCCAACGGTCCGACGCCAGCCATCGCCCGCCCGTTTCCGGCCGTTGCTGACGCCCCCCTCCCTCCCAGGCCACGAATGCACGACCAGCTCCGAGTGCGCCAGCGGATGCTGCTACGTCCACGGCGGCAGCCGCAAATGCCGGATCTTCGACACCGACAAGATCAACCCGGCCTTTTGCAGGGGCTGGACGGCTCCCGGGGCCCCGGAACGCGAGCCGTTCTACGGGACGTGCCGCAGCAACGAGCCCTGCCAGTACCAGTGCTGCGACAGGGACCACAGGAGGTGCACCGAGGCTCTGAACAACAGGTGGTCGACCAACTGCATGCTGTCGTGAGTGTTTCAGGAAAGGAGTGGGAAGATGCTTCGTAAAACTACCATCAAGCGACGCCAATACATTACGACACTACCTTACTTCCTTCCCGGCATCCTCACCACGCTTTCGGGCACACCGCAATCCCCTCCGCCATCACCCCTCCCAGTACCGTCTTTCCCGCCCCCGAATCCGCAGCCGCCGCCGTCACGTCCGCCAGCACCGCGCCGTCGTCGTGGTAGACCAGCTCCCACCCCTTCTCGGACCCGGGAACGAGCCTGCCGACCCCCGAGGGGGCGGGGCTGGAGGCGGGCGAGGTGTGGTGGAAGTGCAGGTAGAGCTGCGAGCGCGACGGGAAGAGGGCAAAGAGGGTGGTGTTGGTGCGGGGGTCGTGGGAGAGGTTGTCGACGCCCGAGCCGATTGCCTGCCACCAGAGGGGTGACCCGGTGAGCGAGCGCCAGGAATGCGGACACGGCGAGGTACCCACCACGCGATCCCGCTCCGTGAGCGAGCCGTCCGCCGCGAGGTCAAACACCCCGATCGATCCCCCGCGGGAGCTGCACACCCACGCAGTGCGCCCGTCCGGGGAAACCAGCACGCCGTTGGCCGCGATCAGCCCCGTCGCTACGCGCCGGCATTCCGGCTCGGCGTCGGGAAGGTCCGAGAAGGTGCAGTGCGCGACCGAGGTCACGGGGAAAGGGCCGTACCGGTCCTCGAGGGTGCGGAGGGGAGGGAGGAGGAACATGTGGTCGTTGGTGACGAGGAACGAGTTGGGGGAGGTGGGGGCGACGTCTTTGAGGGGCGGCGACGGTCAGGATCCATAACACGGGCCTAGCGGGAAGCCCACCATTCGGGCTGACGATGTCGGGATGGCACACGTCCCTCACCCACGCCGCCTCGGCGCTACCCAGGGTATGGTCAAACACGGTCACGCACGATCCGGAATGCTTGTGGTTCACGGCGAACATCCTTACCGACGCGTCCTTGGGCGCCTTGCCCGCCCCGAGCGGCTTGGACGCGTACCACAGGCCCAGCCCGTGGGTGCGCAGCTCTGGAACCGCGCCGTCGGGGTACTTGAGCGACAGCGGCGTCAGGGCTCCGCCGCGGGTCCACGCGCGGAGGTTGTAGGCGAAGAGCTTGTCCAATGCGGGGTCGGGGTTGCCGCGCCACGCCAACGGCGGAAACCACGCCCGTCGTGCTTCCAATGAGGATGCGCAGGCGAGGAAGGCGGTGCTCGACGGGTGGTGGATTTCGACGTCCTCGCAGCCCGACAGCCGCGTGTCGACCCAGCACCCCTGGCGGCCCAGCCCGACGGTGTCGTTGTGCCCCTCCATTTTAAGCACGTTGGGCTCCACGCGGCCGAGCAGCGGGGCGACATGGGCCGCGACTGGGTCCAGATACGGGAACACCGAGGGCGGGACGGCGACGGGCGTGTTTGTCGCGTGGAAAACGAGCAGCGCCGTTAGCGCCGTCACGGGCGCCGCGAGCAGGAAGAGCAGGAACGTCGTCGCCGCGGACGGCCGGTCGGACATCGCGGGAAGCGTGGGGGAGACAGCAGACGGGGCGGTCCCTCGCCCTGACTCGCTATCCGCACACTAATCACGCCGCCCCTTGCTTCGCGGGGAGGATGATCCGTCGCGCCGTACAAGCCATCCTGAACCCCTCTGGGTCCACACGATGGTCGTACCGCGACTGCAGCTCGGCTCCCCGCATGATCAGCACGTCCCCATGTCTGGCGCGATCGGCCACGTTAGCACCCTCGCGCGGCACCGTCACGGGTAACCCACAGCAGCAGGATCCGCAGCACCTTTCCCCCTCCCTCTCCCACGTCGGCCTTGGCACCCCGCGGCTTGTGCTTGCTGCGGAAAGACATGACGCACGGCGACCCCATGCTCCACGTCGCCACGGTGCCCTGCACCCCGGGCTCGCCGTCGTCGTGCCAGTCCATCTTGGAGCTGCGCGCGTACAGCGCGATGAGCATCTCGTTGAAGTCGACCCGGGATTCGGAGGAGAGGAAGGCGAGGGCGGGGAGGGTGGAGAGGTGGAAGGGGGAGGGCTCCATGAAGTACGAGTGGCCGTACTCCTCTGTGGACGGATGCGGCGTCAGCAAGTTCGCACCGCTCCCCGCCAGCCTCGCGTGCACGCACCGCCAAAGTTAACGCTGTAATGGCTCGTCACCGTACCCTTCCCCAGCGGGCTCTGCTTGAGCACCCTCCTCTCGAAGCCGATCCCTCCGTTTTCCGGCCCCAGCGAACCGTGCAGCTGCAGATCCCTGAACACCTCATCCGCCCGATCCACCAATGGGGTGCCGTGGGCCCGGCGGTGCTCCACCGTGCAGCCGTTCGGGAACGCGTACACGGTCTCGCGGCGCCCGTCCGGCAGGAACCCCGAGCTGATCCCCAGCACGTGCCCAGCATCCGGTTTGCCGAGGGACCCGTCCCCCGCCACCCTGCCCTGCCCCGTCCACGCCGTCGACACGTCGCCCACCGGCCTCGCGATCGCGGCGGTGCGGCCGCAGCCGAGGCAGGTCCAGCCCGTCCAGCTGCGCGAGCAGGAGATGCGGCCGCAGGTGCGGCAGTGGAACGCGGTGCGGTCGAAGGTGCCCGGCGGGGAGTATGCTGGCGGGGGGGCGGGGAGGATCGGGAACGGGGGCGTGAAGAGGTCGTCCGGTTCCAGGACGGGGAGAAGGAAGGTGGGGTGGTAGTGCAGCTGCGTCGGCGGCGGGAAGAGCACGTACGCGGGGGGTTGCAGGGAGGCGTCGAGGGTGCGGAGCTTCCACCACGCTTCGCAGTCGAGGTTGCCGCACATCCAGCCTTCCTCCCACCGACGCGGACCCTTCCACCCGCAGAGGTGGCACGCCTCCACCGGCTTGGCTGAGGTGGCGAGGTACGGCTCCCAATCGGGGTTCCACGCCGTCGGCATGGCCGCCTGCACGAGGCGGGGGGCGGTGCCGTCCGACATGACGTAGCGCAGGGTCTGGGGTGGGGTGGGAGGGTTGGAAGCACGCCGCTTGCGCTTGCGGTCCGCGGCCTCGGGCGAGATCGGCGTGGGCGGAGCGTGCCTCGGCCGCGTCCGCACGACCACCTGGCCGTCCACAACATCCAGGTATTCCTCCACGTCCTCCCCATTCGCCCGATTGGGAAGCGCACCCCGCTCCACGGGCCCCTCGATCGCCGCCGGCCCCCCGTCCATGTAGCTCCGCACGCTGCCGTCAGGATCCACGCGCTGCATGACCAGGTGCGGCCACCACCTGCCCGCAACCGAGCGGTCGGTGTCGGGGGAGCCGGTGCGGATGAATTCGGCGCGGAACTTGTAGCGCAGGGCCGTACGGGGTCCGGGGGCGGGAGAGTCCGGGGCGGGCGGGAGGTCGTCCGAGGGCGGAGGGGAGGGGAGGTGTGATTCGGGGGGCATGCTGTCAACTGTGCTGGCATCGCCGGGGTCCATAGGCTCAAGCTTGATCGCTGGATCCGCCGTCGGAGCGGCGAGGTTGTCGGGCTGTTCGATCTTCACCGCCACGTCGGCCTTGATCTCGCCCTTGGCCTCCTTGCCCGGCTTTTCCGGAACCCTCGATCGCCGCCCCGTCTTCGGCGCCTTCTTCCCCTCGGGCAGCGCGGGCTCGGGTTCGATCCAGTAGTCCGTGATCTTGGCCCACCCCATCACCACGTACCGGGGCTTCATCCCGTCGGCCACGCCTCGTGGTCCCGTGCCCGCGGGCAAACCCCCGGCAAGGCGATCCCAGTCCAGCGGACACTCGTACCGCGTCCCGAAGATCGGCAACACAGGTGTTCCGTTGCGGTAAGCGTCCAGGAACAGCCTCCGCGAGGGATCCTTCTCGCTCTGCGAGCTCTTCATCGCGCCCGAGGAGGGATCGAAGTGGCCCCCCGTGTGCGAGATGAGCACGTTGCCCGTAAACACGTCCGCGTTGGCGATGCTCGTCGTGGAATCGATCAGCCAGACCGGCACGCGCTCCGCCCCCGGCGCAGCTGGGTCCTCGCGGGCGGGGTCGAAGGGCAGGGGGACGGGGTACGTGCCGCCCTGGTAGGAGCGGAAGTACTTGGAGCCCTCGCAGATTTCCTGGCGCGTGGCGGACCACACGGGCGGGCGGAGCGGGGGAGCCGGGGGAGGGGGCTGGTCAGGGGCCGGGGGTTCGGGCGGCGCATCGCGGCCAAATGGCCGTCTTGGGGTCTCCTTCGGCCCCGATGGGCGCATCGTAATCGGATCCATAGAATGGCACGGAGATTCGCGGTAGGAACGAACGGCAAAGAGCGCGAGCGCCGCGTTAACCTCGTCGGGCGCGGGGGACCCCGCGGGCAGCGGCTCCCGCGGCGCATGAAATGCAGGCGCCGCCGCCGCCGGTGTGGGAGGCAGAGGCGCGATGTCGCGGAAGAGCTCGCTGATCGGGGGGAGCCGCATCGCGCGGGGGGCAGGGGGAGCGCGGGGTGGTCCCGAGGATGGCCCACTGGCGGCTGCAGCTTTCGCAAGTGCAACTTGCAGACGACATTTCGAATCTATCTCAGGATTACACGTCCCGTCCCTTTTACGGCGACGGAACGAACCGCCTGGTAGTCCATTCCCCCACGAGCTTGCCCCTGGCGCGGGGATCGCGACGCCAATAAGTCACACGGATCCTCCGAAACGATCGAAGGACGCACCACTTCTCCAACCCCTTACCCGCGTCCTGCCTCCCGATCCGACACTCCACCAGCCGCACGCCCTTGCCGGCGAACGCCTCGTCGAAGGACTTTTCGAGGGATTCTGGGGTGTCCGCCAGGTAACCGCGGCCGCCACCGAACAGAGCAGGGAGGGCGGCGTAGTCCCACGACGGGATTGAGTTGTAACTCCCCTTGTGCAACACCTCCTGCGACGGAAGCAAAGCAATCAGACCTCTCTACGAGCCCGCGCAGCACCCTGAAACTCGCCTCGATGGTGTTCCCGCTGTTGTTCTCGAGCACGATCAGAACGTCGGCACCCGATGCGATCATGGTGCTGATGGCCTGCGCGGTGACCTGCAGCGCGCCGTCGCCGACCAGCAGGACGACCTCTCGGGTGGGGTCGCCGAGCGCGAAGCCGAGGGCTGCGATTGCGGTCAGAAAGCATCGATCGGGTTGGAAGCAGACGGGAAGCCCACCAGCAGGCGTTGCGTACCCGATCGCGCCGTACTGGAACTGCATCTCCGCCTCCACGTCCTGCAGCCTCAACATCGCCCCGTCGAACTGAGAGTTGCCGATCTCCAGCACCAGGGCCGACCCGGGCCTCAGCCTGTGCTGCAGCGCGTCGACGATCTCCTTCCTCGTGAGGGGCGCCTCGCCGCGGGACGTCTCGGAGTTGGGCTCGTGCGCGCGGGCGCCGCTGCCGGCGAAGGCGTCCCAGCTTGCCGGCTTCTGGTGGAGCTGTGCGTCCAGGAGGGCGGAGAGGAGAGCGGGCATGGCAATGCGGGCCTCGCGGCCGTCGGGGAGCCGCACCCGTTCGGGGCCGACATCCAGCACCCTGTCTTCCTTGAGCTTGGTCTGGAACCCGGCGGTCGAGTAGTCGCTCCACTGCCCGCCCACGCACACCACCAGATCCGACGCCTCGACGATCCGCGCCAGCTCGGCGGAGGAGGAGCACGGGCCCCAGTACGTCCCCGCGAACCGCCACCCCGGGTTCTCGGGGACGCAGCCCTTGGCGTGAGGCTGGATTGCAACGGCGCAGCCGAGCTTGGGGAGGAACGCGTGGACGGCGGTGAGCGCGGAGAAGCGGCGGGTCTTGGGGCCGATCAGGACGACTGGGGAGGAGGAGGCGTTCCAGACGGCGGTGAAGGCCGAGGCGGCGGCGTCGAGCAACGAGGTCGGCGGGGTCTCGTAGATGGGGTGCAGGAGAGGGAAGGGTGAGGCGAGGCCGGTAGGGAGGGGTTGCAGGGCGAGGTTGGTGGGGATCTCGATGTAGGATCTGTCGAGAAAAGAAGGTGCCGTACGTGAACAAAACAGGCCAGCGATACCTTGAGCCGAAACGCGCAGGTGAAGGCCGAGGCGGCGGCGTCGAGCAACGAGGTCGGCGGGGTCTCGTAGATGGGGTGCAGGAGAGGGAAGGGTGAGGCGAGGCCGGTAGGGAGGGGTTGCAGGGCGAGGTTGGTGGGGATCTCGATGTAGGATCTGTCGAGAAAAGAAAGTGCCGTACGTGAACAAAACAGGCCAGCGATACCTTGAGCCGAAACGCACGGCTTGCGGCAGAGAATGGCTTCCGAGATGGCCTGATCAATCATGGAGACGGCGTTCGTGGGTGTCCTGTGGGTTTGGAAAGAGGATTACGTACGTCGAAGGCTTCGCTCCCTCGGCGACTCCACCGACCACCCACTTTATCCGCCCGGTCCAGCAGGTCATGCCCTTCATCGTTTCGATCGCCAGGTCGTACCGTCCTTCAAGCCCGGTCGTGTGGTGCGCCACCCTCCCCGATCCGAACTCCCCGGTGTTGACCGACCCGCTCACGACCAGCAACGCCACGTCCTCCGCGAAAGCCCCGGCCACGGCGTTGCACATTCCCAATGCCCCGACCGTGAAGGTGACAACAACGACTCCGAGAGGAGGACGAGTCTGGCCCGGCGCGGAGGATATGCTTCTGGACAGGCCATCGGCAGCATAACCGGCCTGGAGCTCGTTGGCGCAGCCGATGTACCGGAGCCGCTTGCCCTTCTGGAGTTCGTCGAGGATCCCGAAGTTGTAGTCTCCTGCAAAACAAGTGAGAAGCGGAAACGCGGTTGCCTGCTGGGGGCACGAGGAAAGGGACCGACCCGGGACGCCGAAGAACTCCTTCACGCCCGCTTCCTCGAGGCGGTAGGCGAGGTAGCGCCCAACGGTGACCTGGTTCTCGGCAATTGGGTGCGGCTCTATGCGGGGGAAGGTGCCGGTCTCCTCCAGCGCGACGGGCATCGTGTTCGGATGAGGAAGATGAGGTAGTGGGGAGAGGTGACTGTGCGGTCCAGTCATCGCGCCCGGGCGTCCGAGCGTGTCCAATTCTCCCGTCCCGCACCGACTCACTTAAACCTCGAAGGAACGGCTGCGAACGGACGCAACTCAAGCTCCTCAGCTCTCGTGCCTCGCTCCACCCGGGGAGCGTCAAGCCGCATCATCCTCTCGCCGCGCCCCGCTCAAGACCATGTCGAGCAACCCCGCGCAGCTCGTCGGCACGGACCCTCGGGAGATGCACACCATCACCCCGCACCTCGTCTGCGCCGACGCCGAGAAGGCCATGGACTGGTACGCCAAAGCCTTTGGCGCCAAAGACTTGGCGCGCCTCCGCTCGCCGGAAGAAAGGCTGCTCCACGGCTCGATGGAGCTCGGCGACTCGCGCATCATGCTCGTCGACGAGATGCCCGAGATGGGGGCGCGCGGGCCCAAGCTGCTCGGAGGGAGCCCGGTCACGCTGCACATCAGCTGCCCGAACGTCGACGCGGCTTTCGCGCGCGCGGTGGAGGCGGGGGCCGAGATCGTGGTGCCGGTGGCGGACAAGTTCTGGGGTGCGTTTTTCAGCACGCGGGGAAGAGTCCGGATCGCTGAATGTGGCATTCCCGTCCACAGGCGACAGGTACGGCCAGGTCCGCGACCCCTGGGGCCACGAGTGGTCCATGGCGACCCAGATCCGCAAAGTCACCCTCGAGGAAGCCGAGAAGGCGATGCTGCAGGCGATCGAGGCGCGCAACGCCGGCGTCGCTGCCGAATCCGAGTAGGCCGCCAAGGCCACGAGGGACGGGCATGGGGCCTGAAGTGGGTTCGCGCTTGAAACATCAATCGGATGACATCTAGCTAACGCCCCGCGCAGCCGTGCCGAGCACTGGATCCCCGAGCATGCGGAAGCGTCTTCATCTTTGGAGCGACAATAGCAGAACTGCGGATGAGGTAGCTCCTTCTGGCCAGTGATCTTGTCAACATGTCAGTTCCCCCGCGCTCCTCAGGCCTGCTTGGCTACGGCCTTCGCGATGGCGACAATCAGCGCCCCATTCTCCCCGTCCTTGTTGCTTTCCTCCCCCATGGTGGTCCCGTACAGCCTGTTTGCCGACAGCTTGACCACCACCACGCCCTCCTGCGGCGCCACATACACGTTCTGGTTGTAGACCCCTTCCGCGGAATAGTGCGGCCCGCCCGGCCACAGCCACCACTGGTACCCATAGCCTACGGGGAGCTTGTGCCCTGCGATCTCGGTCTGACCCGGCATGAGGTGATCCGCGTCGGCCTTTGTGGATGCGGCGACCCAGTCCGCGGGGACGACCTGCTTGCCGTCCCACTTGCCGCCGTTGCGGTAGAGCTCCCCGATCTTGGCAAAGTCGCGCGCCGTGAGCAGAAGCCCGCCAAAGGCCATCTCCCGGCCCTCCGTGTCGATGAGCCAGTACCCGGTGTCCTCGAACCCGAGCGGCCCGACGAGCTTCTCCGACATGTACTCGGCGATCCCCTTGCCCGTCGCGCGCACGAGCAGGTTTCCCAGGGCCTGGGTGTCG
The DNA here is from genome assembly GCA_025558095.1 of Hyaloraphidium curvatum. Taxonomy (NCBI): domain Eukaryota; kingdom Fungi; phylum Monoblepharomycota; class Hyaloraphidiomycetes; order Hyaloraphidiales; family Hyaloraphidiaceae; genus Hyaloraphidium; species Hyaloraphidium curvatum. The sequence goes on from JAIVFI010000040.1 coordinate 450,968, forward strand.
CCCGAGTTGTACCTGCACAGCGTGCCCGGCGGGACCTCCTTGGCCATCTTGGCGACGAAGTTGTCCAGCGTGTTGCCGCCGGTGAAGCACGCGCCGAACTTCATGATGTCGCTCTCTGGGTCGGAGTAGTCCTCGACCCAGCGCGCCCCGGAGGACATCTGGAGCACGTCCTTGATGCACACCCCGTCGTACGCCGAACCCGGCTCCGCGGAAATGTACTTGGAGATGGGCTCCTCGATCGAGCCGATGAGGCCCTCGGCGACGGCGATGCCTACCAGCGCCGAGGTGAAGGATTTGGCCACCGACATGGACGGCCAGACCACGTCGCGGCCGCCGGAGAGGAAGTAGCGCTCGTGCACGACCTTGCCGTCCCTGAGGACGAGCAGCGCGGCCGTGTCGGTCGCCTTCAGGGAATCCTCGACGGCGAGCGTCTTTCCGTCGAATTCGAACGTCTCCGGGAGGACGGCCGGCTTGCCCTCCGGGAACGGGCGCGGGGAGGCTGACGGCGGCATCGCCTTGTTCGCGAACAGCTCCTTGAAGCGCGCAAAGTTGTCGTGCTGCGGCACGCCCTGGAACATGCCGATGTCGAGGAACGACAGGCGCGCCGGAGGGGCCGCCATCGCCGCGATTCCTGCCGGAGTGGTGTGGGGGACGCGGCGCGGAGAGTGAGGTGTTGGTTGACCCGCTTCCGCTCCGGGAGCCGCGATCGAAGCCCGGACGACCCCGACGACGCCTCGGACGTCCGACAACGACCCCGCCTTTCGAAGACGACTCCGAAACCAGCGTCCGGTGCCCATAATGAATAAGCCGACAGTAAGCCCGACACAAGCCGTCCAACCCCGTTCTCTCCCCGCCATCAGACGCTGTAGCTCGTCCTCCTCCACGCCGGGCACCGCTTCTCCTGCCCCGGAACCTGGCCGTACCCCGCCTTCTTGAGCTCCGCGATGAACCGGTCCATCCGCGCCACCACGTCCTTCATCTCGGCCATCTGGACGAGGATGCCCTTGGCCCGGCGGGTGCCGACGAGCTGCGCGAGGGTCATCGGCTTGTAGGAAGGGTTGAACCACGAGGGTTTGGAGGATTGGATGAAGTTCTGCGCGGCGGGCGGGCGGTGTGGTTAGGCCCGTCCTCCGGGTGCGGGGAAGGCAGCGAACCTTGAAGGCAAGGAGCTCCTTGTAGTAGAGCGCCAGTGTCGCCCACGACTGCTCCGGGATCCCGGGCTCCAGCATCTGCTCCCACGCGTGCTCGTTCCCGTGGTTGACGAAGTTGCTGTCCGGGCGCGGATCAGCGTTTGCCGGCGACCCCCCCGCGCCGCGGGACCCACCACTCCTTGGGCGACCACGACACGCGGAACAGCTTCGGCCCTGCCTTGTACATGGCTGTCAGCCGCTTGTCGCCGCAGTAGTAGTGCGATGTCCTGTCCGCCAGCTGGTGCAGGTAGATCCCGTAACGCACCCACAGCTCCGGGATCGTCTGGCCAGTCGCGTTGTCCTTGCTCGTGGGCAGCGACGCCATGTAGGCGCCCAGCTGCCTGACCTTGGTGATGTTGGTGATGGTCGCCGGGTTGGGGTAGTCGCAGTTGGGGTCGTTGGGGCAGTCGTAGTCGATGATCTGCTCGCCGAGCGTGGTGTTGGCCGCCGCGGCGGGGATGGGGCCCTGGATGATGGTGCCGAGGATGGGCGGCCTGATGGTGTTGTCGACGAAGGAGCCGTCGTCGAGGCAGCGGTCGCCCTGGACGGGATGCGGGGGTCAGCGGGCCCAGGAGAGCGATGCCGCACCGCGGGCCACCTTGAAGTAGTTGCCGTTCTTGGGGTAGGTGATCCCGCACGTGCACAGCAGGTCCGACCTCCCGAACGCCCACGTGCGGGCCTGCGCCAGCATTCCCTCGGAGTTGTAGTCCTGCACCCTGGGGTTGAGCCCGTTGGTCGGCGGGCGCGTCAGGCCGTAGAGGATGCCGAGGTGCCGGATGTGGCTGCCCGTGAGCGTCGAGATGCGCATCATGCCGCGCATTTTGGGGGGGAACCACTGCACGGGCAGTGGAGTCCCACATGAGTCCGTCGGCGTCCATTGCACCTGTGGGGGGGTTGTCAGCGGGGGCGACGGACGGCGGGGCAGCTGAGGGAGGCCCACAAAGTCGATGGTGTTGGAGCTGGCGGCGAACCAGTAGGCGGCGTCGCGGGTGAAGCCAACGGCTTGGGCCGTGAAGAAAATCGCGTCAAAGTGGAGGAAGCCGCGGCAGGTGTCGGCGCCGAATGTCTGGCTGCCCGAGGCGAGGTTCGTCGCGGTGCACTGCGGGTCGTTTGCGTCGACCTTGCAGTTGAGGTCGATGGAGGCCTGGAACAGCGCCGTGACATTGTTGCGCCCAAAGCATGTCTCCTCGACAAAGGCGGCGGCGGGCGGCGCGAGGGCAAACAGCGCCGCGAGGGCGAGCGCGGCGGCGAGCGCGGCGCGCCTCATCGCGGCTCGGATCGTGCGGGGCGACGCCGGGGGCGCTGAGCAGAGGCAGATAGGCCGGCAGTCCGCGAGCCGTCGCGCGCGAGGAGTGGGGACAGGCCGCCCGAGTTGTTGAGGGACGAGGACATTCCGCCCAAGCCACGCCGCGTGAACTGGATGACGAAGCCGCCCGGCGGCGTCCCAAAGAACACGAAGGCGGCCGCCAGATGTGCTACAAAGCACGCACTACGAAGATCCGGTTGCTGTCGAGATACTTCGGTGATGCTGGGCCGCCCGTCGCCCATGCACCGGCGGTGGACACGACGAAGAGGCTTCCGGCCGCGACCCATCAGCGCCATCCGGCTGGCAGCGAGCCGCACGGCCATCTCCGTGTGATCCTTCGGACTGATGGAACGGTACGGTGCGTGCTGGGTCCACGAGGCTCGCGGGATGCCGCTCGTCCGCGGAAGGCAATCAATTGGCCGGCCGCCCGGCTCCCCCGATCCGCTCGCGATGCCCCCCACGCTCACCGCCGCCGTCCTCGGCGCCAAAGGCTTCCTCGGCTCCGCGCTCGCCGCGTCAATCCTCGCGGCCGGCCGGCTCTCGGATGCCCGGGGGGGCCCGGCGGACGCGCGGCTGCTCTGCCCCGTCGGGAAGCTCGTCCTGTTCGACCTCGCGCTGCCCGAGGCGCCGCCGAACCCGCACGGGATCGAGGTCGTCTGCCTCGCCGGGGACATTTCCAATGCAGAAGACGTGAAAACGGCCGTGGAGGGGGCCGACGCCGTGTTCCATCTCGCGGCGGTCGTCTCGGGGCAGGCGGAAAGAGACTACGCTCTGGGCCGGAAAGTCAACGTGCGGGGCACCGAGAACGTGTGCGAGGTGCTTTCCGAGGCGGCCAAGGGGGGGAACAAGGCGAGGGTGGTGTTCACTTCCTCGGTGGCAACGTTTTCGGTGGACGACGCGGCGCTGGCGTCGGAAACCAAGGGTTGGCTGTCGGACGACGCGCCGCAGAGGCCGCTAAACACGTACGTTGCCAATTACGGCCATTTGGGCCGGTTTACAGTGGGATCTGACGCGTCTCCCGCCCTCTGCCGCAGATACGGCTCCCAAAAGGCCGCCATGGAGCTCCTCCTCACCGACCTCTCCCGCCGCGGCGCGCTCGACGCCGTCACCGTGCGGCTGCCCACCGTCTCCGTCCGCCCTGGGCTGCCCAACGCGGCGGCGAGCTCCTTCGTCTCGGGGATCGTGCGGGAGCCGCTGACGGGGAAGAGGGCGCGGTGCCCCGTTCCCAGGGGAGAGATCGAGGAGACGAGGATCTGGATCTGCAGCCCGTCGGCGGCGGTGGAGTGGTTGCGCTGGGCCGCCGTCGTGGATACCTCGGTCCCGGGTTGGGGAGCCTTCCGCTCGGTCACCCCGCCAGGCATCTCCGCCAGCGTCGCCGAGATGCTGGATGCCGCCGAAGCAGCCAAGCCGGGCGCCAAAGCGCTGGTGGATTTCGAGCCGGACGACGCGGTGATGGCCATCGTGCGGAGCTGGCCTCCCGGCTTCCACACCGAACGCGGCAAGGCCCTCGGGTTCGCCCCGATGGAGGGGGGGATCGCGGCGGTGGTGCGGGAGTTCCTGGAGAGCGGGGTCGAGGCGACGCTGCGGGCCAGGGGGGAGTGATGAATGGGCGGACGGGGTGACGACGGTGGGGGCGGGGCGGGGCCTGGCGAGGGATAGCTGGCACGGGCTGATCGACAGGAGGACTCCCAGATCCGATGCCATCCACGTGCGCGATCGTCCATCCGAGTTCGGGAGAATCCGATCCGCGCGGAAAAGCCCCCCGGGGGAGGGCGGCCAGGGGTCGGCCGTCTCGGCCAGCGCGGGTCGGCGCGGCCGGCCGAGGGATCCCCGACCGGCGAGGGGACCAAACAGCCCGCGCCCTCCGCCGCGCGCCGCCGGGCACCGGGAGCCGGCGGGCGGCGTCGGCGCGGCGGCGGGGATTTTCCGCGCAGGCCGAGGGGCCGGAGGACGGAGGAGGAGCGCCGACCTGCCGCCGACACGGCCACCGCCCAACCCGGAGCGATGGCGTCGAAGGCGTCCCCGCGGCCGCCGCAGCCGCCCGGCCGCCCGCGGATGGGCTGCTCGTTCTGCTCCAGGCGGAAGCGGTGCGTGGCCAGTCGCCCCCGACAGCCCCGGGATCCCCTGCTCACCCACCCGGGCCTCCCCTTGAATCAATTACAGGAAATGCACATTCCCCGGCGACGGCGGCCCGTGCGACGAATGCTCCGCCCGCGGCATCGAGTGCGTGCAGCCGGACCCCAACGTCGTGGGTGGCCGTACGCCTCCCTCCCCCGACCCCCCGCTGACTCCCGGCCTCCAGTCCCGCCGGCAGCGCGAGCGACTGGAAAGGATCGAGCAGCAGCGGCAGCTGGCCTCGGTCGTCGAGCAGCGGCGGCGGTCGTCGGCGTCGTCGGCAAACTCGCCCGCGTCGCCGCCGTCGGCGCAGCTGGCCTCCGCGCCGTCGCGGTCGCCCGCGGCCGGCCACGCGGCCATGTTTCCGCCGTTTGCTCCGTATCCCGGGTACTCCCCGGCAGGGCCGGGCGGGCCGCCTGCGCCCCAGGGATACCCCTTCCCCGGCGCCCCGGCCTTCCCGCCCTTCTACAACCCCCCGCTGGGACCGGCCGGACACCACCAGTACTTTCCCCAACCCTCGCCGCCCTTCCTTCCCTCGCCATCGCAGCCCCAGCCGTGGAATCCCGAACCCCCTGCCTTCTCCCGGCCGTTCCACTACCCCTCCCCCGCCCCCGGCTACCCTCCCCAGCAGAGCCAGCAGCAGGCGTTCCCCCCGCCACTTCCTGCCGGCCGCCCGCCGCAGCAGGATGCCACGTCGCTGGCGCAGGCCGTGTACGGGTTCGCGCCGAGGAACGAGGACGGGAGGGGGAAGATGGGGCTGGCGCTGATGATTGGCGGCGAGGACGCGCCGCCTCCCGGTACGTCTCCGGCAGCGCGCACGCGACCGATCGCCGCTGATCCGGATTGCTCCCCCCCCCTTTCCTCCCCAGACCTGATCGAACCCGCGCTCGAGGCCTTCTGGCACCACACCCACTCGTGGGGCCCCATCGTGCACCGCGCCACCTTCACCGCCGCGCTCGCCCGCCCCTGCCCCGTGTACCGCCGGCGCCCGCTCGCGCTGCTGCACGCGATGGCGGCCCACGGCGTGCGCGAGGCGGCCGCGGTGCCGGAGCTGGACAGGGAGCGGTGGGCGCGGTGGCATGCCGACCGGGCCGCGGGGGAGCTGGACGCGCACTTTGCCGGGACCGGATCGGGGGCGACGCCGCTCGAGGTGGTGCAGGCCACGCTGATCCTGGTCATGTTCAGGGTGGCGGGCGGGGATGCCGAGGCCGGGCTGGGGATCCTGTGGCGCGCCGCGTCGACCGTGCGCGGCATGTGCTTCCACCCCGGCGGGGCATGGAAGCCCGCCGATCCGTCGCTCCCCCCGCACGTGGGCTGGGCCGAGGAGGAGATGCGCGCGCGCGCGCTGCTGGGCTACTTCTCCTCGGACGTGACCTTTTCGTACCACGCGCGGCGGACCCCCGCATTGGACTACCGCGCCGTGGCCTTCAGGATGCCGTGCCACCAGGCCTACTTCGACGCCTCCGACCCCGAAGCCGCCTTCGCGCTGCTACCCCCGGGGGGGATGCCCGAGTTCCGCGTGGGCCCGCTGGTCGACGGCCCGCCCGAGGCGCGCAGGGCGGTGCTCGAGGCCAGCGTCGGCCGGGCGTTCGAGGGCGGCGCGACGTGGCAGGCGCTCTCGGCCGTGGCGTCGTCGATGCGGCTCGCGAGGGTGGAGCTGCGCGCGCTGCAGGAGGCGGCGGGGATCGACGTCTACGCGCTGGCGGCCAAACACGGGTCCGAGTCCCCCGAGGCGCTGGACGCATCCGAGGAAGCCTACCTCCGCGGGACCGCGGCGCTCGACGACATCGTTGCCGGTGTGAACGCTCTCCTCCCGCCCGAGCTCCGGGGGGTGGCCGACGGCGACGCCCGCCCGCTGTACGCCCACGCCGCGCGCGCCCTGGGGGCCCGCGAGCACGCCGGCGGCGCGCTCATCTCGCTCGTCTCGCTGCACACGGCCCGCGTGCAGTCCTGGATCGGGCCCGAGGTCGCCTCCACCGCCCGCTTCGGGACCGACCTCCCGTTCGCCTCCTCCCCGCGCTTCCTCGCGGTGCTGGAATCCTCCCTCCTCGTCGCCCGCTTGCTCGCCACCGCGCTGGATGCCGACCCGGACCTGACGGGCGTCCATTTCGCCGCCCTCCCCGGGGTGCTCGCCGCCGGCGCCGTTGCCATCGCCGCGTGGCGGATGCACGCCGGCTTGGGCGCGGGCGAGGGGTACGAGTGGGATGCGAGCGCGGTCGGGAGGTTCCTCGAGGTGCTGGGGCGGAGGTACAGGCCGTACGGTGGGTTCGGTGGGTCTGCCTCCTGCGAGGTGCCGGGAAGGGCTGACGGTCGTGCGGGCGGCAGGGACGCAGTTCTGCAAAGAGTTCAGGAGGATGCTGGAGGATGCGGGGATGGGGGAGCAGATGCCCGGGGAGGGAGGGTCGGGGGCAAAGGCGGTGAGGCAGGCTTCGGCCGTGGAATAGGCCGGGGGATCGAGGGATCGGGAGCGGGGAACGGGCATGCCTGGAGAAGATCGCAAGGTTCGGTTTGTAGTCTCGAAACGATGCGGATCCGTGCTCTATTTGTTCGTCCCCAAAGCGGGGAGCGGTCTCTGAAATGGATCTGTCTGGCGAGAACGTGCATCGAATCCAAACCGAGGCAGCGGGATCGTGTAGCGGAGGTGTCCCTGGACATTTACCGCTGAGTATGAAAACCCGAAAATGCGAGAGACCGGTACGCGAGGGTCGATTTGGAGGGGCGGTCCCGATTGGGTTCGGCGTTGCGGTCCCGACCCTGGCAACAAAAAAAGAGCAAGGGCCGCTTCGAAGAACCCGTATCCACCCTCCCAACGACCTCCGAGCGTCCCACTGCGGCCGCCCGCGATGCCGGTGCAGTTCGAGCTCGCCGGCGCGGCGTGGGGGCTGGCCCCCGCCGCGCTGCACGGCGGCGCGCGCGAGGCCCCGAAGCGGCAGAGCGTGCCTCCTCTGCGCCCAGCGGAAATCGAAATGCGTGTGGCCGTCCGACGACGCGTTGGCGTGCGAACGCTGCGAGGACAAGGGGCTCGTGTGCGAGCAGCCGCCGCCCGATCTGGTTGGTGCCTTCCTGTTCGCCGGTCTGAGCGTGTGGCAAACCTCGGGCCCTGCAGAGCCGACGCCAGAGAGAGCGGATCGAGAAGGAACGGAAGTTGCGGCTGGCGAGGCTGCAGCGGGGTCCGCGGGCCCGCCGCGATGCCCTGTCGTACTCGCCCCCGCGGGCCGTGGCGTCCGAGGCCCGGAGCACACACTTCCTCAAGGCCTCCCTGAACTTGCAATGGGACGCCTTGGCCTTCGATTCCGCGCCGGCCACCGTCTCGCCCGCCGCGCTGAGCCCGTTCGGTGCCCAGCTTGCCGCCGGCCTGCCCTCTCCCCCGATCCTCGCCGCCCCGCTGGTGCGCCCCGCAGCACCTCTTTCCGCCGGAGACGCCGGATCCCACTCGGACCACCTGCTCACAGCCCTCGCCGCGTACTGGGCCTACAAGAACCCCACCGCCGCGCAGATCCACCGCCGCACGTTCGAGGAGGCATTCCTCCTTACGCGCTGCCCGCTGTACGGCCGCAAGCCCGTCGCTCTGCTCTACGCCCTCGCTGCCAACGGCATGCTGCACGCCGACGTGCCGGGCCTCCCCGATCGCGACCGGCGCCGCGCGGGGATCTGGTTTGCGGAGAGGGCAAAGGACGCGCTGCTGGCGGGCTTCTTCGGTTCGCCCGCGGATGGCAGGGACAAGATGGGCGGGCTCGAGGCGATCCAGACCATCCTGCAGATATTCATGTTCACGGTGTCTGCGGGCAAGGGCAACGCCGCGCTGCCGCTGCTGCAGAGGGTCGCGGCCGTCATCAAGGACCTCTGCTGGGACGAGGCGCGCGGCCAGTTTCGGGGAGCGGGCGAGCTCCCCGCCACCCCGACCGACTGGCTGCTCGACGAGATGCGGATGCGCTCATGGATCTTTTACTTTACCGTCGATTGGTGAGTCTGCACTGCTCTTCGGGGAACGGAGCCTGACCATCCGCTCTTCCAAGCACGTTTGCCTACATTACCAACCGCGACACGCTGCTCGACTACGAGCATTACCAGTTCCGCGTCCCGTACTCCGAGTACGCGTTCGACAGCAGGTCCTCCGACGTGGCATACGACCTCGTATTCCGCCGCAACGACCCCGCCGAGTACGGTGCAGTGGTCGACCTGCTGCCGCTCATGTGGGAACCCTGCGACGAGACCCGCGCCGACATGCTCCGCGAGTTCGTGGCCCCCATCTTCCAGCGCAAGCGCAGCATCAACGCCTTCCTGCTCCTCTCCGTCCTGATGCGGTGGTCGCGGATCCGCCTGCGGAGCTTCGCCTCGTCCCACGGAATCGTCCCCTTCCTCCTGGCCTCCAAGATCGGGCTCGGGCAGCCCCTCACGGACGAGGAGGCAGAGTACCGCGGCATGGCGGACTGCTTCCCCCGCTTCCTCGCCGACCTCCGCGCCGCCCTGCCCGCTGATCTGGGCCCCTCGTTCTTCAACGGCGACCCCGCGGTGCTCTTCTCGCACGCCCCGCACTACTTTGGCGACCCCTCCCTCGCGCACTGCCCCCTCCTTGCCGCATGCGCGATGCACTCGGCCGTCCTCGAGAACTGGTGCGACGACGACATCGCCACCACCGGCGTCTTCCGCTCCCCCGCCGGCATCCCCTCCGCCCTCCCCGGATTCCTCGCCTCCCCCGCCTTCGCCGACTCCCTCGAAGCCGCCATCGTCATCTCCCGCCTCGTGGCGGGACAGCTGGCCGCCGAGCCGGGGCTGCGGTACAACCACGTGGCGACAATGTTCGGGACGCTGCGGGCCGGGGGGCTGCATCTGGCGTCGTGGAAGCTGTATGCGCGCGGCGGGGGGCGGGAGGAGCTGCGGGAGGGGCTGGTGGCGGACGTGCGGGCGGTGGCGAGGTGGATGGACGTCATGGCGGAGAGGTACAGGCCGATCGGTGCGTCCGCCCGGCAGCTGGCGGCAACCGGATACACGATGCTGACCCGCGGATCGATCGCAGGCACCCAGTTTGCCGACATCTTCCGGCGCCTCGTGCGCGACGCCGGGATTGGCCGGCCCGGACCGGCGCGGGAAGGGAGCCGCTTCGTGGTGCAGGCGGACGTGATGGACGCGCTGCGGTTCCGGAGGGCCGTCTCGGGAGCCGATGGAGAGGACGAAGAGCAGTAAATCCCGTGCGTTGTCGATCCGGATTCGCGGCTCGCTCGGCGGAAGCGCGCTCGGAACTCCCAGCCGGCACCGGTTTCTGTAAATGATGCTACACAGTTGTCTTAATTGTTTCCATCGTACTACCCGGGAGAAGCATGCCAGCTCGCATGATGGCCGGCGCGTGTGTTTGGCGACGCTCCAGGTGGCGGCGAAGATCGAGCTGAGTCACACTCGACCCAACTTCCGGGCCCCGAAGCAGCAGCCCATTCGCCTTCAGCTCCGTGAGGAGCATTAGACTGCGATGCTATCCGCGATGCGCTCCTCGCCGGCGGGCATCGCGCCCGCCCTGGCCCGCGCCGCCCGCTGCCAACCTCCCTCCCTCCCGCGGCCGCCCGCCCACGCGCGGGCCGCCACCCGGCACGCCGGCAGCTCCGCCGGCCGCATCGGCCCGCTCTCCCGCACCCTCATCGCGCAGGAGGACCGCTTCGGCAGCCACAACTACGCGCCCCTCCCCGTCGTCTTCTCGCGCGGCCGTCCTCGAGAACTGGTGCGACGACGACATCGCCACCACCGGCGTCTTCCGCTCCCCCGCCGGCATCCCCTCCGCCCTCCCCGGATTCCTCGCCTCCCCCGCCTTCGCCGACTCCCTCGAAGCCGCCATCGTCATCTCCCGCCTCGTGGCGGGACAGCTGGCCGCCGAGCCGGGGCTGCGGTACAACCACGTGGCGACAATGTTCGGGACGCTGCGGGCCGGGGGGCTGCATCTGGCGTCGTGGAAGCTGTATGCGCGCGGCGGGGGGCGGGAGGAGCTGCGGGAGGGGCTGGTGGCGGACGTGCGGGCGGTGGCGAGGTGGATGGACGTCATGGCGGAGAGGTACAGGCCGATCGGTGCGTCCGCCCGGCAGCTGGCGGCAACCGGATACACGATGCTGACCCGCGGATCGATCGCAGGCACCCATTTTGCCGACATCTTCCGGCGCCTCGTGCGCGACGCCGGGATTGGCCGGCCCGGACCGGCGCGGGAAGGGAGCCGCTTCGTGGTGCAGGCGGACGTGATGGACGCGCTGCGGTTCCGGAGGGCCGTCTCGGGAGCCGATGGAGAGGACGAAGAGCAGTAAATCCCGTGCGTTGTCGATCCGGATTCGCGGCTCGCTCGGCGGAAGCGCGCTCGGAACTCCCAGCCGGCACCGGTTTCTGTAAATGATGCTACACAGTTGTCTTAATTGTTTCCATCGTACTACCCGGGAGAAGCATGCCAGCTCGCATGATGGCCGGCGCGTGTGTTTGGCGACGCTCCAGGTGGCGGCGAAGATCGAGCTGAGTCACACTCGACCCAACTTCCGGGCCCCGAAGCAGCAGCCCATTCGCCTTCAGCTCCGTGAGGAGCATTAGACTGCGATGCTATCCGCGATGCGCTCCTCGCCGGCGGGCATCGCGCCCGCCCTGGCCCGCGCCGCCCGCTGCCAACCTCCCTCCCTCCCGCGGCCGCCCGCCCACGCGCGGGCCGCCACCCGGCACGCCGGCAGCTCCGCCGGCCGCATCGGCCCGCTCTCCCGCACCCTCATCGCGCAGGAGGACCGCTTCGGCAGCCACAACTACGCGCCCCTCCCCGTCGTCTTCTCGCGCGGCCAGGGCACGCGCGTGTGGGACGCCGACGGCAACGAGTACATCGACTGCCTCAGCGCGTACTCGGCCGTGAACCAGGGGCACTGCCACCCGCGCCTGGTGCGCAAGATGGCGGAGCAGGCGGGAAGGCTCACGCTGTCGTCCCGCGCGTTCTGCTCGGACCAGCTGGGCCCGTACGCCGAGTTCATAACAAAGATGTTCGGCTACGACCGCGTGCTGCCGATGAACACCGGTGTGGAGGGCGGGGAGACGGCGGTGAAGCTGGCCAGGAGGTGGGGGTACGACGTCAAGGGGGTGCCCAAGGACAAGGCCGTCGTGCTGTTTGCCACGGGCAACTTCTGGGGGCGGACGCTGGCGGCGTGCTCCACATCGGACGATCCGGATTGCTACGGTGGGCCGTCCCTGTCGCGAGCGCGGTCGACGGCTCTGACGATCCGGGGCTCGGATCAGGCGGCTTCGGGCCGTTCCTCCCCGGCATGGGCAAGGTCACCTACAACGACGTTTCGTCCCTCCGCGCCGCCCTCGAATCCGACCCCAACATCGTCGCCTACTTCGTCGAGCCCGTCCAGGGCGAAGCCGGCGTCGTCGTCCCCGACCCGGGCTACCTCGCCGCCTGCGCCGAGCTCTGCAGGAAGCACAACGTGCTGCTGATCTGCGACGAGGTGCAGAGCGGGCTGTGCAGGACGGGGCGCATGCTGGCGAGCGACCACGAGGGGGTCAGGCCGGACGTGCTGATTTTGGGGAAGGCGCTGTCGGGGGGTATGATGCCGGTGTCGGCGGTGCTGGCGGACGACGAGGTGATGCTGACCATCAAGCCGGGGCAGCACGGGTCGACCTACGGTAAGCTGCGGCGGGGCGCGTGCTGGAGATGCTGCTAACAGGCAGGTGGGCAGGTGGCAACCCGCTCGCGTGCGCCGTCGCGACCGAGGCGCTCCAGATCCTCGTGGACGAGAAGCTCGACGTCGCCGCGGACCTCCGCGGCGCGCAGTTCCGCGCCGGCCTGCACGCCGCCGTCTCCCGCCACCCCACAATCCTCGAGCTCGCCCGCGGCAAGGGCCTGCTCAACGCGATCGTCGTCCGCGACGACGCCGCCGACCGCAGCGGGCGGAGGATCACCGCCTGGGACGTGTGCATCGCGCTCAAGGACGCCGCGGGGTACGGCGCGCCGAGGGGGGTGCTGGCCAAGCCGACGCACGGCAAGGTGATCAGGCTGGCGCCGCCGCTGGTGGTGACCGAGGAGGAGGTGGCGGAGCTGCTGGGGACGCTGGATGCCGTGCTGGGGGGCTTGCACGAGGGGAAAAGGACATGAGGGCCGGCATCGCCGAACATGTAAATAGCTGGCGAGCCTCTGAGTAGCCTGCTTCGTCCGGGACCCGAAACTCACTCTGCCGATTGATCGGACGAGCGCGTTGAGTCAATGCTCGGAGGGCCGGACGTGAGTAATCGCCGCACAGCCTCCCTCGTCACTCCACGAATCCCACCCCGCAAGCGGCCTTTCCGGCGCTTCTCCCACCGCCAATCAAAGCAAAATGACCTCCGCGGAACCCGCACCCGCCCCGCCCGCCCCCGCCGGCCGCGGCCTCTTCGGCAGCCTGCTCGGCACCTTTGCCGCGCTGCAGATGCTCCCCCCCGGCGTCGCCGACCTGCTGCAGCTCGACGCCAAACCCGCCGAGACCAAGCCCGCGAGCGCGGCGGCGGTCCGTCTGCAGGCGGCGGCGGCCAAGGCGCGGGCCGCCAAGGCCGCCGAGGCGGATGCTGCGGAGGAGGCCGAAGTTGCCAAGGCCGGGGATCCCGAAACCAAAGAGGCCTCCGAGCCGGCTCCCCTGACCGCCCCGGCTCCCCTGCCCGCCGGAGACGGCGAGGCCGCCGCGCTGCGCGCCGAGCTCGAGCTTGCCAGGGCCGACCTGCACCGCGTCCGCGTTGCCCGCGAATCCTTGCGCATGCAGTTCGACCTGGACCACGAAGCATTGCTCGCGGAGCGCGATTCGCTCGCTGCCGCCCTGCAGGAAGCGCAGGTGGAGAGGGGGATGATGGAGGCGGAGATGGAGGCGCTCAGGGCGCAGCTGGAGGAAGCGCAGGGCAGGGAGGGCGTCAGCATGGAGGAGCACGGGCGCGTCGTGGCGGAGCTGCAGGCCAGGGAGGAAGCCGACGCGCAGAGGGACGCCGCGCTCGCGGGCGTCAACGGGATCCTGGCCAGGTGGGGCATCCCGCGATGACGACGCCGATTGGCGCTGATGGGGTCGTTTCCGACCAGTTGGGCCGAATTGGTGCACGGGATCGACGCCCGGATCGCACCCTACGCCAGCGGCACCATCACCTCCATCTCCGAACGCCCCCCTTCCCCACCCTCGCCCTCGCTGGGGCTGCTCAAGTCCTTCCGCAAGTCCAAGCGCGCGCCGGCTTCCCCGACCGCCGCGACAGGCCCCGCCAAGGACGACGCCGACTGCGCCCTGTCCACCTCGACCTCCGGCTCGGCCGACGACGAGGAGGGCAAGCCGCTCCCCGGCGTCGGTGCGGCGTGGGAGCTGCTTCCCGCCGCCGAGGCGCTGGCGAGGGGGCTGAGGGAGCTGGAGGAGCGGAGCATGAAGGTGCCGTACGGGCACGTGCTGGCGCTCGGCAAGGTGGGCGGGCATTGAGCCGCGGGTATCGATGGGAGGCGGGATGGGGACGGGGGGGCGGAGGAGGTGGGGAGGGATGGGGAGGGTGTACAGATACCGCTGGGCCGGGGGGGGCTGCCATTCATCATTTGGGGACAAGCATTCGGCACGGTGTACAAAATGACACCCTAGAATTGGACGTTTTGGCCACCCAGATTGGTCGAGGGGCAAAAGCCGCGGTCCCGCCGCCAGGAGCACGTGAAGGTGTCCCCGTGCGGCAGGAGAGGAAGCGAGGGATCCATGACCGATCGGGGCATGCATGCGCGGGTTCGCCGGCAGATGGCACGCCGAGGCATGACAGGACGCGTGCTGCCCCCAAGTAAGCGGCGAGGGGCGCGGCCGGCGGCCGTTTTGGGTCGGCCCGATGCGGCGTTTGCGGTGTCGTGTCCGCGGGGGATGCACGGCGCCGAACCGACGGCGGACGTCCGATTCATTCACGTGGTCACTTGAAGATGCCGGAGCGGTCGGTTGCTCCCGAGCGGACGGCTGCAGAGGCGGGTCGGGCAGATAACGGGCGGGCCCTGGGCGGGCGGGCGGCCGGGTGTGGCCAAACAGCGGCCTCCTCGGCGGGACGCGGGCAAGGGGGCGGTCTACCGAATCGAAGACGATGGAGAGAAGCCGCACATCTCCCGTGGGCCGGATCCCCATCCTTGTCCGTTTGGCCGTCCGGATCTGCTTTTCGCCGGCGTCAGGGTGGCAAAACGGGCTGGTTGGCCGTTGCGCCCTTGCGTGTTTGCTCCCCCGTCCGCCCCGGATCAAACGCTCGTGCGCGCTCCGGGGGCTGTCGGCAAACCGGTGCTGCTCTCCGCGTGCCTTGCGAGCGGATAGGGCGCCGCGGATCCGGGCAGGAGCGCGTGCAGATCCGGAGGGGACCCTGTGCCGCCGCCCGGATCGTCAACAACCGCAAGCACGCCCGGCCGCACTCCCGGCGGACCGCCAGCGGCTCCCCGGACCCGCGCGGGCACGCCTGAAATTCATTCGGCGCGGGCGATCGTCTGCGGTGCCGGGCGGCGCGGCGGCGGGACCGGCCCGCGATGGGATCCCCGCTGAGCCCGAGCTCGCCGACGTGGGGCGCGCCGCGCGGGTGGCGGCTGCTCCAGCGGTCGGCGGTGTTTGCTTGGTTGGGTCTCGCGTGCGCGCTGGTGCTGCTCGCGAGGGAGTGGGCGGCCAACGGGGACTGCCCGGGCTGCGCGCGGTGGGGGCGGGCGGCGCTGGAGGAGCGGGGCGCGCGGCCGCCGGCGCTGCTGCCGCAAACACCCTCCCCCTCCGCGACCCGCTCTCCCTCGCGGAGCCCCTCCCCGCCTGCACCGCCGGGCGCGACCCCCTCCCCGTCTGCACCGCCGGGCACGACCCCCTCCCCTCCCGGGGTCGTCGACCCCCACTTTGCGCCCCTCGCCGCCGCCCTCTCGCGCCTCGGGCCCCCGCAGCCCTCTTGCTTCGTCGGCCCGCCCGCCCCGCGGCGCTTCGACACGGTGCTCGTCGTCGCGCAGGGCCGCTCGGGCAGCACCTCCCTCCTGCGGTTGCTCAACACGCTGCCGTGCTACAACATCCGCGGCGAAAACCCAGAGATCTTCTCGTTCCTGCTCGGCGCCCCGGCGCCCCGCCCGCGCACCCCGCCGCCCGCGCGGACCGAGCCCCCCGAGACCCCGCCCGTCGCGCGCTCGTTCCGCGACGCCGCGGCGCAGCTCGCCCCCTTCTCGCCCGCGGACCTCCCCTGGTCCGACGAGCCCAAGGTCAAGCCGTCGTGGTTCAACCGCGTGGACCTCGGGCGGACCGACGCCGCGCTGCGCCTGCTGGCGGGCGAGGTCTTGCAGCACGTGCCCGGGAGGGTGACGAGCGGGTTCAAGAGCATCACGCTGTTTTCGGGGAAACCGTTCGACTACGCCGCGTCCCTGGCGTTCCTGGACGACTGGATCCGGCTGTTCCCGCGGACGGCGGTGGTGTTCATCACCCGCGAGGGGGCCGAGAGGTCGGGGTGGTGGCGGCAGACCCGCAACGCGGCGGGGTTGCTGCGGCAGCAGAAGGCCGGGTTCGCGCGCTTCGCGGGGGAGGTGCGCAGCGGCAGGTACCGCCATGTGGCCGGGGCGGACGTGCGGGTGGCCCACGTGGACTACGGCGGGTTGGTGCGGTGCGATGGGGGGAACGGGACGGCATTGGGGGGCATGTACGCCGCGCTGGGGGAGGCGTTCGACGCGAAAAAGTGCGCGGGGGTGATGGGGAGGAACGTGGAGGACTTTGGCGTGGCCATGAGCGACAACGACTACCAGCCGGTCCAGGTACGGATCGTGCGGCCGCCACCTTGGTTGGCAGCTTACCCCCCGCCGCGATCCGCAGTCCGCCAGCGGATGGAACTACGGCTTCCGGCACTTCCCCGTCGCCGGCGCCCAGCCCGTCCCCCGCCCCACCTTCGGCCGCTTCCTCCCCGCTTCCTCCCTCCGCCCCGCCGTCTCCCCCTCGGACCCCGCGGAGTTCCACGCCTCCCCGTGGTCCACCCCCCCGCTCTCGATCGGCCGCGCGCTGCACCATCCCGCCCTGAGCCCGGGGAGGAGGACGGCCGCGGTGCCGTGCCGGAAGTGGCGGGCCGGGGCGGAGATGGATGCCGAGGCCGAGGTGAGGGTGCCGCCGCTGCTGCCGGCGTGCGGGACGCACGCGCACGCGGGGTACGATTTCCACCTGCTCGTCGACGGGCGCCACCTGCTCACCAAGAGGTTCGCCCTGGGGACGGAGGGAGGGACGTTCAGGGCCGCGGTGAGGGTCAGGAGCGGGACAGAGGTCGAGCTGTGCCCGGCGCCGGTGATTCCCGGGAAGCGGAGGGGGGATGCGGACCACGGGATATGCCAGCCGGCGGTGGCGGTGCTTGCGGTGCTGAGGCGGGCGGCGGCTGCTGCTGCAGCGTGAGGCGTCGTCGGGGGGTTGGATTTGGGGACGGGCTTTTCGCGATCGGGAGGGGGGAGAGAGGGGAAGATTCTAGACGCAATACCCGCAGATCCTGTAATGTATCCACGGGCCGATGTAGGCAAGTATATCGATCGCGCTGCCCCCCATTGCTTGGGCGGGCCCGCTGCGGGGGCAGCTCCTGGACAGGGAGCGGGCCCTTTCGGCCGCCGCGGCCGATGCGGAGAGGATGCGGGCGAGGTTCCTCGGGGTCGTCGTGGACGCGGGGGTCGTGCGGACGCTGCTGGTGACGGCGCTGACGGTGGGCGTGGCGCTGTTTGGCATCCTGCGGGGCTGGGTGACGGTGACGCTCGAGAGCGTGTGCAACACGGCTTGATCTGGGGCGTCATCACGACCGTGACTAAGAGTGTCATGTATTGTTGGATAATCTGAACGACTTGGTGGCATTCTCGCTCGACCTCTGCTCCCTAGCTCTTGGCGGGAGGGACGCCTCCGTTCCCCGCCCCGTCTTGCGGCTCATCCGGCACCCCATACCCCAGCATCTCCAGCACCGCCGCGCGGTCCAGGTACAGGTCGTTGGTCAGCCTGTCAACGGTCTCAAGGTGCGCCGTCCTCCTCGCCAGATCGCGGCTGGCGCCGGCCTCGAGCGCGGCGATTCGTTCCGCGAGGGCGAGCAGGGCCGCGGCCATGTCGGGATCGGTCCCGCCGGGGAGGTGAGGGAGGGTGGAGGGAGGGAGGGAAGCGACAGGGGAGGGCGGCACGGTGGTCGTTGAGGCCCACGAGTCGGATCTGGCCCTGGTGACGGAGGCGTCCCCGCCGTCGGGTTTGCCGCCTTTGGGCCCGCGCCGCGTCATCGAACCCCTCCCCAGCTCCGGGTCCCATCCCTCCCCGTAGAGCTCCCGTAGCCTCGCCGAGTACGCCCCGCGGAGCAGGAACGCCTGCACGACGCCGAACGGCCGCAGCCGCACCGACCCGAACAGGAAGCGGTACGCGACCAGGGACCAGGTCAGCAGCGCACCTGCGGCCGTGAGCACGTTGACGACCGTAAAGGCGTTGACCGAGGTGTCCTCCTGCACCGTGAAAAGCGCGCCGCCGCCGCCCGCGGGGGGGTTGGCGGTGGCCACGCGGAGGGAGAAGTAGCGGTAGTACCCGTCGTCGCCCGTGGTCTCGTTGAAGCGAGCCATCCGCTCACGGGACACCTGCACCGAGTAGACCTGCCCGCCGGGGGCGCGCTGGCGGTAACGGCCGCCGCCGTCCTCGGAGCCGGCGCCCACTGTGCGGTCGATCCGCAGCGTCCAACGGGCGTCGGTCTGGGTGTTCATGTCCACGGTGAAAAAGTCCATCCGGCCCAGGGAGGGCGTTTTGCCGGAGAGGAGGTCAGCGGTGGTCCGCGGGTGCACGAGGGCGGCCCAGAGGGGCGAGTCGCGCTGCGAGACGAAGGTGGCCTCGTCGAGCGAGGGCACGGGCACGAGCATGCCCAGGGAGTAGCTGCCAGCACCGGATTCGTCCGAAGTGTTGACCTGCACGGGGGAAGTGCCCGAGATGGGGTAGAGCCAGCAGGATATGGTAGGCCCCTGGTTGGTGACGTCGACGCCCAGCCGGCCCGGCACCCGCCCGCCGCCGATGGCGAACGTGGCCAGCTCCAGGGGCACGTACGGAAACCCGGGCGACTTGGTGTTGTACATCCGGACCGCGCCTCCCGGCCCTGGAGCGAGGAAGGTCCTGTTGACGCCGAACGAAGGGAGCTCCTGCAGCCAGGTGTCCCACACCGCCTGCTCGACGGCGGCCGGCTTGTCGCAGCCCGTGCGTGCGGCCTCGTACTCGCCGTCCTGCCTGCGCTGCAGCAGCCCGCCCGCCGCGGGCCGGAAGCCGCCCTCGAGCATGGCCCCGGCCGAGCAGAACCCGCGCGTCAGGCGGTCCCCGCACAGAACCAGGTCCGGGTGCTGCAGCGGCACGACGAGCGTGGCCGACCGCGTGACGGGCGTCTGCGTGACGTACTGCTGGATCGTGAGGCCGAGATAGACCGCAGCACCGCCCGCTATAAGGAGGAGGCCGACCACGCGGGCGACGGCGAGCGACGGCGGCCCGATGCCGTACAGCGCGTCGGACGCGGCGCGGAACGGGTTCCAGCATTTTGGCTTCTGTGGCGGGGGCTGACCGGCGCCCATTGTGCTTTGCCTGGTGGGGGACTTCGCGGAACGTTCGATCGGAGACTGCGCCCGCCGGCGTCGGGCGGGATGCGCAACACCGCCGATCTTCCTTTCCGACGTCGTTGGGTACATCAGAGCCATACAAACGTCCGCTCTACCAAATAGGACGAGGCCCGTGTCCCCGCCAAAGCCCGCCTCACGGCTTTGCCGGGGGATGCGCGACCCTGAGCGAGCCCGTCTCGAAGTTGAAGTCGACCTGGGCGCCCGACATCATCAAGGGGTGCACCAGGGTCGACCCCGTCGTGTCCTCCTCGCCGGCGTCCGAGCCCTCGCCGGCGCTCTCGGGCGGTGCCCCACGAGCCGCAGCGACGCCCGCGTCCATCCCCGCGAGCCGTGGCGGCGGCTCGAAATCGCCCGCGGTCGCGACCAGCCACGGGTGCCGCAGCGCCTCGGCCGCGGTCGGCCTCCTCGACGGGTCCGGCTCCAGAAGCCTGGAGAGCAGGTCCGCGGCGCCGGGGGGGAAGCTCAGGGGGGGCACCACGTAGTCCGCGGCGGCGATGCGGCGGTAGAGGTCGGCGTAGTTGGCCGAGTCCTCGAAGGGCGTGCGCCGGCAGAAGAGCTGGAAGAGGAGGATGCCGGCGGCCCACACGTCGACCTTGGGCCCGTACGGTTTGCCGCGGACGACCTCGGGCGAGAGGCAGAGGGGGGTGCCGGTGGCGGTCTGGAGCGCCGCGTCCCGGGAAAACACCGAGCTCTTGTCGTCCGGCAGCCCCGCCGCGGGGCCGAAGGGCTGCGAGCTCGCCGAGTCCGGGGGCAGCACGGCGCAGCTGTGCAGGTCGCCCAGGGCGATGGAGAGCGGGTCCTTCATGTCCCGCAGGAAGATGTTCTGCCCCTTGACGTCGCGGTGGACGATGCCCTGGGCGTGCAGCGTGGCCAGGGTGCGGAGCAGCAGCGTGACGACGCGGGCCGAGGTGCGCTCGTCCAGGGGGGCGTGGGTCTCGATGTAGCGGTGCATGTCGCCCTCGCAGAGCTCGGTGAAGATGTGGAAGTGGTTCCTGTCGTCCAGGAGCTCGAAAAAGTAGACCATCTGGGGACAGGCGTCGGCGGCGGGGCGGATCGCGAGGCCCTGCACCCGCACGCGGGAGACGGCGACGGCGGCGGCGGGGCCCGGCGGCTTCGGGACCACCTTGTGGGCCCTCCGCTCGCCGGTCGGAAGGAACTCGGCGACCTTGACGAGCGCGTTGCTGCCCTTCCCCAGGTGCCCCACGTCGTTGTAGAGCTTCAGCCGCACGCGGCACAGGGAGAACCGGTCGGCGTCGCACAGGCCCCAGTAGCCCTGGCCCATCACGCTCTGCCGCGCCACGAGCTCCTTGAGCCGGGCGCGGTCCGAGATGGAGAGCCGGAGCGGCGGGCCCAAAGGGTCCGTTGGGGCATCGCGCGCCGCGAGCGCTTCGAGCGCCTCGGGCGGCAGGTCCGCGGGCTCTTGTTCGGCGCCCGCGTCGGACATGGCGGCGGCGATGCGGCGACGCCCGCGGCAGTGGCGGCGTGGAGAGAGGGACGTGAGGTGGGCGTGCGGCAGGTCCTCCGCCGCTCCGACGCGCTCTGGTCGACTGCCGCCCGAAGCCCCACGGGCAAAAATCCTGCCGAAATCCGGCCCAAACCCATCGCATCTGAAAGAAGGCCGACGATGCCGCAACCGCGGCCGACGGGGATGGGGCCCGGAAACCTCTCGCCGTCGTACCAAGGCTGCGAAACCACGGGTTCTTGCAGGATGGTTCGCGGATGCGGCTGGAACCCATACGAGGGGAACCATGGTGGCTTCCAGACCAGGTATCGAAGTCCACGTACTTGTGCGGGATGCGGATGGGGTCTCTCGACGCCACGATAGCTGTTGGGTATCGACTTCGATCCTGCAGCGAATCCGAGCCGTCCCAAAAGATTGATGACTCGGAGTCCGTGAGCAGCCGACTTCGATGGTACAAGCGGTCGGCCTTGGCGACGAGGGCCTTCCGCGTTTTCACTTCCCAACGACGAGACCCTGTCCTATCCCTTCGCGGCGAAGGTTCATGGATGACGCTCGAACCCATCGGAAAAGGACCGTGCATCTTCCGAAAATCGATTCCGAAGTCCGCACTCGCGTCGGGGATGCGGATGCTGGTCCCTCGACGCCGAGGGAGTTGCTGGATCTACGGACGCGCGCCTCAATCCCTCGGTCCAACCCGAGCCTTCGATCGAGAGTGAAGGGTCGGAGCATGTCCGTGAGCAGCCTTCTTCGATAGGAACAACCGGTTGGCCTGGTGAGAGGGGATGCGTGGGTCCCTGGGCGCATGCGGCGCCCCACGATCCCCAAAAAGCGGTGGGACACGAACAGCGCTCCGTCCCCCGCGATGGCGGGCCGCGGCAGCCCGGCGTCGACCGACGACGGCGACGACGATGCGCACCTCACGGCGTTCGGGGCGGCCGCCCTGATCCGGGCCATCTATGCCGGGCTGCCCGACGGCGCGGTGGCGGTCAGCGAGGCCGCCATGATGGAGCTCAACGGGCCGAACCCGCCGGCCTGCGACCCGCGGATCCACGCGTTCTATACCGACGAAACATATTTAACGACCCTGCGGTTCTGCGGGGCGAATGCGGTGCTGGCCCAGGGCGGGGATCCGCACGACCGCCGCTACTCGAGGGCCCTCGCGCTGGCCGCCGTCGCCGATCGGCTGGAACGGCGTGCAACTCGCCTCATCGCGGCCGGCATCGCTCGATTCAGGGGAGAGGCGGCGGCAGCGAAGGGAGACAGGGCCCGCCTGAGGACGCCGGCGAATCTCGCCCTGCAGTGGGCCCTGCTCACGGCGGCTTCGTGGGCAAACGCCGTTATGGCGCGTTTTGACGCTGCTCGGGCCCTGGCCGCCCAGCTGGCCGATATCTGGCGCGCCACCGGCGTCCCGAGACACGTCCTCCGCGACGACCCCGAGTGGGCCGGCTGGACCCTCGACGACCTGCTCTGGGTCGGCCTGCACGTCGACGCCTTCTGGAGCGGCATTCCCGACGAGATGATGCTGGCCATGACCACGGGGACGCCCCTGGCGTACGATCCGCCGCGCGATTTCGGAGAGGTGCCGGTAAACTGCCCCGCCAAGCTACTCTGGGAGGTCCCGCCGCCATCCAAGCGGCCCATTGGGGGCCCGATCCCGGCCCACCTGCCCACAGCCCACACGGCCTTCACCGTGCGCGACGTCTTGGGCTTCCTGGACCCCACCCTCCGCCCTGCCGTCGACCCGGCGCTCAGAACGCGCGTGCTGGACTTGTGCGTCGGCGACTTTGTCGCCTCGGGCGTGTTTCACCTCATGACAATCAGCTGTTACGCGAGCTGCAAGGTCGCCGAGTTCCTCCAGTGGCTCAAGGAGGACGCCGGGCTCACGATCCTCGATCTCCTGCTAGCCGAGGAGATGACCTCGCGCTCCGGTGCCCTCTCGCCCCACGGCAGCGACGCCGGCGAGGCGCCACGGGCCGTCCCGGAGCACGTGCAGGGCATGGACCGCCGCTTCGTCGAGCGTATCTTCCGCCGCCCGCTCGTGAACGAGGCCCTCCGGCGCCACCGCCACTTCCGCGACGCCCTCGCCGCCGTCTTCCGCTCCCTCCCTCCCGCCGTCGCCGCCGCCGAGCGCGACAGCGACTACCGCGCCTTCGCGGCCGCCGTGCCTTACCTCGACACGGGCAAGCAGCAGCTTGTCTTGTCGTGCTTGGCCACGCTGCGGCAGACGGGCTTGCAGCTCGTCAGCCCTGCACCGTTCGAGGACCTGGACGGATGGGGAAGGTCCCTGCAGGACGCGGGGTCCGCATCCCGGCGGGGGACGTCCCAAGACGAGGACGACGGCGAGTCCGCCAGCGACCTCGGCTCCGTGCTCGACTCGGAGGTCCTCGCCGGGGAGGTCGACGCCCTGCGCAGCATCTGGTTCCGCTCCTCCTCCTTCTCCGTCGCCCACGCCAACGCCATCGTCATCGCCCGCTCCGCCCGCATGATGGCCGAGCGCTTCACCCCGGAGGAGCTGGGCGCCAACATCTTCATCACCTTTGTCCTGCGCGCCGCCGTCGCCGCAACCTGGCTCTTCCTCCTCATCCTGCGGCGCTTCCCCGCCCTCGCCGCCGACGCCCCGCACGAGGACCGCGCCCGCGCCGCCGCGCTGCACGCCTCGATCCTCACGGACGTCCGCGCGTGCCTGGAGCTCCTCCGCGTCTCGGGCAAGCCGGCGTTCCAGGACGTCCGCATCCTCCTGGAGCGCATCGTGGCCGAGGGCGACCCGCGGCCGCCCACGCCCGCGGAGCTGGGGATGCTCCGCGCCGCGCGGCGGGCGGCGCGCAGGTGCCCGCACGTGGATGCGCTCGGGAGCCTCGAGGGGGGCGAGTGCTACGTTTGCGCGGCGGCGAGGGCGGCCGAGGCGGAGGGCGAGGTGCTGGAGGATCCGCTGGCGCGGATCGGGAGGGAGGCGCGGGCGCGCGGTTCGGGGAAAAGGGTGCGGTTCGGCGGGGAGGTGCGGGTGTTTGGCACTTGGTCGAGGAGCGAATACCCCCGGCGCGAGCGCGACGGGCAGGAGCACGGGGAGGCGGAGGAGCTCGGATCGTCTGAGCTGGGGGCGGGGTCGTCCGACGAGCTCGAGGGCGATGGTGCACTGGGCATGATGCTGCAGGCGCGCGAGGGAACCATGGCCGAGGCCATGTGGACCTGGCAGACGGCACCCCTGAAGGGGCCGGGCCCGGAGGAAAGCGGGTCGGTCATCACGGACTCCGATGGGAGCTCGGACCTCGCGGTGGACTGGGTGGCAGGGTCGGCGGACGTCAGACCATCGATATCCTAGGCAAACGATACACCAACTCGCAGAAAATGGCCCAGCCAAGCCTTCCTCGATACCATCGATCGCCTTCCGGCGAGTCCCCTCAGGGCGCCGGCGTCGGAGTGGGCGTCGGGCACCCCGGCTTCATCGCCTTGACGTCCCACTGCGTCCCGTTCGCGCTAAAGAGCCGGACCGTGACCGACCCGCTCACGTTGCCCAGCTGGATCGCGCCCATCGTGACCCCCGGCGGGGCGGTGCCTGCGCCGTTGATGCCCGGCGAGCCGAGCGAGCCGCCCGCCGCGTTGAACGTGTATGCGACGGGGAAGGCGTTGTCGTTGCGGACGCGGAAGAAGCCGGTGGGGCAGTCGGACGTCATGCGGAGGCCGGAGAACACGGGCGTCGTGGTGGTGATGGGGGAGGCCGGCCTCGTGGTGGAGGCGGTGAAGGTCGTTAGCGTGGGCCTGGTTGAGGTTGCGGAGGTGCTTGAACGCGGCGCCGGCGGAGGGGGCGGCGGAGCGGGAGCAGGAGCGGGAGCGGGAGCAACGCCCGAGCTGAGGCATCGGCACTATGGGACGGTGGGGTCAGATTGGATGAAGCCGCGATTGCTAGGGGGCATGGCCCACCTGGCCGGTCGACCAGTCGGCCTGGAACGAGCCGAGCTGGCGCCGCAGGAGCGTGTGCCGCACCCGGCCGTCGGCACCATGGGGCTCCACACTGACGTAGTACCGAGCCGCCGATCCGTCCTGCTCCAGCACGACGCCGGCCTCGTCCGCGCCGGAGGGGGAAAAGAGGAAGTCCGTCTCGGCGGCCCAGCCGCTGCGATAGGCCACGCAGAACCGGAGGGCCACGGCGGCGCCGGGCTCCACGGGCTCTGCGCCGCGCGACGGCTCGATGCGGTACCGGGCGGCGCCGTTGCGTTCGCGGGGCATCGGGGCGACAGTGCCCCCCGCGAGCGACAGCAGCTCGGGCGCGGGGCCGGCCGGGGCGGAGAGCGACAGAGTGCCCCGCCACGAGGCGGGCACCATCGCTTCATCGTTGCGGAGGGAGAGCGTCGAGCACTGCTTCCATCGCGCCCGGCCGTGCGGAACCGGGCCCCCTTCGGCCGAAATGGCGGTGCGCGCAGGCCACGACACGGACGCCGCCGCCGCCGCGAGGGCGGGCAGCCCCGCCAAGAGGAGAAGTTGGAGCAGGGCTCTGCGCATCGCGGGACCGGCGCGGCGCTGCCGGGGCGAGAGCGGGGGCCGGGGGGGATGCGGCATCGGCATCGGAATGGGCGCAGCACCCGCCGGCGATCGTCACCTGGCATTGCGCAGGAACATGGGCACAGCGGAGGATGGAGGCCGACCGCGTTGGAAGCTGGCAGTGTATCGTCGGGGCAATACCGCCCGACGGCCGCGGTTAGGGTCGCGTGGCAGGTGCATGCCGGGCAGAGGCTGCACGAAGTGCCGTCCCTCGATGACGTAGCCGCCAGTCCCTGTTCCCTGCAACCGCCAAAGAACGCAGCTCAGAGGCGCCCAGGCCGGCCGGTCTCCCATCAAAAACGCCGTAGCTCGTCATTCGAACGCTGTCGGCGGGTTGCTGTTAGGCAGCACGCCTCTCCTTGGGCATGAAACGATAGGTTAGGTTAGGTTAGGTTAGGTTAGGTTAGGTTAGGTTAGGTTAGGTTAGGTTAGGTTAGGTTAGGTTAGGTTAGGTAGGTTAGGTTAGGTTAGGTTAGGTTAGGTTAGGTTAGGTTAGGTTAGGTTAGGTTAGGGTTAGGTTAGGTTAGGTTAGGTTA